>JARHVA010008353.1:0-145000 GCA_037957365.1 Torreya grandis
TATTGGTTGGATAGGTAAGGCTACAAGTTTCACCTTTCTAAAAAACATATCACACTCTTCTTTTTCTAACCCATGCATGACAATCACAAAATATACATGGCCAGTAATACCCACCTCTCATGATCTTATAGGATATAGTCCTTGTTGAGTAATTCCCTCCACCATGTCCATCATAGAACTCTTCAAGCAATACTTTCATTTGATGTGGATCAATGAATATTAAAATCATACCACTAATGTCTTTCTTAAACAAAACACCATCAACAAGAAGGAAAGAATAGATTGCAATCTAAAATATCTTCTTCTTGAAGGAGTTATATGAGAGGGATAAAGACCATCCTAAAGATACTTTACCAAATCATGATGTCAGCTAGAAGGTGAGGTATGATCATTTGTCACCTCTTCAAAAATTTACATCATAACCACCTCATTGGCCTCTTACAAGTCTTGGGTTAGATGTTCACAAAGTCCTTTGCCTCTAATCAGCTTTATGACTTTGATCTCCAAATCATACTCCATTACCTTTGTTATGCAACTATCTCTTTTCTCATTTAGGTCTTGTTCAAGATAAACTCCTTGACACTTGGATGTGAAACCATTAGCTGTATCTTATTGTTAGATAATAAGTATCTAAATTTCTTGAGAGACTTTATGACTGAAATTACATGCTTTTCAATAAAAGAGTACCTTATTTCATATTCTTTTAAGCCTTCACTAAATAAGGTTATTGGATGTAAGGCCTTATTTTTCTACTACATAAAAATTCTTGAAATGGTATTAATATTAGAATAGGTGTATATAATGAATTCCCCTTGAGAAATCTGGGTTCATGAGCATAGGATCACTAGCTATGGCTTTTTAAATTTCCTCAAAATTTCTTACTCCTTCCTTAGACCAACTAAAGTTATGATTCTTCTTTATCATGGATATAAGTGGCTTAGCTAAATTGGTAAAATATGAGATGCATCTTCTGATAAAATTGATCTCCCATAAGAAACTTTACAAATCTCTTTTGTGCTTAGGCAAGGAAAGTAAAAGAATTAAAGTTATTCTTTTAGGATCTATGCTTAAACCATGCTTTAAAACTATATGACCAAGGATATTACCTTCATGAACTAAGAAGACACACTTTTTGGGATTCAAGGATACCATAAATTGCTTACACATTTCAAACACTTGTTTAAGGTGAACTATGTGCTCACTTGCATTCTTTGAAAACATTGTTATATCATCCAAATAGACTAGCATAGACTTGTTAAGAAGGCCCTAGAATGCCATATCCATGGCTCTCAAAAACTTTGGTCTAAAATTAGATAAACCAAAGGGCATCTTTCCATATGAAAATTTCCCCCACTTTGTATTAAAGGCTATCTTGAATTGTTCCTCTTTATTGACCAAAATCTAATTATAACCACTATATCCATCTAACAAGGAGAACATTTATAAACCTACAACTAATTGTAAAAAAAATTCCATAGATGGAAATGGATAATGGTCTTTAAGAGAAGCTTTGTTCAAGTCACAAAAGTCAACACACAGTCTAATTTCACCATTATTTTTCTATATTAGAACAAGGTTTGCCACCCAAGTTGAGTGCTTGATTGGAAATATAATAGCTGACTCAATGAGCTTATGAAGCTCAACTCTCATCAAAGGCTCAAGCTTTGGATTAATAGGCCTTTATCTTTGTCTTACTAGCTTAGTCTCATATTCTAAATAAATGGTGTGTTGAGATAGACTTGGGTTAAATCCCTTGAGATCACTATATTTCCATGCAAATACATTAGTAAAACTTGAACATAACTCAATGAAAGATTCCTTCTCTAAATAAGTACATACCTTACCTAACCTTAAGCTCTTACTAGATGTAGCTTCCACATTGGCATAATGTTCCTCCTTTGATGACAAAGTTAACTTTTCCTTCCTCATCTCATCATCACCACTGAATATGTTCTCAAGTGTGACCAATCCCTTGAGTAACTTATTTTTTTTAAGTTGCATAATCTAATTACCATATTGATGTAAGTATTTTGACTAATTTCTTGAGGAAAACTTAGCTATCTCTTGCAATAATATAACAATCTAATTATCATCTTCAAACACTTTCCAACTATTATTGTTATCTAGAATAGAAGGCCTTAAAACCACATTAATGTGTTACTAGACCTTTTCATTTATTACATCATCTAGGATATTAAATTATGCCCTAATGACAACCAACATATCTGCATGTTTGTTCTCATCTATTTGTATTTCCTAATTGTTGAAGACTTGAAACTCTTCAAGTAAGTCCCATATCCTATGATTATAATATTTAAGAAATGGGTTTTTTCATACATTAAGATCTCTTACGTGGTGAACTACAATTTCACTATCACCAAAGACTTGTAAAGTGTTGACTTTCATCTTGCTAACCCATTGTAAACCATGAACTAGTGACTCATATCCTAGAACTTTTTTTGAATAACCATATTGAAAATTAATAGATGAGAAATACTCTATTTTTATGGATAAATAAAAAAAAATCCACACCTATTACCATGCTTATTCCTTGACCCATCAAATTATAATTTCCAAAGATCATCACTAGACTCATCATTCTTCATCAAGACTAGAATTGGTGCATCTTTCTCATGTAAGCAATAAACACCAAATCCTTATTTTTAAATTATCATATAAAGATTATATTAATGTGATACAGAGTCCCACTCATTAAGGAAAAAAAATATAGAATCCCATCTGAAGGTGATTTAGTTTCCTCTACACCATATTTTATCACCTCATCTAAGATGAGGTAATTAGTATTCACAACACTTCGCATGTATGGTTTTAAATTGATCCATGAAATAGGTTCATAACCAATGGTTACCTTATTAATATACCTATTATTTAACATCAAATATATCCAATGAGCTAATAAGTATCCCCCAATCTTTGAGGTAAAGTCCTTTGACAAACATATGGAAAAGTAGGGAGGCAAGTCCAACATAACTACATCATGTTGAATGGTAACAATGGGACAAGCATGTAGTGTAAAATTTAGATCTTGAATGATGCCTACTATATTTATTTCTGAACCATCCAATTATAATACCCCTTTAACATTTGGTTCATAGATAAGACAAAGCTTGTCTATAATTTACTTAGGTATGATAGTGCTACTAGCTCTATTGTCCATCATATAGTTATGAACTAAATAGTCAATAACTATCAAAGAGAGGTATAAGGGAAGAGTTTTACTTAACTTTACCTTAGATTTTTATTCTTTCTCCATTTTTTTTACCTACTATACTTGATTCTTCATTGGTTGGTCTAAATTATTTAGGACAACTCCTTGTTTCTCAACTACTTCTGGAGACACCTTGAGAACTAAAATCTCTTGGATGAGCATACCTTTTTTTATATTGGAATAACAAAGAAATCCTACATAATAATTTTGACATTGGATTTATTAATCTGATCTATTATACTAAATAAATCTCCACTAACCTTTAGTTTCACCTTTTGAACCACCAGTTATTCATAGACCAAAGGTATTTGAGGGGCCTTCCCAGCCTCTACATTCTAATTTTATTGTGTTTTAAGGGTAGAAAGTTGATATTTGGTGATCTTGTAAAAAAACTTAGGAGTAATTTAATCATTATTCCCATCTTTATCCTCATCAATGGCTCTTCTTTTAGCTCTTGTTATATCTTCTACTTGACCACTTGAATTGTTAATCTCACCACCATGATTGAAAGCAACATAATCATCCATTTGCCAATTTACATTAATGTCATCAAGATATCCTTGAACTTATTGATCCTCTCCTTGGGGTACCAAACTTGTCTCCTGATACTGACTTCCTTGAAGATAAAACTCTTCTTATGTCATTTGTGTAATAATAATGTTCTATGATACCAAGGCTTGATCTTGAGCATCATTAAGGTTTGAGGGCTGAAAAATTGATTCATGCATCAAATTTTTTTTGAGGTGGTGTGGAAAAAATAAATTTTGATGTGTAAAATGCATTAGGATCAATATATTCATATGATTTAGCTATAACTATGGCTCCTTGTGCTTGGTAGGGTGGTCTATTTTCTCTAAATCCTTGGTAAGGAGGCCTTTGATCTCTGAAGGGATGATAAGTAGTCTAATTTTGTTATTTATAATCCCTATTAGTTTTATATTTATACCTTTTGATTTTTAATATTTCATTTCCAAAAGATTAAAGCAAACCTTTCAAATAACCAAGCTCATTGGCTTGACTATAAGGAGTTGTAACATAAGCTTGAGGAGGTGGAATAGAGGCTAATGATGGAAACTAAGGAACTTTAGGGAGTGAAATAGATTGAAACTCTAGGAATATGGGAATTTTAGGCCTTAGATTAAGCTTACCAACTTGTATAAAATTATTTTCTACTCTTATTAAAACCTCATAAGCATTTGACAAGGTATTACCACCCATGGACTATATCATCACACTAATATCATAATTAAGGGCTTTCAAATAGTATAATAATGAATATTATATAGATGGTTTAATCATTTTAGGAATGCTAGTCCATGTATTTCAGAATATAAGGTTAAAATCAAACATGAATTCATGGGAAGCTCTCTGAATGGTAGTTAGCTTGTCAACTAATGATAGGTGATCATATTTATCTTCAAACTACCTAAATAAGGCTACACCTAACTCATACCATGTAGTAATGGAATTCAAAGGAATATTTATATACCACTACAATTATTTTCCTTTGAAGGAAACATCAACAAATATGATAGCCACATTATCTTGAACAACATTATGAACAAAGCAAAGGTTAGTAACATCCTTGACATGCTTAATAGTAGTTATTTGATGTTATCCTAAGAATAATGGAATAATATTAAGGGAAGACATAAAAATTTCATCAAAATGGGCTACATTTAGTGGATTACCTTTATTGAATGGGATGAACACTTGATTCCTGATAGCCATTTGGTTAGGGGATTGTACTGCTTAAGATAAGAGGATAACCAAGAGATGAATATTGATTTTGGAGATAAGGACTTATCCTATTAAATCTTGATTTATTATATTTAATAAAAGGTATCTTAGTGAATTCAATGGGAATACCCTTACTAGCTGACCTTGTAGTAACCTTTGGCATGAGAATGTTGTCTAGATGGTGCTATAAACTCTACAACTTCAAAGATATTTATCTCTCGATGATGATGGATCTCATTTTATACTACATATGATTCTCTTTAGCTCCAAATTTTAGTTCCTTTAAGATACCTCATCCCATCGAGCATGCTAGAACTATTGGCATCTTAGGTTGTACCCTAGTTAAGAAGGGTAGTATTCAAATCCTCTTGCTCAAATCTAGTCCAACATGGGATTGACCCTAGGTTGTGTGTCACCTTAACTTAGGTCATACCTCTAGATAAGGTTGGATTCCTTTTGGATCTATCACCTAAACTAGACCTAAGATAACTCTTGCTTGGAAAATGGAGAGAGATTGACAACAATTCATAAAAGCATGTAAAAATGAGGTGATACACCAAATGTTTTAATCCTTATAATTTCACAAGACACACTATAAGACACTTTAAACACTATTAAACATCACTTCATTCACTCTTTGATCATATTCCACATAAGTATTTCATAAAAAGGCATTGATTAACTATCAACCTAATATGGGAGGGTAGTTGTCCACTTCCAAACTAATTAATAGACTATATATGCACTAAGAATGACTTGTGAGAACTACCAAAACACTTCATGAAGGTGAGAAAACTCAAAAAGAGGCAAGGAAAACATATATTCACTTAACCAGATTAATGAACTCATGTAACACACTTTGATTCAACTAGTAAATGGAGGATTCAGTCTTTTATTACATCAAATAATCTTTACACTATAAATCTTGGTAGAGTCTAGTCATGCCAAAGAGAAGGATCCTTTTCATGGCCTAGAAGCTTATATTTATAATATAATGAGATGAGAGAATGGGGATAATGCATTTAAGGATAGATAAGGGATCATAATAACTAGGATTTATAATCATTCTAGCATTAATGCCATTAGAAAATATCATAATGCCTAAGGTTACTTCTAAAAGGTAGCCATAACAACCATATCATTCTCTTTCAATCTATTTATGTCTTGTATTGATGCTCCTTATAGTTATAATGGTGGGTTCAAGTCACTTTCAAGATGAATTATAGCATCAAAGTAGTTACAACTATTAGACAATCTATTATGATCTTGTTCCAACATGGATTACTCCCTACTAGTTCATCTTTGGTGTGTAAGACTGGAAAAAAGGGTCATAATCATGTTGCTAGCTTTGGTGATGAACCCATTGAAACTGACATGTTTGCCTTTGTGGCATCCCTTTTAAATATTTTCTCTAGTTCAACCTTGATTTTATTCTACCTTTATTTAAAGTCTCAAGGCTTCAACTTTTAATATTGGCCCTTGATCTTGATCTGGGTTTGTAGAATTGTGCCACCTAGAATTTATTCATTTATTCTCAATATTTTTCTATCAACTTCATTCACCCCTATCCTTACACCATGTGGTGGATTTGCATTCATCCTATGGATCCACTAACTCTTTGACACCTCACTCACCATTGATTTGCTTTAATATGATGTATCATGTATTGTTGATCAACTTGGACCCATTGGCATTGTTAGTCACTGTATGCCATTAGATCTTCATATGGGCACCCAATATATTGCCACTTGTTAGCCACATGTTCAATATTATGATCCACTAACCTTTTGACTACAATCTTACCATTAATCTTTGATGTATGATATAATGCACTCCATTGGATCTTTTGGAACCATTGACAATGTTGACTTCCCACTTTCTATTGGATCTCAACTCGAGCTTCCATGATTTAGACACTTGTCAATCACACATTCATCCTTAGAATATTTGAATTCAAATGAATATTTTCCACAAATTTAACTTCACATCCCCATGCATGTCCCACTCTAAAAGTTCCACTTTAAAGACCTATATCTTGAGATAATAAGCTCATTAAGATACAAAATTTGTAGAGCATGATCTATTCGTTGAGAAATTTGTGTCCATGTGATCTTTTAGCCTAAGAGGGATTTTAATAATAATTATAAAATTCACAATTGAGTTGACCAATCCATTTCTTCATGATTTTTGAGATGGTTTGACTCTTCAAATCTTGTTTTTGTTATCTTTTGATCATTTATGGGTCAAGAACTCTACTTGGCTTCTCTATCCATGCATAAGCTTGGTATGTGGGCCAAAACTAGCCAAAAGCTACATAACTATGTCAAACAGGTCAGCCTAATTTATTGTAGGGCTATATTTCTATAGACTACCAACTTCTCAAAAATAGTACTAAAATGACAGAGAGAAAGAATGAAACTTGATGGGATTGAAAATTATTTAGATTGAAAGATTTTATGTTGTGATATTCAAATGTTGATTTAAAATTTTGATAAAAGGGTTGATTAGTTCAACTGAGTTTGCAAAACTTGTATGATCAAGAAGTTATGAATAGAGTCGATTGGATCAACTATGTTTGTAGACATGCATGTTGATAGAAGAAAATGTTGAATAGAGTTGAATGGTTTGATTATGTATGTGAATCTGAATCTAAATAAAAATATTGTATTGAACTAATTGATCCAATAGCTTGTGTTTAGGTAATATTTACACAGATATAATAGAATCATTTTAGAGTGATTGTGTGTTAAACCTACATAAATAATGTTAAAATTATACTAACTAGTTTGATACAATAATGCAAAAAGTATAAAAATATAATATGATGATAAAATGAAAGAGTGAAAAAAAACCTACAAGGGTTTGATTCACATCAGGTTCACTAGAATGTATGCAAAGGTAAATTCAACTGATATATTAATCAATCATATATTAGAGAAGATAAATCCTACTTATACTTTTAATTGTTGATACGTTAGATATTTGGGGTCATGACCAAGATGGATATGCTAGACCTAACCAAGGGATCCCTTACCATAATAACATCACTAGAGAGGGTTTCAAAACCTCTAATCAAGTAACACCATGAAATAACCCTAGCTAGGTCATATGTTTTCAAATTCATAAGTGCTCACCAAAGCTTGTGGCACAAAATGGGGGTTAGTAAACATAAAACTAAACATGCATAAGGGAATCCTAATTAATCTATGTTTATATAAAACCCTAATGTATGGACAAAGCAATATATTAAAAATCCATTACTTATGCTAATTCAATCTACTAAAATAGAGAAGTAAATTTAGAGATACTTACCTTGAACCCAACAAGATTCAATCTTTCCTTTGGCCAAAATTTATATACAAGATGTTGTTGTGGTTTATAAATATCACTAAGAAAGGCCAAAACATCTAAGACTTTTCCATAAGATAAGATTCTTCTCCAAGTGTAAACCCTAAGCTATAACTCCTCAAGTAGAATAACAGAAGACTAGATTATAAAGAAGCAAAAATGAATAAGTAACTCTTGAACCTCTAAAAAATCACAAAATGAATGGCTATATATAGATGAATATAACTTTAAACCTTTATGAAAGTTTATCTAATAGGGTTAGCCCAATCAACTTTGTATCACTATCAATAAAATAAAAATAGATCCTGTTTCAGGTCTACCAAAGGCTGACCTAGATCCTAAATTAGTTTTATCAATTTGAGTACAAGATCGATGGGATGATAGTGTAATGTAAACTATCAAAAAGGGATTTAGCCTTAGAAAGGGGATAATGAATATGATAAAATCTTGGAAGAGTGTGTAAGAGATGAGATAAGGCTTAGGGAAGTGTCTAGGATAAATTTGTGTAGATATGAAGTGGTGATATAGGAAAAATAATCCTACAAAGTAATAATGGTCTGACCACCCATTTCCTAGTGTACCCTTTAAGGAATGCACTTAGATAAATTAAGACTTGTAGGTTCCTTAAAAAGAGAAAGCATCAATAATTGATAACATTTTAAAATATTATGTGTATATAGTATATGGTATCAAATCAAATAACATTAGTAAATGCTAAACAAATAAATATGGAAACAACCTATATAATTCATCATAGTCCTCCCAAGTGGCACTATCATCAAAATACGGGTTCCAATGGACCTTAAACTATGACACCTTCTTATTAAGAAAACTAATACTATGAGTTTGAATTATTATGACTACTTCTATGATCCATAATCTATAAATCATTCCAATACAAAACATGAAAAGGATCAGCTACATACTTTTTAAGATAAGACACATGGAAAAAATTATGTAAGGGAGCTAGAGATGGTGGAAAATAAAACCTATATGCTATGGTATTGATCACTTCTAATACCTCAAAGGGTCTAATTGACCAAATTTAACCTTATTAAATTTTGTTCAAACATTTTCATGGAGAATCAAACAATAATTGTAAGAAAAAGTCATTTTAGAGGTCCAAAAGTACAAGTCAAGGAGGCTAAAGTGTTTTGGCTCCATTGTAGTGTATGTCGAGTTCCCCACAAGTCAAGTCTTGGCCTCTCATAAACCTAAGTTACTCCTCAAGACCAAGTTAGGTTCTTTAAATTAATTGACTTATAAAATTTTCATGAGTAGAAGTAATTTGGGTTTACAAAATTGAATTACTCCTTCTAATGCTTTACAAGTTTTCAACGATGCATGACTTGGAATTTTCCCAGTAATTCTTATGACTTTTATAAACAAAATTAATTATAAAACCCAAAATGGTCTTGATTCTTGCCTCTCAGAGGTGGCCCTTTAGAAAAAATTTAAAGGGCCTTTCTTGCCTTGTTCCCCCTCCCAAGTGTCCCTTTAGACTTTTATGAAGGGCACTTTATTTTCCAAATTGTCCCTTCAGACTTTTCCAAAGGGAAATTTTCTTTCTAAGTGACCCTTCAAAAAAGTTTTGAAGGGAACTTTTTAGCTTGAGTGTCCCTTCAAACTTTTTTGAAGGCCACTTTTCTTCCAAGTGACCCTTCAGAAAAGTTCTAAAGGGCACTTTTTATCCCAAGTGTCCCTTTGAAATTTTTAGAAGGGCACTTTGTTGTCTAAGTAACCCTTAAAAAAATATTTAAAGGGCACTTTTCTTCCCAAGTGACCCTTTAGACTTTTTGAAAGGGCACTTTATCTTTGGAAATGCCCTTTGGGAAATTTTCAAAGGGCTATTTCCTTTGTAAATGCCATTCAAAATTTTCTAAAGAGACCCTATGCCTTCTCTAGGTGTCCTTCAAAACTTTTCTGAAGGACACTTTCCCAAGTGTTTTTTGAGAAAAGTTCTTGAAGGAACTAGTTGATGCCTTTTAGGCAAAATCCCAAAAAGACTTCCTTTAAAAAATTGTCCAAAGGAATTACTTCAGGAAAGTTGCCTAAAACATAAACCCAACTCGATGTATCCCCATGATGTGTCATAGGATGTCAAGTTTAATACAATAAACTAGCCACTGGGGTGAAAATATGACATGTCATAGGATGTAAAATTCATGCCTAAAGTCTTCAATCAAGGAGTAAAGCCATTCAGAGAACCTGATAGGGTCTTAAGCAAAGATAGTGCAAATCATATTCCTAAAGAGCTTTGCTTATGACTTTTACATGTAAAATCAATCAAAAAGATAAAAAAGGAAGAGACAATGCCTTATGGGTTTTCAAAATAGCTTTGCTTATGACTTTTGCAAGTAGAAATAATCAAAGAAATTGAAGAAGTAGAAGTAAAGTCACTTGGAAAACCCAAATGGGTCTACAATGCAAAATGTGGGAGCTCTCAAGAAGAATCTAAGGTTCACAGCAAAAATATAAGCCATTTTTTTATGGAGGGTCATCTCACCATTGATTTTGTAGTGATCCTAGTCATTTCAAGAGGGTGAATCAAATACAAGGACAAACTACAAATAAATGAGAGAACAACTAGAATCAATTTCACTAAGATGGTGACTACAAAATATTTTAGAGGCTTTTATTTTGGTGGCTAATATCTCTCTATTCTCTCCCTCTTTTACTATAAATAGGACCCTTAGGCTCTTGTTTTATCATCCACAAATAGTATGATGAAGCCCTATTGGAATGTTATGCCATTTTATTGCCTTTGAGCAAAGAAGCATAAGTCTATTTTCTTTCTAAGTTCTAGACATTTGTCTAGGCATGCAAGGGACACAAAGTGATAACAAGTGATTTTTTACCCTTATGTTATCTATCCTTCATGTTTGTTAGCAAACAGTTGATCTAATAGGTCATGTAGAGTGCATTCTAGCTACATGAGATTTTGCATATGTGTAATATTTTTTTTTTGGATTATATAGGTTGTCTTTTCCAATTATTTACCTTGTGTGATTTCATTAAATATTATCTCTACATTGAAATAATTATTTTGTAATCTTATAGAGATTGAGTTATAGACTATATTCTTCTATATTGTGCATAAGTATAGGGCATACATGTGGATACTAATCTTGGTGTATCACGATCTTAGACTAGACTTTCATTTACGCAAACTTTTAACTCTTTTCACTCATACAAACTAGTTCAAAAATTTCATTTCATAAAAAGCTAATATAGGGAGATAGCCCTTTCAACCTAGATGTTCATTTCCTCTTATAGGCACACCCACAGGCTTGGAAATTTCCCAACATTGCCCAAATCTAGAGGAGGCCTGAATAACCCTCTCGTATGGTGCAAGATTTAGAGACAATAGTTCTAAAACACCTGATGCAACTTAAATTATTTGCAATTCAAGGTTAATGATAGTCTTGATAGGCCTAAGTAGTATGAATACCCCTAACCCAGCATTTGGTGACTCCAAAAAGGTGTGAATCCCTGGTTCTAGACTAAGTTTTATACATTATCCTACATGGTCCTCACAAGTTCCTTAATATTTTCTGACCAAGCCCCTTCAACTAAATCTTTTCTTGAAGAACAAAACAGTAAACCACTCTTAGCACTATTAAATCCTTGGTAGGGAGGTTTTGGGGAAGAAGTAGAAGAGGTTGAAGAAGTTCAAGGAGTAGAAGAAGTTGAAGAAGAAGAATAAATAGAGGATCATAGAGGAAGAATAGAAATGGTATAAAGGGGAGATATAGATAGGCATCAACCTTTCCCTAATTTTAATACCCAAAACCCAATAGATCTTCCTGCATATGACCGCACCCATCCAAATTATACCAAAAATATTCCTAGTTTCAATGGAGAGGGTCCTATTACTCCATCTAAACATATTAGAGACATCTCTAATTTTTGCATTTTCCATAATATTACTAAGGTCAACATAACCATTAGGCTGCTTGTTATGTCTTTAAAATGCAAAGCACTATACTAGTATAAAATGTTGGAAGGGGGATACATTACAAGTTGGGATGGTTTTGGAGACCTATTGGTGACAAGATTCAAAAATAAGAGTGATCATGCTTCCCTAATACATTAGTTGAATGTAATAAGAAGAGGTCCAAATGAATCCATAGGAGATTTCAATGAGAGATTTCAAAGAACATGGTATAGGCTACCACCAATCATGAGACCTCCTCCTAGCTTTGTGTTCCCAACATACCTTAAAGAGATTAGTACTAATGTTGTTATTATGTTGTAGTCAATGGGAGGATTCACTCTTCCAACTGTATATGAGTTAGTAATTGAGGCTGAGAATAGCTTGATTCATGATGGAAGACTCCCTCCAAGAGTTTTCATTCCTTTGTTGTCCCACAATTTGATTAAATCTCTAAGAATGTCTTAGGTTCCCAATTCTAATGTGAAGCCAAGAACCTTTCCGAAGAAGGTGGATAACATTGTAGACAAGGATGAAGAAATCATATCATTGAGAGCTCAACTCAAGTAAGCTCAATATCAAGCAAGTGTTCCTCCAAATATACAATACTATCCTCAACAAATATATAGAGTTCCATCCATATATAATTGTCAAGGGAGAGGACAAAATCAACAAGGTTAAAGTAGGCAGCCTACTACATATAATCCAAATTCTACTTCTCTCATAAAGGCTATTATTCTAGTTCATGCAAATCTAGTGCAAGGAAAAGATCATGTGGACCAATAGAGGAAACCTCAAGGTTAGTGTACACATGATGATGTAGGAACCAACTACACTCTAACTACACAAGAAGAAACTACTCCTTACATGATATTAGAAGAAGTATGTCCCAGCCAAAGGAATAATAATGGAGAAGGTAGAAGTCCAAGTGTGGGGATGTTAAACTTTCAAGAAAAGGATGATTTCATGTTGACTCAAGGCATGTCAAAGGCATATAATACAATGTCTAAGAAGAGAGCCTTGGGAGAAGGCCAGGAACCATGAATAGTTCTAAGTGATACCTCTCTAAGGCAACAAAATGCTAATCAAAGTGTTGCACCTTTTACAAGCCATGTTCCTCAATAGAATCAAAATGTAAATGTAACTACCAAGATTGTAACACAATGAGCTACATCTCTTTTATTGCCATCAAAAATGTAGGAAAAATTAAATACTCCATCTCTAAATATTTTGGACTCATTAAAGAGCAATAAGACAAGCTTATCCCTTTGGGAGGTTCTACATATACCTAGTCAAAAGGAGTTTTTACAAGAGTAGTTAGTAAGCATTCAGGTGGTTCCTCAATCTTTAAGGCATCATAGTGTGGCTCTCAAAAATTCTTCAAATCATCTTTTGGATCCTTCCACTAAATCTAAAAAATATCCACCCTTCTACCTCACACTCATTGTAAGAGATAAGTTGGTCCATAATTGTATTGTGAATAGTGGAGCAAGCACTACTGTTATGCCTAAAGTAGTGGCTGATAAGTTGGGTTTGAACTATTAGCCACATAGTAAAGGCATGTTGTAGCTATATGTAACTCTAACCAAGATGGTAGGATTTGTCAAAGGTCTGAAAGTGTTTTTACATGGCTGCCCAAGCTTCTCTATCATGTAAGATATTATGGTGGTGGACCTTCCAGCACACTTTGCTATATGTTTGTCTAGGGACTTTATGAATAAGATAGGAGGATACCTTTCTACTAATTTGTCCTTTTTAGCTTTCAATACAAGGTATGGAACCAATGTAACCATAAGTACTCAGCCCTTAACAAGGTTCCATATTGAGCCATACTTGGAGACAATGACAAATCAAAACTATCTAATCAACAAGGAGGAAGAGGCAGTCTTGAATAGTGAAACATCTTATCCTCTTAAAGGTATTTATAAAATTTATCTTGACAAGTACAACACTAAAACACATGGAATTGATCCTTACACTTTCATTAAGGAAACTAATTTTGGATTTTACTGCATACATGAGAAAAATGTCCTGATTCCTTCACTCACCAATGAAGATCATGAGCTTGATGGTGTGTAGGAAATGTTCGTTGATGGTTCAAGGATAAAATTAGGTGTCAGAGTTGGTGTCATTTTAGTTTCCCCATAAAATAATCATTACTAATCTTCTTATAAGTTTCACTTCAGCTACACTTACAACATGCTAGAATATGAAGGCTTAGTTCATGGTCTCCAATGGGAAAATAAGAGAGGAATCAAGCTTTTGAAAGCCTATAGAGATAGTGAGCTAGTAATTCATCAAGTGAGAAGTCAAGATATAGCCAATAACCCATTTCCCAGGTCTTATAATCATAGGTTATGGGATCTACTTAAGGATTTTGATGCCTTCAACACCCAACCCATATGAAGAAACTTGAACAAGCACACTAATAGACTGGTTACGATAGGAACACGTTTTAACTCAACTACTGACATTAAACAAGATAAATATAAAAATAATATAAAGATAATTATGAGACATTCTATTCTAGATAATGAAGTTTCATGATAAGTTTTTAAAAGTGATGAACACATTGCACACTTCTTGTAAAATGAGGTGGGATTCTCTTCAAGAAATCAAAAGAAGTTGCATGATCATTATGAAGAGAAAATTATATATCTGAAGAGAAAAAAAATGTCTAAGGGGATGATTACCTTAGAGAGTATCTTCAATGAGGTTGATCAAAATAAAAACCAAAGAATGAGCATGTCAACAAAAGAAGAGAACTATGAGAGAGTTCTGATTTTTAAGGACAAACTTTTGAAGATTGGCAAGGTTTGTTCTTAGTTGGAAAGGCAAGATTTTATTGCATTATGAAAAGAGTTTCATGACATCTTTGCCTAGGAATACAAGGACTTGAAAGGATTTGTCCCAAGTATAGCTCATCACACCATTGAGATGGAGCATGGAGTTAAACTAGTAAGACAAAATCAAAGGCCTATCAACACTAAGGTAGAAGAACTCATGAAGAAAGAGCTGACCAAATTGATTGAGTCTAGGATTATCTTTCCTATCAAGCACTCAACTTGGGTAGCCAACCTTATGCTGGTTCAAAATAAGAATGGAGAAATTAGACTTTTTGTGGATTTTTATTATATAAACAAAGTGTCTCTCAAGGATCATTACCCACTCCCTTCCATCAAACAAATTCTACAAGTTGTTTCAGGTTCTCAATGTTTCTCACTTCTTGATGGTTATTCAAGTTATAATCAAATATTGGTAAATGAAGAGGATCAATTAAAGATAGCCTTAACCACCAAGTGGGGTACATTTTCCTACAAGAGGAGGCCATTTGGTTTATCCAATATTAAAGAACATTTTCAAAGGGCAATGGACATGGCTTTCAAAGGTTTGATCAATAAAATTTTGCTTGTTTATCTTAATGATATAAACATTTTTTCAAAAGATATTGCTGATCATATGGAACATCTAAGGAAAGTGTTTGAGAAGTGTAGAGATTATGACATATCCCTTAATCCAAAGAAGTGCATCTTCACTGTCCATGAAGGTAAGATTTTAGGTTATGTTGTTTCAAAATAAAGCTTATATATTGACCCCAAAAGGATTGGAACTATTATGGGCTTGTATTTGCCTCAACACAAGAAAGCTATACAATTTTTATTAGGAATAATAAAATTTTTAGGGAGGTTTATCCCAAACTTTACAACTATGGTAAATCATATCATAGCCATGTTAAAAAAGAACCAAGTTTTTACTTGGATAAAGGAAGGTAAAGGTAGCTTTGAGGCAATCAAGAAAGAAATTACATCATCTCCCACTCTCTTAAATATGAATTTTACTAAGGATTTCATTCTTTATAATTTTTATAACCTAGACATAATATCAACCATGCTTATGCAAAATAATGATGCAGATGTTGAGCAGCCAATTGATTTATTTAGACAAGGCTCTGAAGACTATGAAGTGAGATATTATTTTATTGAGAAACAAGTTTTAACTATCATTAGAGGATTGAATTTTTTTGAGAATATGGTCTCCAACAATAGGATCCATGTCATGGTATCCCATCCTAGCACCAAGGAATTTCTCCTAAGTAGGGATCTCAATGAGAAGAGAGCCGGATGGATCACAAAGGTAATGGAATATGACATTGACATCAAGGTACCTAGCCTAGTAAGAGGAAGAGGTTTATGTGAGCACTTAGCATCTAAATTTAAAGAACCAAAAGAGAAATTCTTGGTAAATCAAGCTCAATACTGGCCAGTTAATCAAATGTAGAATCAAAGTTGAACACAAGACATCATTGGTTTTATTCAAAATGGTGTGTCCCAATGGCTTGAACAAATCTCAAAGAAGGAATATTAGGCTGCAAGTTATTCCTTATTGTCTTATGTATGGCATTCTCTTTAATAAATATATGATTAATGTGTTGCTAATATGCATTAACAATGACCAGTTTGATATGCTACTAAAAAGTTTCATAATGGTGTAGATGGTGGTCACTTCTCTCCTAGAATAATAGCTACAAAATTAATGAGAGCTACTTACTATTGGCCTAGTCTTTTTAAGGACTATTATCATTGAGATAATGTTTATCCTCAATGTGATTTATTTATTAGAAAAAAAAAGCTTGTTGCCCTTCCATTGAATCCTATCCAAGTTGACCAGCCTTTCATGTAATGAGGCCCTGACTTCATTGGCATGATAAACCCTCCATCAAGTGCTGGACACAAATGGATATTGAATGTTATAGACTATTTCACAAGATGTGTAGAGGTTGTTTCTTTGAAGGTAGCAAATGAAAATGCCATCTTGGAATTCTATGACAACATTATAACAAGGTTTAGAGCTCCTCATGTCATCATCTTAGATAATGCACTTGCTTTCATAAGTGCTAAGACTTTTGATTGGGAAACAAAGAGTGGAGTTAATTTGAGTACCTAATCTAACTACTACCCTCAAGGTTATAGATTGGCTAAGTCTACCAAAAATAACCTCATCAAGATCATCAAGAGGACATTAGAAACCAATCAAAGAGCATGGCATAGTAAGTTGAAGATAGCCTTATGGGTAGATATAATCACTCCCAAGAAGTCAATTGGTAATTCTCCCTTTGTACTTGTTTATGGGAGAAAATTTGGGCTATCCATATCAAAAGAGATCCTTTCCTTGGAACTTACACAATAGCTAGAATTACTTGAAAACACTCACATGGAGGTCAAATTGACAGAATTAATGTAGCTTTAAGAGGCAAGAGATGATGCACACAAATCTTTAGAACACCATCAAGCTCTCAAAAATAAATACTTTGACAAAAGGGTAAGGGAAAGAGTGTTTAAAGAAGGTGACTTGGCCTTGAAATGGGATGAAGATAGAGCAAAACCAAATAAACATAAAAAATTTGATACCTTATGGAGTGGTCCTTACATCATCAGCAAGTGTCAGGAAAGAAACTCCTTTTAGCTATCCAAAATGGATGGAGAAGAGCTACCTATTCTAGTGAATGGAATCCATTTGAAGCCTTGATTTTGACCCTTATTGGCTATGTCTTATATATACTTTGTATTAGTGTTTTTCCTTTGTTGTGTTTGTTTTCCCTAAGTGATTTGTAGCATAGGTGCATTTTCCTTCCCTTTTTTTGATGTGCGTCTCTACCTTGTGTATGTAATCAGCCCAGCTAGTGTGTTTTTGAACCAAAGATTGTTTAGTTCTCTTTGAAGTGCCTATATACGTGAATCCATTCCCAATGGAAGGATTTAGGTGACTAGTCTTTAACATAACAGGCATGTCTCCCCTTATAATCGCTAAGAATGTTGACCAAATTTCACCTCAATACATTTTGTTCAACCATTTTCATGGAGAACTGAATAGCAATTGTAAGAATAGGTAATTTTAGAGGTCCAAAATTTCAATTCAAGGAGGATAAAGTGTTTTGGATCCATTGTAATGTATGTTAAGTTCTCCACAAGTCAAGTCTTGGCCTCTAATAAACCCAAGTTACTCCTCAAGACCAAGTCAGGTTCTCTGAATGACTCAACTTATAAAAGTTTCATGAGTAGAAGTAATCTAGGTTTACAAAGCCAAATTACTCCTTCCAATGCTTTGTAGGTTTTCAATGATGCATGACTTTGGGTTATCCAAGCAGTAAGTCTTATGACTTTTATAAGCAAAAGAAATTAGAAAACATGAAATGGTCTTGATTCTTGCCTCTTGAAATTGGCCCTTCAAAACTTTTCTAAAGGGCCTTTCTTTCCTTGTTCCCCCTCCTAAGTGTCCTTTCAAACTTTTTCAAAGGGCATTTTGTTTTCCCAAGTGTCCCTTCAAATTTTTTTGAAGGGAACTTTTTTTTCTAAGTGACCCTTCAAAAAAAATTTGAAGCGCACTTTTTAGCCCGATTGTCCCTTCAGACTTTTCTAAAGGGCAATTTTCTTCCAAGTGACCCTTTGGAAAAGTTATGAAGGGCACTTTTTATCCCAATTATCACTTCAAAATTTTTTGAAAGGCAATTTATTGTCCAAGTGACCCTTTGAAAAAGTTTTGAAGGGCACTTTTATTCCCAAGTGACCCTTCAGACTTTTCCAAAGGGAATTTTGTCTTTGGAAATGCCCTTCATAAAAGTTTTGAAGGGCCATTTCATTTGGAAATGCCCTTTAGAATTTTTTGAAGGGACCCTGTGCCTTCCCTAGGTATCCTTCAAAACTTTTCGAAGGACAATTTACCAATTGTCCTTTAAGAAAAGTTCCTGAAGGAACTAGCCATTGCCTTTCAGTCAAAATACTCAAAAGAATTCCTTTAGACAAATTTTATGAAGGAATTACTTCTAGAAATTTACCCAAAACATAAACCATATTTGATAGATCCCCATGACATGATGTAGGATGTCAAGTTTAATATAGCCAAATAGCCATTAGGGTACAAAGATGATGTGTTTTAGGATGTCAAATTCATGCCTAAAGTATTCAATTAAGGAGTAAACCATTCAGATAACTTGGCAGGGTCTTAAGCAAAGACAGTGCAAATTAGGTTTCCCAAAGAGCTTTGCTTATGACTTTTACAAGTAAAAACAATCAACAAGCCCAAAAAGAAAGAGACAATGATTTTCAGCTTTTTAAAAGATATTTACTTATGAATTTTTCAAGTAGAATATATCAAAGAACCTAAAGAATCAAGTAGAAGTAAAGTCACTTGGAAAACTTGAATGGGTCTATAGTGCAAAATATGGGAGCTCTCAAGAAGAATCTAAGGTTTGCAGTAGTGATCTGAGCCATTTATTATGGAGGGTCATCTCACCATTGATTTTGCACCAATATTGGTCATTTAAAGAGGGTGAATCAAAGAGAAGGACAAACTCCAACTAAATGAGAGAACAACTAGAATTAATTTCACCAGTATGATGATTCCAAACTATTTTGGAGGCTTATATTTTAGCACCCAATATCTCTCTCTTCTCTCCCTCTTTTTCTATAAATAGGAACTTTGGGCTCTTGTTTTATCATCCACATATAGTATGGTGAAGTCATACCAGAATGTTTTGTCATTTTCCTACCATTAAGCAAAGAAGCATAAGTCTATTTTCTTTCTAAGTTCTAGACATTTGCCTAGGCATGCAAGAAACACAAAGTGATAGAAAGTGATGTTTTACCCTTCTATTCTCTATCCTTCATGTTTTTGAGCAAAGAGTTGATCCAACAAGTCATGTAGAGTACATTCTAGTTGTATGAGATTTTGCACATGTGTAACCTTTTTTTGGATTATACAGGTTGTCTTTTCTAGTTATTTACCTTGTGTGATCTCATTAATTTTGTCTCTACATTGAAATAGTTATGTTGGAATCTTCTAGAGCTTGAGTAATAGACTATATTCTATTGTATTGTGCATAAGTATAGGGCATACATGTGGATACTAATTCTTAGTGTATCACCATATTAGACTAGGATTTTCATTTACGCAAACTTCTAACTCTTTTCACTCATACAAAGTAGTTCAGCAATTTTATTGCATAAAAAGCTAATACAAAGAGCTAGCCCTTTCAACCTAGAGGTTCATTTCCACTTATAGGCACACCCACAAGCCTAAAAATGTCCCAACATTTCCTAAATATGGAGGAGGCCTAAGAAACCCTCTTTTAGGGTAAAATATTTGGAGACAATAGGTCTCACATATCTTGCTTAGAGATTTATTAATTTACCAAAATTAATTGAGATTGTCTGAGGCTTAACCCACAAAATTACTTTATCACCAGTATAAAAAATTCTTGTTGTCTTTTTTAGATCAACATAATGTTTCTATCTATCATTATCCTTAGCCAATATTTGCCTTATTTATTTGACTTACTCTTCTATTTCCATAAGAATTGTAGGACCAAAGACTACATTATCTTCAATCTTATCCTAACTGATTGATGTTCAACAACTCCTTTCATATAAAGCTTTAAATTGAGACATATTTAAAGTTGATTGGTAAGAGTTAATTTAATCAAATGCTACTAGTGGAAGATACTTCTCCCACTTATTTTTATGATCTATGAAATAAATTCAAATAAGATCTTCTATAAATTGGTTTACCCTCTATGTTATCCATCTATTTTTAGATGATATGTAATACTAAATTTCAACTATGTGCCTAAAGTTGAATTTAGGGTCAGCCAAAACCTAGATGTCATTTTTGGATCTCAATCAAAAATGATATTCTCCAAAAACCCTTGTAATTGATACACCTCTTTTAAAAATATTTTCACAAGAATAGGTGCATCATCTATTAGATTACCTAGTATGAAGTGAGCTACCTTATTTTTTCAACTACTACCAATTTCATGTCATACTGAATTCATGATAATAAAAAGCCTTGGACAAAGTCCATACTAGTTATATGCCACTTCCATTCCAATATATCATGAGGATATAAAAATCCTATTAGATGTACATGTTCAACCTTCACATGCTAACACTCTAAACAATGAAAAATAAAATCTATTGCATCCATTTTAATTCCCTTATAGAAATATAGAGGTTTTAGCGCATCCATGAGTTTAATCACTACAAGATGACTTGAATAAGGGGCATTGTGCAATTATTTTAGAATTTTAGTCCTCTAATTCTCTCTATTAGGTACATACATTATATCATTGTACTTTAAAATACCATTATTATCTAACTTGAATCTTTTAAACTTAGGGTTATGAGCATTTTCTGATAGATATTTCTTAGTCTACTCATAAAATTCATCTTTAGGGGAGAATTTAATTACCTAATCATAGAAAGTACTTTGAATAGTATCCAAAGATTCTATGTACCTTATATGACTAAGGGCATCTATAACTCTATTTTCCTTATCCTTAATATAGATAATATCAAAATAAGAGTTAGATAATAACTTTTTCTATCATCTTTGATGAATATTTAGTTTTATTTGGGTGAAGATATGTTTGAGTGCCAAGCTATTAGTCTTGAGCTCAAATGGCTTTCCCATCATATAATGCCTTCAAATGTTTAAGGCATGTACTATTTTAGCAAGGGGAATAATTTTCTTCATACGGTTTAGTCTTCATGGACTTATATGTTAAAACTAAACCATCTTGTATAATAACTCCTCCAATACCATCCCCAAATGCATCTGTAATCACTAAAAATTGACCATTAGGATCAGGAACTCTTAGCACATGTACTAAAGTAAGCCTCCTTTTTAGGTCTTGAAAGGATTTTTTTGCACTTATTTGACCAAACAAAGCTCTAATTCTTCCACTAAAGGGACATAATTGGGTTAACTATTTTTGAGAAATTTGGAACAAATTTTATGTAATAAAAAGTTAATCCCATAAAACCTCTCAATTTATGCACATTTTTAGGTGTTGGCCTCTCCATTATGGCTTTTATTTTTTTCAGATCAACTAATGTGCCATCTACCAAGATAATATGCCCCAAATATTATACTTTCCTCTAGAAAAATGCACACTTAAACAACTTAACATATAATTTGTGTTTTTATAAATGATGCAAAACTAACTCTAGATGTTGTAAATCTTCTTCCTCATTCTTAGAATAAATGAGGATATCATCCAAAAAAACTAACACAAAATGGTCTAAAAATACCTAAACACAATTTTCATGAGTTTGATAAATGTTATTGAATCATTTGTTAACCTAAAAAGAATAGCTATAAATTCATAGTGTCCATACTAAGTTCTAAACATCATTTTAGGAATATCTTCTTCTAAGATTATCAGTTTGTGATACCCCACTCAGAAATATATCTTAAATAAAACTATTGCCCCATGTATTTGATCAAAAATATAATTAATTTGAGGCAATAGATGCCTATTCTTAAATATCACCTTGTTCAACATCTTGTAATCAATACATAAGCAAAGAGTACCATCATTATTCTTAAAAAAACCATTAGTGCACCCCATGGTGACAAACTTGCTCAAATCACACCCTTAAATAATAACTCATATAGTTAATAGTTTAACTCAATTAATTTTTTAGTCATCATCTTCCAAGGTGCCTTAGACTATGGTTCTGAACTAGGTATTATTTCTATCGAGAAATCAAAATCTCACTTGGGTGGTAAATACAATAATTCCTCAAGAAACACATTGAAAAATTTCCTAAGAAAAGGATAGTATTCTATGGATGATTCTTTACATTCCTTCATCTCATTTGTTTCAAAAATAAATTCCTAACATCCTTTCTTATGAGCCTTTTTAATCTAAATTGTAAAAATCTTCCTAAGTTTTAACTCCCTTTTCTCAACTTGAATCTGAGGTTGATTCCCAAAATCATCCTAACATTTCACTTTTTTGAGATGGAAATCTATCTTGGCCTTATGCTTATTCATCTAATTTATCCCTAGGATCACATTATATGATTTTAGTGGTGCTACATAAATATCCACTATTAAAGTGAATTTAGGCAATTCAATCTCATCTTTAATTAAGCCCCTATAAAATTTTACCTTAGCCTCATTCTTATATTTTACTAACCATGAATTTACAATTATATCATCCTTCCTAGACAATTTATTTATCATTCAAGGATACATAAAACATTATGTATATCCAGTGTCAATCAAAATGGAAATAGAATGACCAAAAATATTACCTATAACCTTAATAGATGAGACATGAAAATCATCTTGATAATTATCAATAGTCACATGTATTCTCTATTGAAAATTTCCTTGTTTCATAGTGTATACACGTCATATTTTCAACCATTATCAATTATTGATGCATTCTCTCTTTCAAGAACCCATCGAGTCTATATTTATCTAAGTGAATACCTTAATGGGTGCACCAATAAAGGGGTGGGAAGACCATTGGTACTTTGAAAGATTGTTGTCCCTTTACTACCACTTGTTATCTACACAACAATCTCCTAAAAACATTTCCCTAATATTTATCTCTTTTGTTTCACCCTCTTATAGTCATTTCTACCTTCATTAGCCCTTACCTAGCCTAAACTCTTTTTTTATGTTTTACGATACCTTTTCCACCCCATCGACCATGTATTCTAGTTAAAAAAAACTCATTTAGGGTCTAGGTTGGCCCCTGGCCAACTTAGAAAAATTCCTAATTTTATTTTGTCAATAATGATATAGAGTCAATTGGGTCAACCCTATTAGCTAAACATTTGGAAAGGATTAGGGTTAGATTTAACTATATATATACATTTGTTTCATCATTTATTTAAGAAGAGAAAAAGAAGAGATATATATTGTGCATCTTATTATCCACTATTCTACTTGATGAGCATAGCTTAAGGTTTCATACTTTATTTGGATATATATATCTTATCTTATGGAGAAGTCTTTTAGATACATAGATAGGTTTCATACTATATACACATAATATTTTTAAACCTTATCAATTACTAATATTTTTATCTTAGAGGATCCCATTGAGTCTCAATATCTCTAAGTGCATGCCCTAATGGGTGCATCGAGAAAGGGGTGGGAAGACCATTGGTTCTTCATAGGATTATTGTCCCTTTTTAACACTTACTATCTACACACTTGTCTCCTAAAAAACCATTCACCATAAGATTTTCCTCTTATTTTGCACCCTCCTCTAGGATATTTACCATATTTATTATCCCTTTCCCTAACTTAAACCCCTTTTTGGTAGATTACATAACTATATTCGAGCCACATCAAACTTGTATTGCTTATTTACAAAAGCTTACTAAGAACTAGGTTGGCAACTATGGTTGACATAGTTCATAACCTAGTTAGTTTTTTCTGAATTTCAGATACTAGGTCGAACCAGGTCAACATTGTCAGCCTATAAATTTATGGAAAGGTAATTAGGGTTAGCTCTACCTATATAAACACATTCATTTGTTCCATTTCTATACATAGATATAACAAGAAGTAATATATATTGTGCATTTGACTTATCCATCATTATAATTGAGGAGTCAAGCTTATGGTTTCATACTTTCTTTGGAGATATATATATTGTCTTATGGAAAAGTCTTTTGGATGCATTGATAGGATATGTATCCTAGATATAATTTATCCTTATCATTCTTACATACCATAACAACCTCTTATTATGCACCTTGGCCAAGGGAGATATTGAGGCTCAACAGGTTTGTCTTTGAAGGTAAGTATTCCTAAATTTATTCCTCCTTTGGAAGAGTAGATATGTATGAATTTGTAATTACCTTCCATGCATTAGGATTCATTATAAATTAACATGAGTATATTTATTCTATTTATGTTTAATTTTGTTTTTTATTACCCCCGCTTTATGCCATAATATTTGGTGAGCACTAGACTAGATTTTGTTTTACTTGTCATTAATTTAGTGATTATGAAAACATTGGACCTAGTTAGGGTCATTGCATAGTTTTACCTAACTAGAGGCTTTATAACCCTAATTTTTGATATTATTGTGGTAATATTTCCATTGTATAGGTCTATAAAATCCATATTGGTCATGACCTTGATTATCCAATGTATCCTGAATCAGAAGTGTAAGTAGGATTTATCTTCTTAGAGATAGGATTGATTTGTAGATCTGTCACATTTCCCATTGCATACATTATAGTGAACCCAATGTGAATCTAATCCTTGTATTTTTATTTCAAACTTTAATTTCTATCATCTTACTATTTTTATATATTGGTGATACTATGTTAAATGAATCAGCATAGTTCTAACTTTCTATGCACAGGTTTATCACAATCACAACAAAATGACAATGTTCTTTGTGTGTAGGTATTCATTAGATATAGGTTATTATATAAAATAGGTCAAAAAAATAATATAATTAAGTTATAGATAATAATACAAGGTTTAACAAGTTTACTTTGTTATCTTATTCACTCCACCAACATCCAGATCAATAAACTAGGTTGAACAGGTTGACTTAGTCTTTTAGTCATCATCTAAATTAACAAACTAGGTCAAATAGGTCAACTTAGTCTTTCAATCAGCCTCTAGATCAAAAAAATAGGTTGAACAAGTAAATTTATTCATCTTATCTTTGTTTAGCACACAAAAATTTACAAAACTAGGTTAAACCAGTTGACTTAGTCTACAGAATTTGAAAGTAGCATTTAAGGCACTTTAGCATAAAATTTGCAATCCTAATCATCTTCCAACCCACCAAGGTTCCTCTCTTTCTCTCTCATTAATTTTAGTACTCTATTTAAGTTCTATTTTGGACAAGTTATCAATATTTGAAATTCTAACCCTATAACAAATTAAGTTGATTTAGTCGACTTAGTTCTATAGCCTATCTTTTGTCTAAAATACTAACTCAACCTGTTTGACTCTATTCTTAAAGACTCTTACTTCTATAGAACAATAATGACCCAATCAACTCTATTATATACCATTTCCATATAGTTTCATTTTAACTAACTTTGTACCATTATTAATTTTAAAATTAACAAGTATTTACTAATAATTAATTCATGCTTTCATTTTTAACTGTTTGCATGCTTAGAGTAGCTCATATAGTCTAAATAGGTGGTTTTTAAAATTACCATTTATTTACACTATTTTTTTTATTTTTGTACATACTAAAAAATCACACAATATTTAAAATGCATTTAACATTTATCTTCCCAAGGCCTACCTACTTGGATTTCATCACCAAGGGGGAATCTGACTTTGTTTTATGGCCAAATATAAATATGTGGTTAATGGTACAAATTAAATCACTTGACACCCATATCAATTAAGGATTATGAAGTGAGGGGGTAGTCCCTAATACCAATACAATACCACTTCCAACATAGATACATTTCATCCTAAATGTCTTGAAACTATCCATAGATTGCTTAGTTCACTATTTTCAGCCACTCCCCTATCACACTTACAATAATAATTTCTAAATAATCTAATTAAATTCAATATGACCACTTAGTTATCATTTAATTTTGAATTTATTATTTGATCATTGTGTGTTATATTTCAAAAAAATACATAGACCAACTTTGGTGTAAGTTTTTGTGTTGTGTTCCCCAATTGGATAACTCACGTCGATCCAATTATTTATGTGTTTGACTCCATTTAGTGCTTCAATCATTAAAAAAAAATTCCTTATTTTAGCATGATATCATTCTATCCAGTAAAATATATTACAATTTGTGTTTTACCTATTAGTAGTGCACATTTGACTTGTAATAATTTATGTCATTTTTTGCATACTTTATCTCCTAGACTATAATACAAAGTAAACCTGTAAAACTATGTTCCTATTTTTACTAGTTAGGTTACAATACTATGTTTACCTAGTCAACCTTGTTTCCTTCTCATCTATTTTTCATACCCTATCTATAGTATATATTCGATAGGTATGACTCTGTACCCATTTTTTATTATCAGGTTAAAGTACTAAGTCAACTTGTTCAACCTTATATCTTTATCAGTTTAGTTTCATACTATATTTGTAGTAAATAATTAACCTATATGACTTTATACCCTTATCATCCTCTTATATTATAGAACACAATTGACCTAGTTGACTCTATATCCTTTTTTCCTCTTTGACTTCAAATTAGATTAGTCTTCTTTAATATTTCTCCCTCATCATGAACTTCTTGTTTGAAGACAACACTAGGTTGCATTCAAAAAATGTGATGAGCTTTATCAAACCCAATAGGTTCTCCCATAAGTATCTTGTGGTTCCTACCATAGATGAAAGTAATGTGCATGTATCTACTCATACTACAAACTATGGGACCCCTCCTCATTCCTCTTCAGTTTGAAACCCCCTTCTCATTATAAGATAAACCTAAATTAGAGTATACTCCAAAAATTCTCTTCTTCATTAATGAGTTTCATCAACATCAAGGAAAAGATATTTTTACTATTTACCATCTTATGATTAGTGATCAAGCTGAGGAGACCCATTCACCTTCTCCCACATTATCAAAAAAATTTGGGGACACTAGATTATTTCATTCTCAACCTCTTCCTTTTATCTTGACCCCTTTTCATATCATGACATATTCTTATTTGATTTTCTCCACCTCCATACCCAGTATCTCTACTAACATAGTAGGTTTTACATCTAGTGGGCCTCTTCTAAGACCCTCTCTTCTCAATGTTTCCAATAGTAAATACTTTAATCCCTATTGTCACTTGGATTTGCACCCTTTGAGGAGATGTAAATATCTCTTCATCCAAGTGGCACAATGGAATCACCTCTAGGCTTATGGGCATCTTAAGGAATGACTTGAATCTCTAGATAGGGCTAGCTCCCTTGATGTACCACTTAGGATTGAACCTACAACTAAACATTAGGGAAGAAAAGGGTGAAAGATAATTGAAAAAAAACTAATCTAATAGAGGTGATACACTAAATTTACTAATTACTTCCAACCATATGTATGCTACACTTGAAACCAAGAAACTAACTAAAACATACACTTTTCTAAACTATCTTCTTGCATCAATATTATATTATGAGGTTATAAAATAATGTCTTATGTTATGAGTATTATAAAAAATTCCTATGAAGGAGCTAATTAATAAGATAACTCACTTAAACTATGAACATCTCCTAGAACACTTCACATGCCCTACAAGAAGAAGCTGCAAATAGGTGAGAGAATGTGATAACTTGTTAAGGAACCCATAGTCTTCACTAATAAAATTCAACATTAAAGTAAACAAAACTATGAATAATAATTGAAGAGGTGACACTTATGAATTTTAATTATCAAAATTTATATAAATGAGTAGGGTTTTTCCATACTTAGGTGGAGCATCCAATACAATGGCCAAAATGGCTAACTCTTATAGAGCTCAAGAGAGAGAGAAGAGAAGTCCAAGGGTCACAAAGACACTTGTCAAGATGATAATATAATTTATCCATACATTATAAGATGATATTTTTTGAAAAATTTAAGGTCATGAAGTACAAATGTCAATCCTAGTCATCAAAGTCTTGCAAAGTGGCACAAAACTCATCCTTTTTTATAAAAAACTACTTTCATGATTGGGACTATTTAAAAATATTATAAATTATGGTAATAAGGTAAAATAATTGTAATATAATGTTAATATCTCAATCATTCCTCTACATGCATTGGTTGCATTATTGATCCTTTGGAAACCTCTGAAAGTGAGCCATCATATCTACTATCTAGAAAACTTCTCTTCCATGCACCCTACACACCTGGCCTCAAATTTATCATCAATTTTCCATGAAAATAAATTGTATATGTTTAATTATAATTTTAAATACCATATATGTCATTTTAATCATTAGGAAAGCTTTAAAATCAATTCAAGTGAAGCTTTTCACCCTTCTCACTAGCTTGTGCATTAGGCTAGTTTTGACTAGCTGAGTTGAAGGACTTATTTGAGACACCTATAAAAAATTTCAAGAAATTAAAATTAAATTGGGAGTTATTTTAAGTCTCAATATTTCCATCCATGTTCTTTACATCTCTTGAAACTTCATACAACATGCAAAATACATAAAATAGTGAGAAAAATCTTATTTCTACCCTCATCCATACAAGTCCGTACAACTAGTTAGCATGGTAAGGAGATTTTTAGTGAGTCATATTCAACATAAAATATGTTTAATATTCCAAATATTCCATTTAATTTTATCTCCAATTCCATTTCTCCAAGCTAGTCTCTATAAGGGTTTAGTAGGGTTTTAGGCTTGTTTTGAGTCTTAAGCATAGTTCATAAATATATGGCATCAAACCTACAAAAAAATACAAAAAAAAAATTAAATACCCTTTATATCTTCCCCTAAATCCTTTTTTAATAGTGCAAATCCTCCAAAGAGATTTGAGCTTCTAAAAATTGCATATTGAGCTTGTGTCCATTATTTTCACAAGCTTGAGCTTGTCTTTGAGTCAAGAATAAATTACTTGATGTTTTTTCTACCTAAAAAATATTATATACCTCTAATATTTACCCAAAAACATTTTCCATGTCATTTATATTCTTACTTTATGATATAAATAGAAATGACTACTCATTTGGGTATAGATTTCACCTTATCTAATAGGACTAGATTGTTCATTGATGCTCAAAGTGAGATTTTATGGGTTCCACCTTCTATTTAAAGATTTAAAATATATATATTAACCATAAAAACATATTTAAACTTTATATATATATTATAACTCATGAGATAAGTTAGAGTGGCCCCCCAATTGGGCTCTAGGCCAAAACCTGCCTAGTAGGTCTACTTGAAAAACTAGGGGTTCAAACATCCTTGTTCAGTTTCATGATACTATGATGTGATATATTTCTTGTATAAGTGATTTAAAAATTTATAAACTCCTCTTATAATATTCCATGACTTTTGGTTCCATATCTCCATCCTACCTTTCAAGATTTGTAGCAAGGGGAAAGTGCCCCCTATCTGAGAAAAAATAAGGGGCACTTCCCTTATTTATTCACAAAAAATATATATTTGAGAGGTTTATATAAGTGTCAAGGAATATTTTTTCAAAAATTTAGCTCCTAGTTGCATGATTTGACCCTTCAAAACCATAAATTCTAAGATTGTTCCTTTTAGAAGTAGACTATGTAGGGTTTAAGACCTTGGACTATGTCATTGCTTGTTTGATCCCTCTATATGATATATATCCATTTTATCAAGGTATATTTATGTTTTAATATTCATTTTATCATGTCTCTAACTTCAATTCAGCACCTTGATCTCCTAAGCACCCTTTATGCTCTTGAAATCACAAGACTAGGTTTATAAACCCTAACTATGTTGACTTGTTTTAGGGTGCCTACCTATAGGTAATTATGAATGATTTGTCTTAAAAACAAATTAAATAATCTCTTATTCATCTAAAATTATAATTTTTATTTATTTGGATTCATAAAATGTACTTGATATTCATTTCTCAATCAAACTAAGTTCTAATTGTGACTGTGTTTGATCCCAAAGTTGCACATGTAGGTATACATTGGCCTATTTGAACTTTGATCACAATTAAGATAGATATTTAATGTGTTTTATAGTCACATAATACTTTATTATAACTATATTTATCTTTTATAACCTAAAAAAATCATCCAAACCTCCAAATGCCAATTTACTATTTGATACTCCTCTTGTAGGTCATCATTTTCCCAGTGTATGGACTGGGGATGTGCAAGTGGGCTAAAACAACAAAATATCACTTCTCCCTTAATGGTCTTGGTGCCATGAAAGTGTAATTTAATTCTTGGAAACATCCTCATGGTACATAGTCTAATTTTGGAACTCTTGTGGATAAAGGCCATTTGGGATTCAATTTTAAAAATATCACTGAAAGAAAATAGTCATGAATTGGCAAGTTTGAGGCTCTAAAACTTCATCCTCCTCATACCTTCAAACCCTAATATTTGGCATAGTTCCTATCTATTATAAGAGATAAAAATTTGTACAAGTTATATGTTTTTATCACTTTTAAATCACATTGTATGAGGTCCTTAAAAATCTCTTAGGCCCTTACTTTACCATTTTAGGGGAAAACTCCCTAAACATAGTCTCTTGAACTTCACACATGATTTCATGATTATTTTTCTCAATTTTCACTTGAATTGGTCTATAAAGGATTTATTATGTATCTTAAAACCTTAATTTTATGTCAAGACCCTCTACTCACTTCATATAAGTATTCAAGCACCCTACTCAGCCACCTATAGGTGGATGTTTTGTGCATAAATAGTGAAAAAGGTGTTAGCAAGATGAAACCTTATATGAAAGTGAGATTTAAATGTTCCATAAAGAATTTAAATGCATAATTATCCATATCAATATGTTGGAACACATTTAAACCCTCTCACACCTCAACATGATGTCAACAATGTTTGTTATAGGTGCATATGGATTGTTATACACGTAGGGTATGAGGTTAGAGAAAAACATGTTTGTGGAAAACCCTAAAAATACCTAAAATACACTTATAAACATCCATATTCATGATATTAATCAAGACACAATTGAAACCATATATAATGAATCCTCTTCCAATGTGAAAACACTTGTAAACATATGGAACATAGCTAGCAAGGTATCTAATATGACTATTTAATGTGATCAAGACATGTGTGTTTGATCAAAACATGGATCTATGAGACAAAATAATCAAATGATGCAGACTATATGATATTAAAACATGATAAACATTATTTCCTATTCATATGAAACCTCTATATGAAATTTGAGCTCCTACAAGTGGAAAATTGACTGAAAATGCTCATGGTAGTTTCCTCTTGCAAAGTGAGATGATAAGCACATATAAACCTCATTAAACATGAAAAAAAAAGTGTGGGTAAAATTTTATAAGTAATTAAAAAAAATTATAAATCAATCTTATCAAGTTATTTGTACATAATCTCCCAAGCAAGACCAAAACCTAAATGGTGCACAGATGAGCAAGAAGTTTTGAAAAGTTAAATTCAAATAGATGATTCATAAAACAAAAGAAACCATTCCTTAAAATTATTATATGTAAATTAAGGTCTCTTATTTTAAAACAACCTCCCAAAATCATTTTTATTGAAACTACCTATGTTACTTATATCGAGCAAAAACTTGAGTGTCATTTCAGTTTGTCTAGAGAATCAAGAAATATGTAAAATGGTTTTGGCATCAAAATGACTGTTTCAGATCAAACCAAGAATATATATTATTTTTATAAGGATTATTATACCCCCATTATATTTTCCATGTGGCACACTTCCCCATGGGTTGTACAAGTTCTATTTTTCCTCTTTTTCAACTGATTTCTTTAATTTTGGTTAGGGAACCTACAAAATTCTGATGTAGTTGACATCCTTGAAATCTAAACTTACTTAATGGACATTATAAAGGATAAAATGACATTTGTACACCTTGGTAAACATGCCACTTGCATGCATGACCTTTAAAAGCACATTTAATGACCCAAATTGATAAAAAGGCTAATATAATTAAGACCAAAGTTAATATAGCATTAAATTACATAAAATAAAATTTAATACAACCCATGACATAAATTATACCTATAAATTCAAGCTTTTACCTTTAGGTGACCCAATTTGACTAAAAATTCAAATTTGGTCAACAAATTGGTGACTCATAGGGGTAGTATGCCTACTATACTAATTAGACCAGTAGCCTTATTAGTCCATTATGATTATTAATTCATATAAGGTATAATACAAATAATAAAACTTTGATCATTGATTATAAACCTTTACCAAGACAAGATAACTAATGACTACCTCAACCACACAATGCAAAGGACACACATAATAAGGAATGCAAACACACACACATATATGCTCCAAGCACTTAGTGGAAATAGGAAACAACCTATTATGCACAGTTATAAACTAAATATACCTCCTTTCCTATATCAAAGGAAAAATTCTTGAATCATCCTCATGGTGAGATGAAACATAGTTCCAAGCATGCTTCTCTTTGGATTAAATGCTTTGTAGATCATACCTCTTCCTTAGCACTTCACTTGATCTGATCTCAAGTAAATCATCCTTAAATAGGTTTGTAATTAAGACATATATCTTTTTAACATGTTCACATACTTCATATTTCTACCCACTCTTCACCTCATGATAAACTTGTATCTCTTTAGTAGGCATAGCTTCAAGAGGAGTAATTTCATGTTCCTTAAAAGATTAAGGAGAATAGAAGCTTATTCCGTCCTTCAAGAGATGATGTGTTTCTCCCAAATGGTTGAGAGGATGATATCCCATCTTGATTACTTCAAACATGTCATCATGAAGTGTGTATGCTTCTTGAAAGGATAGATTTGAAAGATTACTTTCCCTTTGTATACTTACTTGATTACCAATGTTGCCTTCTCCATATTTGACTAGCTCATAACCTCTTTGAAGAGGAGTATATCCTATTTCAATAATTTCAAATAATTCATCTAAAAATTGATTAATAACTTTTCCTTACCTATCCATGGTATCTTACAAAGTGAGAATAGAATATATGATCATTTCTTCCTCTTTGGAAAATGGAAGACATCCTTCCTCATTAAACCGATCTGAAATCTCCACATAAGAAATCACCTTTTATTCATCTTTGATCAAATCATCTTCAAGTGATGATTCCTCTATCTTGATCTCATGAGAATCTTTCAAGACTACCACTTCTTTATGGATGCATTGAAAGTGTTATTCCTTCTTGATAGCACATTCCACTTCAAATATGGAGGAAAAAGCTTGTGAATTGTCCTTTTTTTCACCAAAGGGAGTACCTATAGTAATTTATTCCTTATAAAAACTCATGAGGTCTTCTTTATCAACCATGAATTGAGCATGTTCCACTTAATTTTCCTCTCTCAAGATAGGTTCTTCAACACAAATAAAACATTCTTCATTATCAACCAAGAAAAGAGATTCAACACAAGGACTTACCTTCTCTTCATCACTTATGACCTCTTGAGGGATTTCAAAATGAACTTCAGCTATCATAATCTAATCTCTTTTTTTAAGGGCTTTAAGATCTATCCCAATGAGACTACCAAGGAGGTAGGTTTTATTCAAGTAGGAGTTTTCTTTCTTTATCAACCATTTGATCCTCCTTTGGTTCCCATACCATAGGTCCATCAAAGGAAAAGAGTGATGGGGTAAGGACAATATGAACTAGTTGGTGGAGGTGGCACATATAACTCCAAATCATATTGAAATTCAAGGTAGGAGGCTCTTTGGGAAGCTCTTGAGAGAGGGGAGATGGGATGTGTTTAGGAATAGGGTCTTCTCTTTGGTCTAAACCTTCCATCACACTTTGACTTAGTAGCTTCATTTTTTTCTCTAACTCCTATATTTTCTTGACTAAGTTCTCTCAAAAAATTCTCTCTTGAATCTCATAGGAATCATCATGAGGATAAGGAATGCATGAGGGATGACATGGAACACAAGAATCTTCTTGAGGAAGGATGGGAGGGGATTGTATATTATCAACTCCATTTTCCACTTCACACTCTTTGACAATTCTTTCATCTTATTTATTTACCCATGCCTCTACTATTTTACTCTAGCTTAGGATATTAGGGTTAGATGTCTTCTCAATTTCAGACTCTTGATCAAGACTTTTCTCCTCTTTTCCCCATGACTCTACTATCTTACTCCAACTTACGACATTGGAATTATGAGTCTTATTTTGAGGTGGTGGGGATGCAATGTGAAAGGTCAATAAAGGTTTTAAATCCACTTCCTTTGCTACCAATATAGACTATTTCATATGCATATTTGCCAACTCAATTTAACTATCAATATTTGCCTCAAACACAAGATTTCTCTTTTCAACTCTCTCCTCCAATTGATTAGGAAAAGGATGACTTTGATAGAATTAATTTGGCTCATGAGTAGGGATCATGTATGGATTATACGTAACTTGGGGAAGTGGGTATGAAGGTTTATAGAATTGGTAAGGCTGCCTCTCATGAATGTTTAGCTTTTATTCCAATGAAGTATTCAAACCACTCACATTTAGCATATCACTCGTGAGCCTTTGCCAATTGGCTCTTTTAATAGATACCCACTCTTTTTTGACTAAATATAATGCATTTCTCACTTGATTGATGGAATGATTAGTAATCCCATGAAAACATCCCCTTAGAGTATTAATCTCCAACATATACCTTTCATATCTCAAAAGTGCTTGTTTGAAGGTAGAAATGAGTAGATTGGAGAAAGGATTGGGTTGACTAAGAATAAGACTTTAAGAAGGCTTAATATATGACTAGTAAGGATCATGTATAAGCTATATATGATCATATTGAGGCTGATGAAATTCATATTAGGGATGGTAAGGGTCATGACAAGATTGACCAAGGAATTTTTCATATTGATAGGGAATGGCACAAGCTTGAAATGTCTCACCAACTTGTGTAAACAAGAAATCAACACTAAATTCAACCATAGATATTAATTGAAATCAAGAACACAAATAAAACATGTTATCAACAATATTTAAAGGATAACCTAAGTTTCTTGACTAGATGATATATCTTCAAAGTCACCATTGATGCTTGAATAGAGGCCTCCAAAGGCTGATTATTGAGAGACCATACCACAATATCTCAACTTCTTGGACCAAGAGTCCCACTGGGTGTGCCAAAAACTAATTCCCCTTATATTTTCACCCTTTGAGGAAATGAAAATATCTCCTCATCTAAGTGGCACAATGGAATCACCTCTAGGCTTGTGGGTAGCTTAAGGAATGAGGTGAGTCTCTATACAAGGCTAGCTCCTTTGATGTACCACTTAGAATTGAACCTACAACTAAAACTGGGGGGTGAAAAGGGAGAAAGATAACTAAAAACAAACTAATATAAGGGAGGTGATATACCAAATTTATTGATGACTTCCAACCATATATATGCTACACTTGAAACCAAAAAATACACTTTTCCAGTATATGTCTTCTTGCATCAATATTACATTATGAGGTTATGGAAGAATTCCTTAGGCTAGGAGGACTATACAAAAGGAATATAATGGCACTAATAAATATAATAACTCACTTAACCATGAACATCTCCTAGAACACTTCGCATTCCCTACAAGAAGTTACAAATAGGTGAGAGAATGTGATAACTTGCTAAGGAATCCATAGTCTTCACTAAGAAAATTAAACATTAAAGTAAAGTACACTATGAAAAGTCATGGAAGAGGTAACACTTATTTATTTTATTGATCAAAAGGTATAAAAAGGAGCAAGGCTTCACCATATTTAGGTGAAGCATCTAATACAATGGCCAAAATGTCTAACTCTTATAGAGCTCGAGAGAGAGAGAGAAGAGAAGAGAAGTCCAAGGGTCACAAGGAAAATTGAAAAGATAATAAAATATGTTATACATACATTATAATAGGATATGGTTTGAACCATGTAAGGTCATGAAGTACAAATTTCAATCCAAGTCATCAAAGTCTTCCAAAGTGGCACAAAACTCATCCTTTTACATATAAAAATTGCCTTCATGATTGGGCCTATTTTAACATCATATAACTAATGGATATCATGTAAAATTACTGGAATGGGAGGGGAGACTCTTATAAATTCCTTTCCATGAATTTATTACATGCTTGATCCTCTAAAGACCTTTCAAAGTGAGCCATTAACATCTATTGTCCAAAAAACTACTCTTCCATTTACCTTGTACACTTAGCCTCTAATTTAGAATATATTTCCCATTAAAATATATGGGATAGGTTTAATTACATTTTTAAATACTCTCTATGGCCTTGGAACCATCGAGCAAGCTTTAAAACTAGTTGAAGTGAAGTTTTTCACCCCTCTCACTAGCTTATGCATTAGGCTAATTTTGATTAGCTGAGTTGAAGGACCTATTTGAGACATTAGGAACATTTTAAAGTCATTATAATTACATTTATATTTATATTATTCTTAATATTTCCATTCATATGCCTTGCATCTCTTAAGAATTCTTAAAACCTGAAAAAAATAATAATGATAAAAATCTTGTTTCTACCCTCATTCACGTAATCCCATACAACTAGTTGGTATAGAAAGGAGACTGAGTGAGACCTCTTAAGATTCCAATAGGTTTCATAGTCCATATATGCCATTTTATTTCATTTCCAACTCCATTTCTCCAAGCTGGTCTCTATAAGGGTTTAGTAGGGTGTTAGGCTTGTTTTGAGTCTTAAGCTTGGTTCATAAAGATCTGACATCCAATCTAAAAAAAATCACACAAAATCATTTTTAAAGACCCCTTATATCTTCCCATAACTCCTTTTTCAATTATTCAAATCCTCCAAAAATATGTGAGATTCTAAAAGTTACTTATCGAGCTTGTTTCCCTTGTTTTCACAAGCCTAAATTTGTCTTTTGAGTCAATAATGGATTCCTTGATGTTTTTTCTACCTCAAAAAGCTTATATACTTCTATTAGTGACCCAAAAACATGTTCCAAGTCATTTATATGATTAATTTATGATATAAATAGAAATGACTACTCATTTGGGTATAGACTTCACCATGCCTAATATGACTGGGTTGTTCATTGGGGCCCAAAGTGAACTTTTATGGGTTCCCATATCTATTTAAATATTAAACATATCTATATTAACCATATAAAACTATTCAAATTTTTTATATATTCTAACTCATGAGAGAAGTGAGAGTGGCCCCCCAATTGGGCTCTAAGCCAAAACATGCCTAGTAGGTCTATTTTCAAAGCTAGGGGTTTAGACTAACTTGTTTGGTTTCATGATATTGTGATATTTTATCATTATTTTATAAGTTATTTACAACTTTATAAACCCCTCTTATAATCTTCCACACCTTTTGGATCTATGTCTCCATCCTACCTTCTAAGATTTGTAGGTTTGTGAAAGGAGAAAGTGTCCCCTATCTAAGATAAAATAGTGGGAACTTCCCCTATTTTATCACTAAAAATATCTATTGTATAGGGATATACAAGTGGAAAGGATTATTTTTTCAAAAACTGAGCTCCTAATTACATGATTTGACCCTTCAAAACCATAAATTCTAAGACTATTCCTTCTAGAAGTAGACTATGTAGGGTTTAAGACCATGGATTATGTCTCTCCTTGTTTGATCCCTCTCCATGTTCTACATCCATTGTATAAAGTTATATGTATTTTTTAGTAGTCACTTTATCATTTCTCTAACCTCCATTTAGCACCTTAATCTCCCAAGCACCTTTATTCTTTTGAAATCACAAGACTGGGTTTACAAACCCTGACTATGTTGACTTGTTTTAGGGTGCATACATGTAGGTAATTATGAATTATTTCTCTTTATAAAAAGGTAAAAAAAATATTATCTCTATCCAAGTATCATTTGGATTCATAAATTCTCCTTGATATTCCTTTCTAAGTTAAATTGAGTTCCAACTATGACTATGTTTGCTCCCAAAGTTATACTTGTAGGTATACATTAACCTATTTGAACTTTGATCACAATGAAGAGAGACATTTCATGGGTTTTATATTCACCTAATAATTTATTATAACTATATTTATCTTAGATAATCTAAAAACATCATCCAAACCTCTAAATTCTAGCTCACTATCTGATACTCCTATTATAGGTCATCATTTTCCCAATGTACGGACTAGGGATGTGCTAGTGGGGTAAAACAACATATCACTTAAAGTGTACTTTAATCCTTTGAAACATCCTAATGGTTAATATTCTAATTTTTGAACTCTTGGGTGGATAAAGGCCATTTGGGATTCAATTTTGAAGATATCACTAAAAGAAAATACTCATCAATTAACAAGTTTGAGGCTCTAAAACTTCATCCTCCTCATACCTTCAGACCCTCATATTTTTCATAGTTCCTCTATATGATAATGGATACAAATTTTTACAATTTATATTTTTGGATCACTTTTAAATCACATTATATGATGTCCTCAAAAATCTCTTAGGCCCCTACTTTACCATTTTAGGGAAAAACTCCTTAAACATAGTCTCTTAACCTTCAGACATGCTTTCATGCTTATTTTAATGAATTTTATATTGTATTGGTCTATCAAGGATTTATTATTTATCCCACAACCTTAATTTAATTCCAATACCCTTTAATCACTTCATCTAAGCATTCAAGCACCGTACTCAGCCACATGTAAGTGGATGTTTAGTGCATAAACAATGAAAAATGTGCGATCAAGATGAAACCTTATATTAAAGTGATATTTAAATGAACCATAAATCATTTAAATACATATTTATCCATATCAATATGTTTAAACACATGTAAACCATATCACACCTTAGCATGATGTTAGCAATGTCTATTATTGGTGCATATGGATTGTTATACAGGGAAGGTATGAGGTTAGAGCAAAACATGTTTGTGTAAAACCCTAAAAACAAATCAAATGAAATTATAAACCTCAATAATTTTTATATTCATCAATATATACTTAAAACTATTTATAATTCATCCTCTTCCAACATGAAAACACTTGCAGACATATGGAGCAGAGCTAGTAGGGAGTCTAATATGACTATTTGATGTGATCAAGACATGTGTTTTTTATCAAAGCATGGATATATGCGACCAAAAAATGTAATTAGGTGGAATATATTATATTTAAATGTGATAAACATCATTTCCCACTCATATGAAACCTTTGTATGCAATTCAAGCTCCTTTATGTGGAAAACTGACTGAAAATGCTCTTGAAAAGTGAGATGATAATCACATAAAAAACTCATGAAAAATGAAAAAAAAATTCTTAACATTTTATAAGTATGTAAAAATTATTTGAAATAAATATCAACAAGTGAGTTGTATGAAATCTCCCAAACAAGACCAAAACCTGAAGGGTACATAGATGAGCAAGTAGTTTTAAACAATCAACTTCAAACAAATTATTTATAAAACAGAGTCCACCATTAATCAAAAAAATTATATTTAAATTAATTTATATTAGTGTTAAAAAAACCTCCCAAAATCATTTTGCCTAAAACTACCTGTGTTGCTCTTACCGAACAAAAAACTGAGTGTCACTTCAATGTGTCCAAAAAAGAAAGAAATGTACACAAAAGTTTTAGCATCAAAATGACTATTTAAGATCAAACCAAGTGTATATATTAGTGTTTTAATTATTAGGATACCCCCCATGATATTTCCCATGTCTCACACTTCCCCATGGGTCATAGAAGTTCCATTTTCTTCTTTTTTAACTGATTTCTACAATTTTAGTTAGGAAACTTACAACATTCTGATGTAGCTAACATCCATGACATATTAACTAACTTATTGGATGTTCTAAAGGATAAAATGACATTTTTACACCTTTGGAAACATGCCACTTGCATTTATGACCTTTAAAGGCACATTTAATGACCCAAATTGATAAAAAGGCTAATATAATTAAGACCAAAGTTAATATAGCATTAAATTACATCAAATAACATGTAATACACCCCATTCAAATAAATTATACCCTATGTAGGCCTATAAAGTCAAGTTTTTACATATAAGTGCCCTAATTTGACTTAAAAAGTCACATTTGGTCAACACTACCCATGGTAATCATGCCTCTAATGCTTACTCTTCTCAATCCTCTGTAAATACATCTTTTTCCAAAAAAGAAAATCAAATTACTAGTGCCTCACTCACTAATAATTCCTCTCAAGATACTAATAACACCCATAGTAGTACCCAAGTTACTAATACTAATTCCAATTCTTCACACAATCCAAATAACACCACTCAAACCCATCAAATTCTCTTACAAACCCTTAATCAAATAAATTATTTCAAAGCTAAAAATTCCAACTAAATGATGCAAATGCAAAATCACCTTATATATCTTTAGAATCACCCTCAACAAGTTCTATGGGGAATGCATAACCAAAATGCTCCCCCACTTCCTTTTTAGGATTCCCATGGTAATTTTATCCCTCAACCTCCTCTTATTAACAAAATAATAAAGCACCTTCAAAATTAACCTCTTACACCTCTAATTTATAACATTGATATAAGAGGTATCATCCCTACCATTAGTTATAATGGGTTAATCGATTTTATTCTCCACTTTAAAAAAATTGGAAATATATAAAAAGATTAGGTCAATTTAAATACTTTTTCTTCTACCAAGATAGTAGCAAAAAATCTCATGGTAAATTCTTTAGATTGGTATAACCAACTCAAATCTCATTCTATCAATAGTTTAGAAGAATTGGTCAATGTTCCAGTCCAATAATTTCAAGCTAGTGATGTCCATGAAAATACCTTGTCCCATTTTATCAATTTTAAGCAACTTGAGATAGAAACTACATAAGTCTTCATCAAATGATGGAAGACCTTGTCTAAAAAATGTGAATACAATATGGTAGATGATAACATATTTCATTTGTTTACCAATTCTCTTTATCCCAAGTTACAATATTAGGTCTAGACTCTCTCTTCACAAACTTTATAAGAGTCCATTGACCAAGTGAAGCACCAAGATTTCCTCATGCATCAATTTGATCCATCCCAACCTTGTATGGGTACTCACATGCTAATAAAAATTAATAATCATCATTCTAAAAATGATGGTGTCACTATTCTTATGATACCATTCATATTATTCAAGATATCATTCCCAACTATGTTCTAAAATAAGCTTCCCCTCCCAACCACATCACTAATCTTAATATATCTTAACAAATAACATAAATGTTCATAAAAATTTATCCTTAGAAGAATTACAAAAGCATCTACCAAGGCCTCTTCTATGATAACTCTATCCCAATCATCCCATGAAATCCTTGTATGATCCTAATAACTTTTTTTGATTATATGCTAGTTAGGGTTATTCTCATGAGACTTATAGGAAACTTCATAATTTGGCTATGTATTTCCTTCTTGATCCCAATTTTGACCATGTTTCTATCATTCATAAATGTCAACAAGGCTATGGCATTGCCTTCAAATCCCATGAAACATAAACTAAATCTTAATCTCTGAACCAAGTTAATGCTCATTTGGCCATCTATAAAGATCTACTTATGAATCACTACGATAAAAAACATAAGCTTACACATTCTACTAATAATGTTGATAGTATTCTTGACAAAATTGATTAGGGTCATACCATTTTAAGGGATTATTTGGGTAAGTAAATGGTTTAGAGGGTGCTAACAATTATTTCATTTGTTGAATAGTTAATGACATGTGAGAAGATTGGGGTTTGTTAACTTTGGCTAATCTTGGTTTGGGTTGAGGAGGATTTCCAATTATTACATTAGTTGAAAAGGATCTTTTAATTATTTTGGTACTAGGTTCAAACTATTTCATTAATAAGTCTTAAATATTATATTTTTTAAGAGCTTCATTTAATGTTTGGGGAGTGAAAGTTCAAACCTTGTATTAGAGTGAAGGTGTTAATGTTATAAATATTTTAAACAAATTATCATCAGTCATGTTGTGATCAACCTTATGAGCTAAATATTTCCATCATTTTATTAAATCATGAGCTGATTTAGTGGGAGATTTCTTAGCATTGATGAAATGGCTAAGGAAATTTTTGGGAAGATCATTGTGTTGAAATTCTTTAACTGGAAGATTGACTAAATCCTCTAATCTCCATATAGAATGTTGGATAAATGTATTATACCATTATAATACATCATCAGTGAAAGTTTTAACTAAAATTTTAGTTATGGCAAAATTATTAGTTTGGATCCACTCATTATAAACATTGCCAGATAACTTAAGAAAAGATGCATGGTCTTTAGTCCCATCATATTTAATAATTAGATATATATTACCAATATCAATAGAAATAATGAAAGGAGATAAAGGGTCATTTTGGATATGTTAAATCATATTTTTGTGCATGATAGGTTGGGGGATGACATCCACCATAGCATCTCCAAGAGGTGGAAGAATAAAATTTTGACTATTTTGAGGGAGAAGAACGGGAAGTTGATTAGACATGTTGATCAAATGATGTTATAATTGCATCATTTAGTAGGTGTTAGATGATTACATTATGCTCATTTGTTTCACTATTTGTGCAAGAATATGGGTTATATCAATTGGTGGGTTGGTGTTAGTATGAGGATTTCCTAAATTGATATTATGGAGATGATTGTTAGGTGGTAGATTCCTTGTGGGGTTATTGGATAGACTTATGTCAATTTCCCCCACATTATGGTGAGATTTTTGAAGCTAGGAATTGTCATGATAGGTATGAAAAGGATCTAATCCACCAATCTAATTTATTGGAGCTATTTGAACCATGTTTCAATATAAATATGAGGGAGGTGAAGAGGTAATCCAATAGTGAGGATCCTCTTGGAAAGTGAAGAGAAGAAGAAAAGAGAACCCCATATAGTGTCTAAATGGATTCAGGTTATCCAAGAAGAGTCTAATAGGGGATTTCATGATGCTTGAAGAAAGAATCTAATATTAGGAAATAAAAATGAAAAATAGGGTTAGATTTGGCCAGATAGAGAACAATGTCAACCAATAGGTATAGATTCAATTGGGTCAACAAAGTATGTGAATAAAATTCACATAATAGAAAAATAAGAGAACACATTCAAGTTGGTCAACTATGTTCTATAAGGGATGAAATTGTAATAATCTAAAGATAATACATATTCATATGGGTCGATAGTGTACTGATGGATAGGGAATAGGCCAAGAAAATAAGAAGATAGTCAGATAAGTCAATGGTGTACTACTTAGATGAGGGTTGATAATGAAGATAAGGAGATACAATTGGTTAGGTCAACTATGTACTATAAACAAGAAGGCTAAAGAGTCTATAAGAGACTTTACCGATATAAATGCCAGTGTTTTAAAATAGACAAAGGTTTTCCAAGATAATTTTGAAGCAAAATGAAATTAAACACACATGTAATTAGATCACTATGACTGATTCAATTGGAACACATAGAACAAATCTTACACCAATGTTATCCAACGTAATTTTTTCAATATATCATACAATGATCAAAGAACAAGTAGCAATTAGAAAATAAATGCTAGATAATTGGTCATCATAAGTATTATTAAGTTATAATAAAGTTTTAATTTTATGTGATTGGGATGTTGGTCATAATGAGGAACTAAAAAGTAATCTAAGGATAGTTTCATGACATTTAGGATAAAAGGGATATGTATTGGGTATGGTACTAACTTGGTATTTGGTCTTACCCCCTCAATTAATAATCCTACAGTGATAAGGGTGTCGATTGCTTTGTCAATATATACCATAAACCCCCTATTTATACTTGGCCATAGAACCAAGTTGGCTTCCCCCTTGGTGATGAAATCAAGTAGGTAGACCTTGGGAAGATAAATGTTTAATGCTTTTTCAATGTAAAGTGATTTGGGACTGTGTTAAAAAGATTTAAAAAAAATGTGACTAAAATGGTAATTTAAAAAAACACCTCTTTAATCTATGTTTATTAATTTAAGCATCCAATCAATTAAAAAAGGAAAGGTAAATTAATTACTAGAAAATAGAGGTTAATTTTTTGATTAAGAATATTATAAAGTCAGTTCAAGTGACACTAAATGCAAATAGTGAAGGAAAGAGTCGATTGGGTCATTACTATTTTGCATAATGAATATTTGAAAGAAAATAGTTGAATAGATCGACTATGTCTTCAAGATAGAAGATAGGCTACATAACTATTATCAAAAGTTCAACCCAATTTGTTGTAGGGTTGTAGTTTTATAGAATACCAAATTGTGAAAAATAGTATTAAAACTGAGAAAACTAAGATAATAGAGAGAAAGAATGAACCTTTATGGGCTTGAAAATGTTTAGATTACAATATTTTATGTTGTGATGTTCAAATATTGATTAAAAATTATAATAAAAGAATCGATTGGTTCGACCAAGTTTGCATAAACCTATATGATGAAGAGTAAGTTATGAATAGATTCGATTGGTTTGACTATCTGAAGACATATATGTTGATAAAATAAAATGGCAAACAAAGTTGAATGGTTTAACTATGTATGTACATCTAGAGCTAAAGAATAATACTATACCAAACTAATATATCTTGTAAATTATGTTTGGGGAAGATTTACATAGATATAATAGAGTAATTTTGGATTTATTATGTGTTAAAATTACATAAATAATTTTAGAACTATACTAAATAGTTTGACACAATACTAAAAAAATATAATATGATGAAAAAATGAAAGTGTGAAAGAAAACATACGAGGGTTTTATTAATGTCAAGTTCCCCAGAATGTATTCAAAGGGAAATGTCATTGATATATTAATCAATCCTATCTTAGAGAAGATAAGTCCTACTTGCACTTATGATTGTTGATATATTAGATATTTGGGGTAATGACCAAGATGGATTCACTAGACCTAAACAAGGGATATCTTACCATAATAACATCACTAGAGAGGGTTCCAAAACCTCCATTCAAGCAATACCATACAATAACCCTAGCTAGGTCATATGTTTTTATATTCACAATGTAAATGGAATGGAAAGTAAAAGTATAATCTAGTGCTTACCAAATCTTGTGACACAAAATGAGGGATAGTGAACATAAAAGTAAACATGCATAATAGAATCCTAATTAATCTATGTATATATAAAACCGTAATGCATGAAGAGAATATATTCAATAGATATTACTTCTGTTACATCTATCTACAAAAATAGAGGAGTAAACCTTAAATATAAACCCATCAAGATTCAATCTATCCCTTAGCCAAAGGTGCTTCACAAGAGGTTGTTGTGGTTTATAAGGATCACTAAGAAAGGCCAAAGCATCCAAGACTTTTCCATAAGACAAGATTCTTCTCCAAGTGTAAACCATAAGCTATAACTCCTCAAGTAGAATAGTGGAAGAGAAGATTGTAAAGAAGCACAAATAAATAATTAACTCATGTTATCTCTATGAAAAGGCAAAATGAATATATATATATATATATATATATATATGAACCTAACCCTAAACCTTTATGAAAGTTTATTTGATAGGGTCAGCCCAATCGACTTTATATCACTATTGATAAAAGCAAATTAGGTCTTATTTTAGGTCAGCCAGGGGTCAAACTAGACCCTAAATGAGTTTTATCATTTTTAGTACAAGGTTGATGGGGCTGACAGTGTAAAATAAACTATAAAAAAGGGTTTTAGCCTTAGGAAAGGGATAATAAAGAAGAAAAAATATTTGAGGAGTGTGTAAGAGAGGAGATAATACTTATTGAAGTGTCTAGGAGAAGATTGTGTAGATAACAAGTGGTGATATAGGGGCAATAATCCTACAAAGCACCAATGATCTGACCACCCCTTTCCCAGTACACCCTTTAAGGCACACACTCAGAGAGATTAAGACTCGATAGGTTCATTTAAGAGATAAATCATTAATAATTGATAACAATTGAAAATATTATGTGAATATACTATATAGTAGTAAATAAAGTAATATCAATAAAGGATAAACAAATAAATGCAAAAATAACCTATATTACTTATCATAATCCTCCCAAGTGGCACTATTATAATAAAATTAGTTCCACTAGACCTTGCACTGTGACACCTTTTTATTATGAAAACTAAGATTATGAGTGTCAATTATTCTAATTGGTTCTATTATGAAAACCCTAGGATCCAGAACCTATAAACCATTGCAATCCAAAACATGAGAAGGATTAGCTACATGCTTTTTAAAATAAGACACATGGAAAAAATTATGCAAGTGAGATAGATATGGTGGAAAATCAAGTTTATATGCTATGTGATTGATCACTTCCAATACATTAAAATGTCCCACATATCTTGGTGATATCTTCACTAATTTACCAAACTTAATTGATCTTTTCTGAGTCATAACTATGGAACTACTTTATCACCAACAAAAAATTGTCTTAATTTCCTTTTCATATTAACATAATTTTTCTATCTATCATTGGCCTTAGCCAACATTTTCCTTTATTTCTTTGACTTAATCTTATATTTCCACAATAATTTGAGGACAAAACACTACTTTGTCTTCAATATTTTCTTAACTTATTGGTGTTCAACACCTCCTTCCATACAAAGCTTCACATGGAGCCATCTTTAAAAGTTTATTGGTAAGATTTATTATAAGCAAACTCTACTAGTGGAAGATACTCCTCCCACTTATATTTATGATCCATTAAATACATTCAAATAAGATATTATATATCTTGGTTTACCCTCTTTTTTATCCATCTCTTTTTGGATGATATGTAGTACTAAAATTCAACTACATTCTCAAAGCTAAATTTAGAGTCAACCAAAACCTAGATGTCATTATTGGATCTTGATTAAAAATTATCTTATCCAAAAACACATGTAATTAATACACCTTTTTTACAAATATTTTTACAATCATAGGTGCATAATCTATTAGATTACTTGGTATGAAGTGAGCTACCTTGGTTATTTTATCAACTACTACCAAGATCATGTCATGATAATTTCATGATAATGGGAAACCTTGGAAAAATTCCATACTAATTATCTACCATTTTCATTCTAATATATCATGAGGATATAAAAATCCTACTAGATCTACATGTTCAACCTTCACATGCTAACACTCTAAACATTGAGACACAAAATTTGTTGCATCCCTTTTAATTCCCTTATAGGAATAAAGAGGTCTTAACTCATCCATGAGCTTAGTCACTCCAAGATGACATAAATAAGGGGCATTGTGCAACTCTTTTAGAACTCTAATCTTCAAATTTTCTCTATTAGGTACATACATTCTACCATTGTAATTTAAAAGTCCAACATTTACCAACTTGAATCCTTTAAACTTAGGGTTTATAGCATTCTCTGACAAATATTTCTTAGTCTACTCATAAAATTAATCTCTAAGGGATAATTTAATTACCTGATCCTACAAAGTACTTCAAATAGTATCCAAAGATGTTATGTATCTTATAAGACTAATGGTATCTATAGCTCTATTTTCCTTACCTTTAATGTAGATAATATTAAAATCATAGTTACATAAGAACTCTTGCCATCAACTTTGATGAGAATTCAAGTCTATTTGGGTGAAGATATATTTGAGCCCATGTTTTTAGTCTTGAGCTCAAACGGTTTTCCCAACCTCCAAAATTTTAAGGCATGTACTATTTCAAAAATTTCCATATCTTTTAGGGCATAATTTTCTTCATATGGTTTAAGCTTCCTAGAATCATATAATTAAATTGAACCATCTTGCATAATAAAACCTCCAAGACCATCCCTAAATGCATCTGTAATCACTAAAAATTGACCATCAGGATTGGAAACTCTCAGCACATGTGTTAAAGTATGCCTCATTTTTAGCTCTTGAAAGGCTTTTTCACACTTGTCTCACCAAAAAAAATATGATTCTTCCATTGAAGAGAGGTAATTGGGTTAGCTATTTTTGAGAAATTTAGAACAAATTTCATGTAATAATAAGATAATCCTATAAAACTTCTCACTCCATTATGGCTCTTACCTTCACCAGATCAACTAAAGTTCCATCTATAGAGCTAATGTGTCCTAAATATTAAACTTTCCTATGAAAAAATGCACACTTTGAAAACTTAACATATAATTTGTGCTTTTGTAAATGATGTAAAACCAACTCTAGATGTTGTAGATATTTTTCCTCATTCTTAGAATGAATGAAGATATCATCCAAAAAAACTAACACAAAATGGTCTAAAAAATACCTAAACACACAGTTCATGAGATTTATAAATGTTGTTGGAGAAATTTTTATCCTAAAAGGAAGAACTATAAATTTATAGTGTCTATATTGAGTTCTAAATTTTTTTTTGGGGATATCTTCTTAAATTCTCAGTTGTTGATACCTCGCTCAAAGATCTATCTTAGATAAAAAATTTACACCATGTATTTGATCAAAAATATCATTAATTTGAGGTAATGGATATATATTCTTGAATATCATCTTGTTTAACATCATATAATCAATATATAAGTGAATATTACCATCCTTATTCTTAACAAAAACCACTGCTATACCCCATGATGACACACTTGGTTGACTCAACCCCTTAAATAATAAATCCTATAGTTTAGCTTCTAACTCAACCAATTATATAGTCATTATCCTATAGGGTACCTTGCACTATGGTTCTAAACTAGGTATTTTGTCTATCGAGAAATCAAACTCTCATTTAGGTGGTAAATAGAGAAATTATTCCAGAAACATATCTTGAATGTTCTTAAGAAAAGGATAATCCTCTATGGATGATTCCTTAGATTCCTCCATCTCATTTATTTTAATAATTAATGCCTGACATCCTTTCTTATGAGCCTTCTTAATTTGAATTGTGAAAATTTACCTAAATTTTAATTCCCTTTTCTCACCTTTAATCTATGTTTGAGTCCCAAAATCATCCTAATATTTCACCTTCTTGAGATAGTAATCTACCTTATCCTTATGCTTAGTATACCAATTTATCCCTAGGATCACATCATATGATCTTAGTGGTGATGCATAAAGATCTACTATTGATGTGAATTCAGGAAAGTTAATCTCATCTTCAATTAAGAACCTATAAAATTTGATGTTGGCCTCACTCCTATATTTAACGAACCATGCATTTACCATTATACCAGACTTCTTAGATAACTTATTTTTCTTTCAAGGAGAAATAAAACATTTTTTAGCTCCAGTGTTAATAAAAATGGAAATGGAATGACCAAAAACATTACCTGTAACCTCAATAGGTGAGACTTGAAAATTAGCCAGATAATTATCAACAGTCATATGTACTCTATATTAAAAAGTTCCTTATTTCATAGTGTATACACAATATTTTCAAACTTTGCCAATAATTGATGCCTTTTCTCTTGTAGGAACCTATTAAGTCTCCATTTCTCTAAGTACATGCCTTAAGGGGTACCTCAAGAAAGGGGTGGGTAGACCATTGGTATTTTGTAAGATTATTGTTCCTTTACTACCACTTGTTATCTACACAACCATCTCCTAAAAACATTCCCCTAATATAGTAATTTTATGCCTTCATTATCCCTTCCCTAGTCTAAACTCATTTTTGACAGTTTATGATACACTGTCTACCCCATCAACCATGTAATATAATTTAAAAAAACTCATTTAAGGTCTAGGTCATCTGTTGGCCAACCTAGACCAAGTCCTAATTTGATTTTGTCAATAATGATATAAAGTCAAATGGGCCAGCCATATCGGCTAAACTTTTAGAAAGGACTAGGGTTAGATTCAACTATATATACACATTCATTTCACATTTTATTTATGGAGAGAAGAAAAAGAGATATATATTACACACCTACTTATACACCATTATACTTGATGAACATATCTTATGGTTTCATACTTTCTTTAGAGATATGAATCTTGTCTTGTGGAGAAGTATTTTACATGCATAGATATGTTGTGTAGCCTAGAGATAATTTATCCTTGTCATCCTTACATACTATCTACACATAATATTTTAAAATTTATCAATTATTGATGCTTTATATCTTTCAAGAACCCATTGAGTATCAATCTCTCCAAGTGCATGCCATAAAGGCTGCATTAGGAAAGGGGTGGGTAGACCATTGGTGCTTCATAGGATTGTTATCACTTTTTAACACTTATTATATACACTTGTCTCCTAAAAACCATTCCCCTAACATTTATCTCCTATTTTTCACCCTCATCTAGTATTTTACCACCTTAGTTATCCATTTCCCTAACCTAAACCCTCTTTTGATAGTTTTAATTACATAGTCAGCCACATCAACCTTGTATATTTATTGAAAAAACTCATTAGGGTCTAGGTTAGCCCCCAGCTGACCTAATATATGACCTAGTTTATTTTTGTTGATTATGATACTAGGTAAAATGTGTCAACCTTGCTATCCTAAAATTTTGGAAGGGTTCAAGGTTAGATCCACCTATATAAGCACATTCATTTCTCCATTTCTAGAAGAAGAGAATAAGAATCAATATATATTATGCATATACTTATCCTCCATTCTACTTGAAGAGTGAGCTTAGGATTCCATACTTTATTTATAGATACAGATATTGTCTTATGGAGAAGTCTTTTAGATGAATTAATAGGTTGTGTATCCTAGAGCTTATTTATCTTTTTCATACTTACATACCAAAATAACTTATTGAGAAACACCATGTCCAAGGGAAAAATTAAGGTTTGACGTGTTCATCTTCAAAGGTAAGTATTCATAAATTTGTTCCTCCTTTGTAAGAGTAGATAGATATGCATTTGTACTTCTCTTATATATATTAGGATTATATATACATTGATGTGAGTATATTTATTATATGAATGTTTAATTTTAGTGTTTATTATCCCCACTTTTTACCACAAGCTTTGGTGATCAGTAAATTAGATTTTGCTTTGTTTGTTATTAGTTTAGTGAATATGAAAACATAGGACCTAATTAGGGTTATTATTTAATTTTGCTTGAATTGAGGCTTTATAACCCTCCATAGTGATATTATTGTGGTAATATATCCCTTACATGGGTCTAGAAAATACATATTGGTCATGACCCCAATTATATAATGCATCCCCAATAAAAAGTGTAAGTAAGATTTATCTTCTCTAAGATAGGATTGATTTATAGATCTACTGCATTTCCCATTACCTACATTCTATTGAATCTAACATGAATCTAACCCTTAAATTTTTTGTTTCACACTTTCATTCCTATCATCTTATTATTTTTCTATATTTATGATATTGTATTGAACCAGTCAGTTTAGTTCTAACTTTCTGTGCATAGGTTTAACACATAGTCACATCATAATAAATATTTTTTTTTATGTGTAGCTATTCATAAAATAGATATTAGTGGATCAAAAAATTAGACATAATAATCTACATCAATATTAGATAATAATACAAGGTCAAATAGGTTAACTTTATCATCTTATTCACTCTGCCAGCATCCATATGAATAAACTAGGTTGAATAGGTTGACTTAGTCTTTCAATCAGCATCTAGATTAATAAACTAGGTTGAATAGGTCAAATTAGTTTTTCATTAATCCTATATATCAAAAAACTAGGTTGAATATGTTTACTTAGTCATCTTGTATTTATTTAGCACATAAAGTTTTGTATAACTAGATCAAACTAGTTGACCTAGTCTACAAAATTTGAAAACATCATTCAAGGCCCTTTAGCATAAAATTTGTAATTCTAATCATCTTCCAACCCACAAAGGTTCCTATCCTTCTCTCTCAATCATTTTAGTACTTCATTTAAGTTCTATTTTATAGAATTTAATAGTATTTAAAACTATAACCCTACAACAAACTAAGTCTAGCTAGTCAACTTAATTCTATAGCCTGACTTCTATCTAAAATACTGAGTCAACTTATTCGACTCTATTCTTAAATAATCTTGAATTTGTATAATATTAATGACCCAATAAACTCTATTATATACTATTTTCATATAATATCATCTGAACTGACTCTGTAAAATTCTTAATTTGGCAATTAATAATTGTTTTCTAATAATTAATTCACACTTTCATTTTCAGTTGTTTGTATGGTTATAGTAGCTCACATACTCTAAATAGGTGATTTTTCAAATTATCATTTAGTTACACTATTTTTTTTTTCCATGCACTACCAAATCAAAAAATATTTAAAATTCATTTAAAATTCATTTTTCCAAGGTCTACTTGGATTTCATCACCAAGGGGGAAGCCAACTTGGTTTTCTAGCCAAGTATAAATGTGTGGTTAATGGTATATATTGGAAAAACACCTGACACCTTTATCACTACATGATTGTGAAGTAATTGGGTAGGTCCCAATACCAATCTAGTACCATTACTAAAATAGATCCCTTTCATCCTAAATGTACTTAAACCATCCATAGACTTCTTTTTAGTTCACTATTTTTTAGCCAAATCCCCTATCACACTTAAAATAACACTTTCTAAATAATTTAATTACACTCAAGATGACCACTTAGTTATAATTTAATTTTTAGTTGACTACTTGCTCTATAATCATTGTGTGTTGTATTAGAAAATATTCTGTTAACTAGCTTTGGTGCAAGGTTTTGTGTTATGTGCCCCAATTGGATCAATCACATTAATCTAATTATTTATGTGTTTACTTCCATTTATTACTTTAATTATTAAAAAAAAATCCCCTATTTTAGCACAGTGTCATTTTATCTAGTACAATCTCTTATAGAATATGATTTGCCCTATTAGAAGTATGCATTCAACTTATATGATCATGTATCCTTTTTTTAACTTCTTTATCTCCCAGACTATAATACAGAGTCAACCTATATAAATTTGTACCCATTTCTTCTAGTTAGGTTATATTAATAAGCTGACATGGTTGACCCTGTATCCTTATTATCTCCTTTTCATACCCTATTTGTAGTATAGAGTTCACTTATATGACTTTGTACCCATTTTTTCTAGATAGGCTAAAGTACTAAGTCAACCTAGTTGACCTTATATCCTTTTCAGTTTAGTTTCATACTCTATTTGTAGTAAATAATTGACATGTATGACTTTTTACTCTTATCTACCTTTTAGATTATAAAATACAGTCAACATGATTGACTATGTATCCTTTCTACCTCTTTTCCTTTAAATTAGATTATTCTTACTTAATCTTTCTCCCTCATCATGAACTTCTTGTTTGAAGACAACACTAAGTTACATTCAACAAATATGATGAGCTTTCCCAACCCCAATAGGTTTTCCCATAAGCATCTTGTGGATCCTATGCTAGATGAAATTAATTTTCATGTATCCACTCAAAGTAAAAACTATGGGACCCCTCCTCATTCCTCTTTAGTTTTTAACCCTCACTTATCATTAAAAAATCAACCATAATTAGAGTATTCTCTATAAATTCTCTTCTTCATCAATGAGTTTCTTCAACATCAAGGAAAATATCCTTCTACTATTTACCATCTTATGATGAGTCATCAAGTTGAGGAGCCCCATTCACCTTCTCTCACATTCTCATACAAATTTTGGGAAACTATCTTATTTTCTTTTGAACCTCTTCCTTCTATCTTGACCCCTTCTCATACCATGACATATTTCTCTTTGATTTCCTCCACCTCCATAACTAGTATCTCTACTAACATGGTAGATTATACATCCAGTGGGCCTCTTCTAAGACCCACTCTTCTTAATTATTTTACTAGTGAATCATCTTATACCCATCATAATCATACCTCTAGTGATGCATCTTCTCATCCCTCTACCAATACATATTTTTTCACATAAGCAAATCATGCTAATAGTGCCTCACTCACTAACAATTCCTCTCAAGATACTAATAACACCCATAGTGGTACCCAAGCCACTAATTCTAGTTCCAATGATTCTCACAATACAAATAATACCACTCAAACCCATAAAAATCTCTTACAAACCCTTAATCAAATGAATGCTTTCCAAGCTAACAATGTCAACCAAATGATGCAAATGCAAAATCACCTTATCCATATTCAAAATCACCCTCAATAGGTTCCATGGGGAACACATAAACAAAATTATCCCCCACATCCTCTTAGAGATTCCCATGGTAATATTATCCCTCAACCTCCTCTTGTTAACAAAATAGTCAAGAACCTTCAAAATTAATGTCTTACACCTCAAATTACTAACATCGATATAGGAGGTATCACCCCTACCATTAGCTATAATGGGTTAACTGATCCTACTCTCCACTTAATAACATTTAGAAATCTATACAAATATTCGGTCAATTTAAATACTTTTGTTGCTACCAATATGGTAGTAAAAAATCTCACAAAGTGATGCTTTAGATTGGTATAACCAACTCAAATCTCATGCCATCACTAGTTTGGAAGATTTAGTCAATTCTCTAGTTCAATAATTTCAAACTAGTGATTTCCTTGAAAATACATTGGTCCATTTTATCAATTGTAAGCAAATTAAGATATAAAATACACAAGCATTCATCAAATGATGGAATATGTTGTCTAAAAAATGTGAACATAATATGGTAGATGATAACCTCTTTCATATGTTTACCAATGCTCTTTATCCCAAGTTACAATATTGGGTATAGAATCTCTCTCCATGAAATTTGGAAGAGGGCATTGACCAAGTGAAGTGCTAATATATCCTCATGTGTCAATTATAACCATCCCAACCCTCTATAGGCACTCACATGTTAATCAAAAATAAGAATCATAGTGATAAAAATGATGGTCTCACTGACTCTTATGATACCATTGATACTATTCAAGACATCATTCCCAAGTAGGTTATAAAATAAGTTTCCCCTCCCAACCACATCACTAATCCTAATTTATCTTCAATAAATAACATCAATTTTCATAAACCTTTATCCTTAGTGTAATTTCAAAAGCATATACCAAGGCCTCTTCCTTGAGAGCTTGATCACACTCATCTCATGAAATCTTGGTATGATTCTAATAAATTTTGTTGGCTTCATGCTAGTTGGGGTCATTCTCATGAGAATTGTAGGCAACTTCATAATTTATATATGTATTTCCTTCTTGGTCTCAATTTTGACCATGATTCTATCATTCATAAACATCAATAATCCTATGGCATTGCCTTCAAAGCCCATGAAACATACACTAAATCTCAAAATTTGAACTAGGCTAATGCTCATTTGGCCATCTATAAAGATCCTTTTCCGAATCACCAAGACAATAAATATAATCCTACCCCTTCTACCAATAATTTTTATAGTCTTCTTGACCCAATTCCTAAAGAGAATGTAATTAATATGAATAATATGCAAAGGGTGGTTACCTTCATTGATCCTCATCCCATCCACACTTCTCAATTGTCTCTCACTTTTTGTGTTATCCAAGATTCTTCCCCAAATCACTTAACAAAGTTGGGTCAAGAATAACTTATATCTTTTGATGAACCAATTCCAAAACCTCCCTTAGATAACACTTTTCATACCATTTCTACCACTCCTACAACCTATTTACCCATCACTAATGATACTCAAACTTCTATTAGCACTTCTTATAATTTATCTGAAACCAAAATTTCATCAACTACCCCATATTCTCAAGATAATCAAAAAACTTGTCCTCTAATTAAAATTTTTACATCTTCTCAACATAAATTCACATGTACCTCACCTCTTCCTTCTAAGGACATCCTTCAACATTATTCACTTCTTTCCAATAGTCCCCTTATGGATTTTGATGAGTGGTATTCTACCATAAAACTTACTAATCTCCCATTTTTTCTTGAACTTATGTATACTTATCCATGTCACCATAATCATCTTATGTAACTTTTTTTCAAAATGAACATACCTCATCCTCCTCTAGCAGGATGTGAAACCACCTTATTTGGATCATAATATATCATTTTAAAATCGTGAAAAGATATGTCCATAAACATCAATGAAATTATGGACATGTGTCTATCCCTCAAATTCCCCATTTCTTCTATGACCTCCTATGAAATTATGCTTCATGAGGATGATCCTCCCCTTATTATCCATGTCCAAATTGGTGATATCCAAGTCAAACATGCCTTGATTGATAAGGGTTCATTCACTTATGTTACTTCTCTTGATTTTATTAAAACCCTTGGATATTTTGAATGTAATCTTAAGTTCACATGCAACATGCATCAAGGCTATGACTTAAGGAAAATTCTTCCCTTAGGTTGTATATGGATCCTTACCACCATTCGAGTGAAGGTGATTATATTCAACTTTCCTCTATCCTATAACATATTCTTGGTAAGCCATTAACTCATCACATGATATAAATTGCCTCTTCTTCTTGTCAATGTGTCAAATTTCCTCATAATAAAACAATTTATAGGATTCAAGGTGGCACTAACCCTTATCATTTCAAATAATTCCAATACCATGGTGTATTAAAGATTTCAAACCTTAAACCTCTACTGAGCATTCCATTTCATAAATATAAATGATTTAAATTTTTTATAAAATCCACCCAAGGTTACAATGGTCACCCCAAACTCATCAGGAATATACCACCTAATATTGTAGATTTAGATGATAATGATCTTGATGAGATCAATCTTAAGATTAAAATATTATATCTATCATCTCATCTCATTTCCCATCTTCTACCTTCTCTAAAATGTCATTCCCATCAACCACCTCATGATGATATACCCGTTATCTTAACTAATACTTAGCATGCCATTCATCACACGACATCAGATGACAAGGTCATCCTTACTTATGCCATTGATATTCATACACCTAACTATGATGATGGTTATACCTTAGATGAACCTTACTTAGAAGGTCTTATTCAGTCCTGAGATGCTAAAATTATTTGTTATCATTCCTCTTTACTTTAGTCTTTACATATATCTTCTAGCATTCCATCCTACATAATTCTTAATTTAGCATTTTTCCTTTTGTTCATAGGGTATATTTGGTGTGCACACCTCTAATTTCTAAAGAGCCTCATAGTAGTATGCCTATGGATCATGTTATGATTTGTCTCTATCACTTTGTTAGATAGCAAGAACCCTCTAGCTGACTTATCCCTGAGATGCTTACAACTATCCTTCAGCCTTTCATGCATCTCACCCCTCCCTCAACTAAGCCTTGTTTGGATCCTAGTCCCACTCCCTCTCTATCTAAGACACTTATTATTTTAAATCCTATTTCCCCTTCCATCGAGCCTCACTCAATCTCTCCACTAGCCTCACCTTCTCTTGGTGATGGTTTTATCCCTTTACTACAAATTGATCCATTACCCACCAAATGGCCCAATTATCCATATTGTGATATTCATAAAAAATTTGATCACTAAATTAAGGACTATTCATTACATCAACCCTTCTTGGCTTATATTTCCACTCCTATTAATACACCTACAAAACCTACTAATAAGCATATTTATTACTTCCACATTAGAGATAATCATTCATCCACACATTTTTTAAGCTATGGAAATATATAAATATCTTGCATCCCACCACTCTTTATCCCATAGACAAGGCTATACCCCCTCCAAAAGTACTACTTGAATATCTTCCAAAATATGGAGAGGTATATTATCTATGATACTAATGTGGTAATCATCACTTTGATCATTGCCACATCCTTCATTAGCATCTCAAAGATAACCTCATGACCATTCCTCACCTACTACCCTTATTCCCATAGGTTACCATCCCAAGAAATCTCCTCATTCTTACCCTATGGCTCTGCCATATATGGTCACTTATCTACTGGTGATTCCCTCATCTTTGGATCCTCCTTCCCTAATAGCTCCTTCTCCATTGGTGACTCTTTTACCTATGAACCATTCTCCACAAGTGACCCCTTCATCTCCTATAGATTACATTCCAATTCCTTATATTAAACATCCCATACAAGATATCCCTCATCAACATGATCCTTCAGGAATTCCTACATTTTCCATCAAGGAGATTCAATGTGAAGTATTTTCTCAACTTTCCCTGAAGATCGATGAGACTTTGGTAGTAGTTTGAGTTTAAATTCATAAAAACTTATTAGATGTTATGGATAATGTGTGTGGATAATTATATTATTATTTATGAACTAAAGCATGGTATTGTTTCATTTATTTCTTCATTTGGATTGGATGTGTGCTCCAACTTTAAATTTATCTATCTTATATCATTTAACATTGTGTCAAATTCTTATTTATCTTACATGATGACTTTTCTTTGGCACTACATATTAATTATGATGTCATTATTCTTATTATGTTCTCTTATTAATTATTTTCCATGATTAATTACTTCTTCTCTATGTTTTCCTTTTCCATCATTATCTTGTCATCTTTCATGATTGTTTTCTATCTTATCTCTATAAATATGGATAATTATTATTTTGACTTGGTTATACAAACCTTACTCCCTTTAGGCATTCCTTATTTACCATGTGATCAGTTAGCAAATAATTCATCTCATTATAATCTCCTTTCACTTGTCCACTTTGGATTTGACCTTATTCCCCTTATTTCCTTTAACAAACTAAGCATGCACATGGTTGAGACTTGAGCTAACATGTCAGTTCATAGTTTAGCTTAGATGTTCTAGTCAGTCATGTCTTTCGATACTTATCTTCCTTTAGCCAAAGCCTAAAGATCATTCATGTGTATCACTTTATCTCTCATGACTGTTCATTCCAAGTTTTTATGAAGGAGTAATCTTAAAAGCCATAAACATTCAAAATACAAATCATTTAACAAAAGGGCATGATCTAAAAGGCAACATTTAAATTTTTTAAAAGTCAAATCACCCTAAAGGATGTGATTCTAAGCACATCTCCTTTTTCTAATTTAATCTCAAACTCCATAGTTTGCCTCCTAATATATTTTAGGTCCATTAGGGTGTGGTAAATAGGTCCTAAAGAATAGGGAACATGTTTTGGGAATGTAGGTCCATTTTAATTTTCTTGTTCAAAAAAACCATCATGATTTTATCCTAGTGCCACACTTATTTTCCTACACATCTTTGTGCCTATAGTGAATAGGTATCCTTTGTATATTAATGGTCACTAGTCACTTAGTGTCTTTCTATGTCCTTATTGTGCCTCATGTATCCTAAGATATTCTCATAAGATTCCTATGTTATGATTCTTAAACTCATTCTCTCATTCCCTATAATCCTAATATTTACCCTTAATAAAAAAATTTTGTTCACTGATTATTCCCCTTAGGGATTCCATTTGTGAGTTGCAGTATAAGACCTTGGAAAAGACCAAGCCTTCCTTATAAATTAAAAAAAAATTACATTTCCATTCCAAACATCCCATTTTACCACATCTTACCCTTTATTTACACTTCATTGGTGTTCCTTTTACTAATTCTAGTCTAAGACTATGTATAAGACCTAGCCTTCCTCACAAAATTTTCCAATATCCAAGTCACAATGAAATTACATGTGTTAAATATGAGATAAGATGTCATTGATTATGAATAATTGACATGATTTCCATCTTTATTTAGTAGGTTTTATGCTTAATTACTTAATATTTCACTTTTATCTTCCTATTTTTTGATTACATGTAAGAATCTAACCATTTTCATTAAATTTTTAATACTTCCCAGCTTGAATTAGTGTGATTAATTTAGGAATATTTTGCCAATTTTGTTTCTCTTTTATAATTCCCAACATGATTCAGTATGATTAATTGATTTATTTATTCACTTAATTGATTTTTTTTCTACCATGTGTTTTTCCTGTGCTTTCTATTTTATTATACTATTTTCATACTTCCCAGTGTGATTTAGTATGATTTTACTTGTTTTAATTTAGTGTTAATATTTTTCATGGTTCAAAAACATTTATGTCCTCTTTTTTTCCACTTTTTGGTTTCTTATACTTAATCATATTTTGTTATTACACTTTCCCATTGTGACATAGTGTGTAGTGAATATGTTTTTGATTAATTATACTTTTTAATATCTTTTTGGCCATTGATTTTTAATCATGCATATGTACTACATGATGCTAGAAAATAAAACACTCCATATATATTTCCTATATCATATAAAATAAATGAAAAATACATGTTATAGAAATAAATATATCCATGCATCAATAAGCACAACCAAAATATAACACCTGACATCAACATATAACTATCAAAACAATATATCTCTATATATCACGTGTTGTTTGACAAAATTTAAAAATACATTGCTCTAGCTATATGATTGGGATATATCATGCCTATCTTTTGGCCTAACAATAATACCCATAGATGCCTTAGATAATCCCCTCTCTAGAGTACATTATAATGAGGTTGTCCAAGGTCTCAACCCTAATACTTGCCCCTATAGGTTGGCCACCTTAGCTTATACTAGTCCTAGTTGGATCATGGTAGCCATGTGTGTGCATTTCTACTAATATATTTCCTACCAAGCCTATACCTCTCCTGATCCCACCCCTAATGGTAGATACAATCTATCCCCATGTGTCTATACCTACCTCATACCCTCCACATTAGTCTAAACCATCCTACCTAAGCTGGGGAAGATGGTACCATAGGATCATCCAACATGGTGGGGTCATATGGTGTCAACACCCTATCAAAATTTCATGGTGTGCTACCATGATTAGGTCTCCCTATATAGTCTCCTCTATCATAGGGTCTACAAAAATAATACCCAAATAGATATCAGATCACATAGACATCTCAAAATCTATCTATCTTTTTACAATCATATACAACTAGTATTCTATCTTAAAATTTGAAATTACACCAGTTCTTATCTATCCCAGTGTCACCAACCACCATCTCCCCATATGATCTTATATCAATCACAATCTTCCTATCATCCCATCCACATAACACCAATTATCTTGGCTTTCTTACATTTTTTTCTCTTTAGTTTTGTATCCTTAGGTTTATCAAAATTAGTCCCTATGCCTTCCATAATCAAAACTACAAACATAATAGATAACCATTCAATGATAAAGCTAAGTCAAGGTACACATACATTTAATTTTTAGTTGTTTCCATTTTAATCATTTACTTTAATTAATTTTATGCTCTAAATACTGCACTTTATTTAACTTCAACATTATGTGTCACTATGTTCTTTTCCCAAAACACCATCTCGTGTTGCACCTATGTGACACATGATGAAATTAAAGTGGAGAATATGTATAGACATAATATTTTTAAAATTTATCAATTATTGGTGTTTTCTATCCTATAGGAACTTATTGAGTCTCAATATCTTTGAGTGCATTCCCTAAAGGGTGTACCAAGAAAGGGGTAGAAATTCCATTAGTGCTTCGTAGGATTGTTGTCCCTTTTTACCACTTGCTATCTACACACTTATCTCCTCAAAACTATTCCCCTAATATTTGAATCCTATTTTAAACCCTATTATAGTCTTTTACCAACTTCATTTCCCCTTTCCCTAACCTAAACCCTTTTTTAATAGTTTACATTGCATAATCAGCCACATCAACCTTATATCCTTGTTGATAAAACTTATTAGGGTCTAGGTCAGCCACTGATCGACCTCATCCATGACCTAGTTTGTTTTTATCAATTATGATACTAGGTTTATTAGGTTAACCTTGTCAACCTAAAATTTTATAAGGGTTTAGGGTTAGATCTACCTATATAAGCACATTTATTTTGTCATTTAAAAAAAAAGAGAAGAAGAAGTAAGATATATTGTGCATCTACTTATCCACCATTATACTTGAAGAGCAAGCTTAGAGTTTCATATTTTATTTAGAGATATAGACCTTGTCTTGTGGAGAAGTCTTTTGGATGCATTTATAGGTTATGTAGCCTAGAGTTGATTTATCCTTGTCATCTTTACATACCACAACAACCTCTTGTGAAGAAATTTGTTCAAGAGAGATATTGAGGCTCGATGGGTTCATATTCAAAGGTAAGTATTCCTAACTTTGTTCCTCCTTTGTAAGAGTAGATATATATGCATTTTCAATTATTTTATATGCATTAAGATTTTGTATACATTGACATGACTATATGTCTTCTATGCATGTTTAATTTTAGTGTTTATTACCCCCACTTTGAGCCATAATATTTGGTTATAATTAGATTAGATTTTCATTTACTTGTTATTAGTTTAGTAAATATGAAAAAACAGGACCTAGTTAGGGTTATTGCATAGTTTTTCTTGACTGAAGGCTTTGGAACCCTCCCTAGTGATATTATTATGGTAAGACATCCCTTGGCTAGGTCTAGTAGATCCATATTGGTCATGACCACAATTATATAATGTACCCTCAATCATAACTGTAAGTAGGATTTATCTTCTTTGAGTAAGGATTAATTTTTAAATTTTTTAGATTTCTCATTGCATACATTCTAGTGAAACCAATGTGAATCTAACTCTTGAAAGTTTTTCTTTCACACCATCATTTTTGTCTTCCTATTATATTTTTATACATTTGAAATATTGTTTCAAACTATTTGATGTATTTATAACTCTCTATGAACACATTTAAAACATAATTAGTTCAAATTGACTATGTTTTATCTATGTAGGTCTTCATCAATTATAGGTTACTATATCAATCAGTTTGAGACAATATTCTTATTTATTTCTAGATTAGCATACACTATCAAACAAGTAAAATCTATATACTATTTTATTCCACCAACATAAAGGTTCATAAACACTATCAAATAGGTCAACTTTGTTCATTATTTCTTATTCAACACACAGGGTTTTGAATAACTTAGTCAAACTAGTCAACCTAGTTGGTAAAATTTGAAAATAGAAACTAAAGCACTACAAAATAAAAATTTGAAGTCTAAATCATATTCAAGACCACCAAAGTTACTTTCTCATCTCTCTTTGTCATTTTATATCTTCTTTTAGTAATATTTTTCATGAGTGGTAGTCTTCAAAATTGTATCCCTATAGCTAACTAGGTCAACCTAGTTGACTTAATTTTTTAGTTTGTCTTTTAATTGAGATACATAATTGAAATGTTCAAATATATTATTAAATAAATTTATTTTATATTAGAACAATGACCCATTCAACTCTATTTTATATTATTATCATATAGTGTCACATAAACTAACTCTATATTATTCTCAATCAAGGAATTAACATCTATTTGATAGTAATTAATTCACATTTCCTTCTTAGTTGTTTACATGCTTAGAGTAGCTCACATAGTATAATTAGGTGGTTTTAGAATTACTAATTTAGTTATACTATTCTATTATTTTTCACACACTACCAAACCACTTAAAATTAAAAAAGTATTAAACATTTGTCTTCCCAAGGCCTACCTACTTGGATTTCATCACCAAGGGGGAAACCGACTTGGTTTTTTGGCCAAGTATAAATACATGGTTAATGGAATATATTGAAAAATCACCCAATACCCTTATCACTATATGATTATGAATTGAGGAGGTAGGGCCCAATACCAAGCCATTACCATTACTAATACATATTCTTTTTATCCCAAATGTCTTGAAGCCAACTTTAGATTGATTTCTAGTGCCCTATTTCAACCAATTTTCCTATCACATTAACTTTATTATGTTTAAATAACACTTAGGGTGACCAATTAGCTATCATTTACTTTTCAATTGATTGCTTGTTCTTTGATCATTAAGTGTTTTATTTTAAAAACTTAAATTTGCCATCATTGGTGCAAGGTTTGTTGTGTGCCCCAATTAGATCAGTCATATTGATCCAATTTTTTATGTGTTTTATTTCATTATTGATTTGAATTATCTTGAAAAACATTTCCCTATTTCAATACACGTTCATCTTAGTCGATACAATCTCTTATAGACTATTCTACTTTCCTACTAGTAACACACAATTGACCTACATGACTATGTCTTCTTATCCCCCTATTCATTTTTATATTTAGTATTACACAGTCGAACAATATGACTACATATCCTTATCATCCAATTTATCCTTTTTGTCTACCATACATAGTTAACCTAAATGACTATGTATCCTTATCTATATATTCTCTTCCTTGGGTTGTAGAACACAATCAACTACTTTGATTCTATATCTTATTTTTTGAATTTGTCTTTGAATCATCATCATCCTTATTAACCTTTATTTTTCATCATTAACTTCCTATTTTAGGACAACACAAAGTTAAACTGAACATATATTATGAACTTTACTAGTTCCAATAGGTTTTCCCATAAATAACTTATCTCTTTCACTTTATACAAAAGTAATGTGCATGTGGCCACTCGCACTATAAATTATGGGACTCCTCCTCATGCCTCTTTAGTTCTTACCCCTATTTTATCCTTATAAGATCATCCTAAATAAGAATATACTTTAGAAATGCTTTTCTTCATTAATGAATTTCCTCAACATCCAAGAAAAGACCTTTCCACTATTTATAACCTTATGATAAGTGGTCAAGAAGAATAACCCCATTCACCTTCCCCCTCATTCTCACATGGATTTTAGGGTGATAACTTCTATGATTCTCAACCTCTTCCTTCTCTTTTTATCCCCTCTCAACTATGACCTGTTCCTCCTTGATTTCTTCTACCTCCATGCCAAATATCTCTACTAACATGGTAGTTTCAACATATAGTGGGCCTTTTCCAAGATCCACCATTATCAATCACACCACTATTACATAATTTGATACCAATGGTAATCATGTGACTAGTTCTTCCTTTTCTTCTAATCCTTCTACCAGTGCATCTTTTGATACACAAGCTAATCATGCCAATAGTTTCTCTTTTTCTACCAACACCTCTCAAGCCACTAACACCATGCATGCCACTACTCATAGTGGTACCCAAGCCACTAATACCAATGTTAATATTTTTCATGCCATGCACACTAATAACAAACCACTCAAACCCATAAAATTTTATTGTAAACTCTTAACCAAATGAATGATTTTCAAGTTAATAATGCCAACCAAATGAATCAAATGTATAATCACCTTATACACCTCTAAAATCAACCTCAATAGGTTCTATAGGTATCACACGATCTAAATACCCCTACCCCCCTCAAGGATTCCCATGGAAACCTTATTCCCCAACCACCCATTATTAAAAAAATGATTAAACATCTTCAAAATGAACCTTTTATGCCTTAAATTTCCAACATAGATATAGGAAGCATCACCCTTACCATTAGTTATAATGGGTCACCTTATCCTACCTTACATTTAAAAATGTTTGGCTATCTATATAAAGATTAGGTCAAGTTGAATACATTTGCCTCTAACAATTTATTAGCAAAAACCCTCTCTAGAGATGTTTAGGATTTGTATAACGAACTCAAGTCTCATTCTATCACTAGTTTGAAAGATATATTTAACTCTTTAGTATAAGAGGTTCAAACTAGTGACCTCTTTGAGAATACCTTGGCTCATTTTATCAATTACAAGTAACTTGAGACTGAAACCACACAAGCTTTTATCAAATGGTTTAAGACCTTATCTAATAAGTGTGAGCACAACATCGAAGATGGTAACCTCTTTCATCTATTCACTAATTCTCTATATCCTAAATTGTAATATCGATTTAAGACTCTCTCCACAAACTTTAGAAGAGACCCTCAACCAAGATAAGTGATAATATTTTATCACGCATAAATTAAGCCATCCCAACCTCCTATGGTAAATTCAATTCTCATCAAAAATAAAATCATCGTGCTACCAATGATGATGTCATTGATTCCTATGATACCATTCATAATATCCAATCTATTTCTCTTGCCCCTACTTTGGAGCATGCTTCCCCTTTCAACCACACCCCTAATCCTCAATTATATCAAATAAACAACATCAATGTTCATAAGTCATTATCCTTAGTTGAAATCCAAAAGCATATACTATTTCCTCTTCCATATGATATTAATCCCACTCACCATATTAAATCATGGTATGATCCAAATAAATTATGTTGGTTTCACGTTAGTTAGGGTCACTCTCATGAAACTTATAGGCAATTGCATAACTTAGTTATGTATTTCCTCCTTGGTCTAAATTTTGATCATGATTCAATCATTTGTAAATGTCAACAAGCCTATTACATTCCCTTCAAAGCTCACAAGACATAAAATAAAATCAAGCTTTCAATCAGGCTAATATTCATTTGGCCATTTACAAAGATCCTCTTCCAAACCATAAAGATAATAATGACAAGCCTACTCCTTCAACCAATAAATTTAAAAGTATTATAGACCAAACTCCTGAAGAGAATGTTGTAAATATGACTAATATTTGAAGAGTGGTTGCTTTCATTGATTCTCATCATATGTACCAACCACCCCAAACTTTCTATGTTATCAAAGATTCTTCCCCAACTCACATAATAGATTTGGGTCAAGAGGACCTCATCTCTTTTTAAGAAAAAAATCTAACACCTCTATTGGATAACACCTGTCATACTATTTATATAGTTTTACCAACCTCTTTACCCATTGACAACATCATTCAACCTTATAATACCACTTATTCAAATCAATCCCAAGACAAATATAAATAAACCACCCCATCCTCTTAAGACGAACCATTTTTTCCCCAAACTAAACCAAACACATCCTATTAATGCAAGTTGACATACACTTCTAACCATCCTTCCCAAAATCTCCTCCAACAACATGCACCTCTATCCAATAGTCCATTTATGGGTTATGATGAATGGGACCCTATCATATAACTTACCAATCTCCCATATCAAATTCTCTTTATCAAACTCATGTAGACATCTCTACATCATCACAACCACCTTATGTAACTTTTATTCAAAATGAACATCCATTGTCCTCCCCTAGAAGGATGTGAACCTACTTTATCTAAGTTAGAAATTGTAATCTTGTAATAATGCAAAAAGGTGTCTATACACATTGATGAAATAATATACACTTCTCTCTCTTGAAAATTTTCATATTTCTTTTATGATCCCATATAATATTTTGATTCATGTGGATTATCCTTCCCTCTTTATAAGCATTTAAATTGGTGAAATCTAAGTAAAGAGTGCTTTGGTTGATGAAGGTTTATGTAATTATGTTTCCTCTCTCGACTTCATTAAATCCTTAGATAGTCTAAGTATAATCTTAAGTCCACACATAACACATTTCAAGGTTATGATCATAGGAAAATTCTTCCTTTAGGATATGTATAGCTCCATATTACCATCCCACCTATCATTATTCAAGTGAAGGTTATGATATTTAAATTTTCCCTCTCCTATAATATATTACTTGGTAGGCCATGGACTCATCGCCTGAGGGCTATCACTCCTTTTTGTTTTCCAATTTCTCAAGTTTCCTCATAATGGTTATATCTATATGATTCAAGTAAAAACTAACCCTTTTAATTTTTAACATTTTCAATACCATGGTGTATTCAAAATTCTAACCATTGAACCCTTGTCAAGTGTTCCATTCTGATAATCTCAACATTTTAATTTCCCTGTCAACTCTATGTGAGGCTATCATGGTCACCTTAAACTCATTAGGAATATACCAATTAACCTCTTAAATTCCAATGATGATGATCTAGATGAGATCAACCTCAAGATTTAAACTTTATATCTCTCTCCTCATATCATTTCCTAGCATCTATAATCTTTGAAGACATGTTCCCTTCAACCAGTTAACAATGATATACCTATAGTCTTAACTAAGACTCGACACTCTATTCATCATGAAACCTCTGATGAGAAGGTCATATCTACCTATACCATTGGTCTTTATACACCTAACTATGATGATACTTATAATTTAGTTGACCCATTTCTAGGAGGTTTTGTTTAGGCTAGATATGTTGAGATCCTTCATTATCATTTTTCTTTGTTTCAGTCTTTCATTTTATCATATCACATTCAATATTACATAGTTCCTAATTTTATAATTATTCCTCTTATTCATATGGTAGATATGGCACATTCACATGGCACACCACCAATTTCTGAAGAGCCTATTATGAAAATGCTTATGGATCATGCTATGATTGGTCCCTATAACTTCACTAGATAATAGGATACCTATAGCCTACTTCTCCCTAAGATGCTTACTATTATCACTAAGACCTTTGTGCATCCTACTCTTCCTTCAGTTGATCCTAGTCTATATCTTATTCCAAATCTACCTTTAGCTAAGTCTCATACTAATTCTAATTCTATTTTCCCTTTAGTTGAGCCTCACCCAATCTCTTCACTAGGCCCAACTCCCCTTGGTAATGGCTTTCTTACTTTACCACTACTTGATCATCTACCTGCCCAATGGATTAATCAGTTGTATTATGACATTCATAGAGTTTATAGTCATTAGACTAGAGAATGTAAACTATACTAACCTTCCCCAACTTCTACTTCCACTCCCTCTATTATTACACCCACAAATTATATTAACCACTGTATATGTTACTTTCATAACATAGATAATCATTCATCCACCCATTATCTAAAGCTTTGATAATATATTAACACATTTCATCCTACTCTTCCTCATCCTAAATATAATTCTATACCTCCTTCCAAGTTATTACCTAAGCATAATCTAAAATATGGAGAGGTATATTATTTATGGCACTAGTGTGGTATCCATCACATTGATCATTGCCTCATCCCCCTATATCATCTTTAGGATCACCTTATGACCATTCCTACACCTATTATTCCTCATCCTATATGTTACCCACATAATAAGGCTCACCCTTCTTCCCCCATGGTTCCTCTACCAATGGTCCCTTCTTTCCTCGTGGTTCTTCCACCTATGGTCCTTTCTCTACCTATGGTTCCTCCACCCGTAGACTCCTCTTCACATATGATCCCTTATCCACCAGTGGCTCCTTCATGTCCCAAATATTCCATTCATATTTATTCTCCCAAGTATCATATGAATGATGGCCATCATGACCATAATACTTTAGACATGATTACATTTTCTATCCAAAATATTTGATGAGAGGTATTTTCCTATCTTTCACTAAAGATTGATGAGACCTTCATTGCAGTTAGGGTTCAGCTTCATAGAGATCTATTTGATGTTATGTATAATGTTTATGGATATATTTAATATTAATTATGAAAACATCATGGTGTTCCTTCACTTTATTATTCATTTTTGGTTTGGATGAATACTCCACTAGTATATATATCTACCTTATATATCATTTGAATCTATGTAAAATTCTTGCTTCATTTATCTATCTTATATGGTTTTTTTGTAATTCATGCTATATATTGTTTATGTGGTCATTTTATTTACTTATGATCTCTTATTGATTCTTTTCATGATTACATGATTATCTTTATGAGTTCATTTATTTCTATGGATGTCCTATTATTTTCTCATGATTTTTTGCTACCTTATCTCCATAACATGGATAATTATTATTATGACTTGGTTACACATACCTTGTTCCCCTTAGTAATCCTTATTTACCGTGTGATTAGTTAATAAACATAGTCATCTCATTATCATAATCCTATCTTACTGGTCCACTTTATATCTCCCTTTATTCCCCTTATATTTTCTTTTGAAAACTAAGAATATACATGGTTGAAATTTTGGATAACATATCAGTTCATAAGTAAGTCTAAGTGTGTTAGTTAGTCATGTATTTAGACACTTAGCTTCCTTTATGCCAAATTCTAAATCTCATTCATGTGTATCACTTTGTATCTCATGTTGATCATTCTAAGTCCATGTGGAGGAGGAATCTTAAAATCCATAAAAAAAATTTAAAATTCAAATCATTTTTAAAAAAGGCAATGATACAAAAGGCAACATTAAAAATTTTAAAATATGTGATTAAAAACACATCTCAATTTTATAATTGAATCTCAAACTCCATATTTTTCCTCATGATAAATTTGAGGTCCATTAGGGTGAATAAGGCCAGTAGTTTGGGAAAGGAAAATAAAAAATCTATTACTGCTACCTACTTTCTCACACAAGTACCTAATATTTGCAGTAGATTGATGGCTTTGTAAGAGGTCTTATAGAATAAGGAACATGTTATGGGAAGGTATGTTAATTTTAGTTTTCTTGTTCAAACAACCAAAATGAGTTGGTCTTAGTATATCACTTATTTACATATACAACTTTATGATTATTGAGAATTGGTATCCTTTATATGTAGATGGTCACTAGCCACTTAGTGTCTTTTATGTTTCCTTAGTGTGCCCCATGTTTCCTAAGTTCTTCTCATAGATTCAAACATTATGATTTTTATGTTTCCTCTTGCATTTACAACAATCCAAATATTTTCCATTAAGAAATATTATTTTGCTTACTGACCACTCCCACCTAGTGATTCCATTTGTGAGTTACATTATAAGACCATGGATAGGACCAGACCTTCCTCAAAAATTACCACATTACCAACATTCCATTATAAAAATAATTCCTAGTTATTTCCACCTCTTTGGTGTTCCCTTTTTGATTTGTAGTGTAAGACCATGGATAGGAATAGGTCTTCCTCCCAAAATTTTCCAATACCCAAGTCATAATGAAATAACATGTGTCAAATTTGAGATAAGTAGTGATTGATTATGAATTACATGTCATTGGCATGTGTATTACCTTGATATAGTATGTTTTACGCTTACTTCATTTATATTTTAATTTTATCTTCTTATTTTCCAATTGCATGTAATATTACAACCATTTTCTTAAATTTTTCATACTTCCCAGCTTGAATTATTATGATCAATTTAAGTTCATTTTTCCAATTTTGTTTCTCTTTTATACATCCCAACATGATCTAGTATGATTGATTGAATTAATTGTTTTGATTTTAAACTATTTTATTTTCATGTGCCTTATATTTTATTACATTATTTTCACACTTTCCAATGTGATTTTACTTGTTTAAACTTGGTGAAAATCATTTACATGGTTTTAAAACATTTTTTGCCCTTTTTACCATCTTTGGCTTATTATATTTAGTCATTTTTTGTTATTGAAAATTTCCCATTGTGATATAATGTATAGTACATTTATTTTTTTATTACTTATACTTTTCCAAGTTTTTTACTTTTCATTTTTAACCATGCATGTCTATCACATAATGTTAGAAAAGAAAACACAACATATATTTTAAATAGAATATACAATAAAAGATAAATACATGTGTTAAATATAAATATATCTAACTATAAAAATCAATATCTATATATATCATGTGTTTTGTACAATATAAAGTATAAAACACAAAATAACTCCAACTCTAAGGCTAGGCTCCATCCTACCTATCATATGGCCTCACCACACTACCCATAGATGTCTAATACTATCCCTTCTGAATGGTATGCTATAATTAGGTAGTCTAGGATATCAAACTTGTTACTTGTCCCTATAGATTGGCCACCTAGGCCTACACCTGTCCAAGCTAGATAATGGTAGCCATGTGCACTAATCTCTCCTAACCCAAAGCCTACCAAGCCTATTCCTCCCCCTCTCCCACTCCTCTTAGTGGTTGAAATCCATCCATGCATGATTATAACTACTTTGAATCCTCCCAAACTAGTTTAAACTATCCTATTTAGGCTGGGAAATATGGTTTTATAGGATCATCTAGAATGGTGGGGTTATACAGAGCTAGTACCCCATCCAAAATGTCATGGTGTATAACCATCACTAGAGATCTTCATCTGATCTCCTCCGTCATAATATCTACAAAACTAAAACCAAATAGATATTAGATCACACACACACACACACACACACACACACACACACACACACACACACACACACACACACACACACACACACACACACACACACACACACACACACACACACACACACACACACACACACACACACACACACACACACACACACACACACACACACACACACACACACACACACACACACACACACACACACATGCACACGCACACATGCACCCACACGCACATGCACACGCACACACACACACGCGCATGCACACGCACACGCACACACACGCGCGCGTGCGCGCGCACACACACACACACACACACACACACACACACACACACACACACACACATATCAAAATATATCTATCTACTATAATCATATGAAACTAGTATCCTATATCAAATATTAAATCAAAATTACAACATTTCTCACTAGTGTTGGTGTCACCAACCATTTTATCTCCATGTTATTTATTATATTATGGTGAATGATATAGTGCCTACCATGTACATTCATCCACATGCATTGGATCCCCTCTTGATGCCACTTACTTTCATACTCAACTAGTCTATGGTCTAACATGTTGTAGCCTAATCATAGGTATCTCTACTATTACTCCTCCTCCTCTCCCCCTCATCTCTCTAGCATGGCATGCCCTATAAATAGGTAGTAATAGAGGGGTATCCATTTATGGGAGTCTAAAATACCCTATAAAGTTTAATACTAGATGTGTCTCCACCCATGAGGTTTAATGGCTCATGATCTACACCCATGCCAACCTTGTTGCAACAGTCAACCAACTAGGTCATACAGTAGTAATGTGCATGTAGGTATGAGACATGATTTCCCATCATGTGATAGTATATAATGATATTCTTATCAATTATATGTGTACCATTTGATGATATGTATTATATTTCCTCATCCAAGTGGCATAATTAAATCACCTCTAGATTTTTGGGTAGCCTAATGATGACGTGAATGTCTAGGTAGGGATAGTTTCCTTGATATACCACTTTGGATTATAATTACACCTATAATTTAGGGGGGAAGGGAGAGAGATAACTAAAATAAAAATATTATAAGGGATGTGATACACCAAATAAGATGATTACTTCTAAATAGAAACATGTTACACATGAGAATAAAGGACTAACCAAACATACACTCCTTCAATCTACATCTTCTCACATCAATGTTACATTATGAGGTTATGGATGAATGTGCAAAGCTAGGAGGACTAGATAATAGGCCTTGAATGGACCTATTGACTATAATAGCTCACTTAATTCTTTTAATTTCTTATAACACTTCACATGCCCTACAAAAAGAAGCTTTCCAACTATAAATAGGATGAAAGAATGAGACAATATAATAAGGAATCCATAGTCTTCACAAAGCAAGATCCAACATTAAAGTATAAAACACTATGAATATTCATGAAGATTTGAAAATAAATAGTCTTATTTATCAAATGGTATGAAAATAATTAGGGATTCACCATACTCAGGTGGAGCATACGTTATAATGGCCAAAATGGCTAATTCTTATAGAACTTGAGAGAGAGAGAGAGAGAGAGAGAGAGAGAGGAGAAGAGAGAATTCCAATGGTCACAAGGAAACTTTTCAAGCTAAGAGAATTAGTTAGTTATGTATGGGAATATTTTTTTTGATAACCATGCAAGTTTAGGAAGCACAAGTGTCCATCCAAGTCATAAAACTATGAAAAATGGCATGAAACTCCTCATTTTGGCTCAAAAAACTGCCTTCATGATTTAGAATTTTTTTAATATCCCAAAACTGATTAGGTATAGATATTATGATTTTAATTAAATTTAATTATTTTATACATTCCTCTCCATGCATTGGTTATAGGTCTGGTCATTTAGAATCATCTGGGAATGCACCATCATCATCTGTAGTCCAAAAAACTCTTCTTTCATGCACCCTACACACTTGGCCTCAAATTTGGATTCAATTTTCCATGAAAATACATAAGTTTGAGTGTAATAAAAGTTTAAATACCCTTAATTTCATTATAATCACTAAATACACCTTAAAATCATTACCACTTAGAGTTTTCACACTTCTCACTAGTTTGGTCACTATGCCAGTTTTGACTAGCTAAGATGAAATCTCTAAGTTAGTTAATAGTTATCATAAGGAATTAAATTAAAATGGGGAGTTATAAAAATTCCTAATCCTTCTCCCAAATTTTGTTTCATATTTAGACTCCTCCTAGGAACCTACATAATGCATAAAACTATCAAGAAAAGTATGTTTTGTACCCTATCCTTACAAGTTCATATAGCTCAAAATTATGGGAGGGATATTTAGTGAGTCCTTTACAATTTCAAATAAATTTCATGTTTAAACTATGTCATCTAGATAGCTATCTAAGATTTTTTTCTCCATCAGGTCTCTAGCAAGGGTTTAGGAGGGTTTTAACCTATTTTCACTCTTAAGGTTTATTCATAAAAATTGACTTTATAAACTCAAACTAATTCCAAAAAAAAAATTTAAGACCTTTTTAACTCCTTTAAACTCCTTTTTCATTCATTTACATTCTCATGAAAGATGTGAGTGTTCAAAACTAGCCTATCAAGCTATTTTCCCCATTTTAGTAGGCCTAACATTGGTCCCAAGCCATAAATTGACTCTCCTTATAATTTTCATACAAATTGAAAGATTTCATATACCTATAATGAACCTATAACCATTATAATATGATAGGAATCATATCTCATGTTAGAAGTGCAACTGACCTTTCATTTGGGCACTAGAGTTAAACCTTACTTAATAGGTCTGAGTGCAATCTTTGCCATCCAAACCTTTATATTGGAATAATATTCATTAAATAATATTTAAAACATATTTAATAACCCTAAAAACATGATTTATATATTTATAATTCCCATATAAGGTTTTAAGTTTAAATGCTTTCTCATTTGGATTTCTATGCCTAGCCATGCCTAGTTTGTTTACCTATAAATTTGAGGGTTTGGGATAACTTGATAATATTAACTCATTATTTATTGATTTTAAATGATTTAATGGATTTTTTAAAACCTCCTACATCTAATTTAAATTTTAAAACATCTCCTAAGACCATCCATTTACAACCCTTCTCCAAAATTGTCAGTTTATGTTCATAACAGAGTGCCTTCTATCTAAGACAAAATAAAGGCAACTCCCCTACTTCCTAAGATAATGGTGGATAATTTATAGGGTTATAAAATTAATATAGGTTATATACACAAATTTTGAAATCTCTACTAGGTCATTTGACCCTCCAAAGGCCTCAAGTTCCAAGATAGACTTTCTTTTATCATAGACTATGCAGGATTCTTCATGTGGACTATGTTTTGCACTTGGAAGTGTCTTTCCTTTGTTTTTTATCCATTATGATAGTTTAATAAGGTTATTTTAACCATAATAAGTATTTAAAAAATTCTATTAAACCCTCATAATCTTTTCTTTCACCTTAAAACCCTTCCCTACTCAATCAAGCCTAACTCGTAAGTTAACCTTACCTGTAGGTGTCTCCCTACCTATAGGTGTCTTTTGCTTGATTGGAATCTAATAAAAATGTGAAAAGACCCCATTTTAAAATATATGTGTTTATATATCAAATTTTTTATTAATTTTTTACCTTATTTCAATGAAAATAAATATTAGATGCCAAGTTTCATCTCACTACCTGTCTCAGTGAATCTTAGCTGACTGTATGGGAGTTTCAAGACCTATAGGTGTAAATATATGATCTAAGATTTAATTTATAGTTTTAAATTCTCCTTGAATTTATATACACATTTTTTACTCTCTTAATTTATTCCATCCTTTCACATTTACTTTAAACTCTCAAATAGTATACCTTTTGGATTGTTTTTCCTTCTTCAATAGTAATCCCTGCTTGTAGGTGTTTATACATGTTTGAGTCTTGAGTATAGCACTTGGATAATTTATAAGGGGTTATGGACCACACTAAATAATTTCCATTTAAATATAATTTATATCTATACCTTTTTATCATGTCAATTTTTAACTCAAGCTTATTGTCCCTCTTAGTCACAACAGACTATGTTTTTACTTGGGAATACCCCTGTAAGTGTTATTTTGTATGAATTAGGCCTTAAGGAAAATGTTTGGAAATTTTACTCAATAATCCATCCATATTAATTTGATCATGATGATACTCATCAATTCACCTTGTGTGGCCTTAGATCATCACTTAGGCATGTTTCTCATCTCACGGTTCCCTTACAGTCACCTACAGCTAGCTATAGGTGCTCATTGTAGGTGTAAATTGGGTTGGAAGATCATCATTTATTACTTAAAACCTATAAATAAGCTTCCAATAACCTTATAAAACCATTAAAATACCTTAATACTCATTTATTCAATAAAATAAAAACCTTATTAAACTTTAACTCCATGTTGGTTGTAGGTGCTTATTTTCATGGTCTGTGTATGGACTGAAGGTGTGTATATGTTAGGTTGTGGAGCTAAAAGCTTCAACTCTTTGCAAATAGTAGGAACAAAAGGTTGCAAAGATCCAGGAGCACCGGCATCGGCATCATAACTGACGTCGGTCGTGACCAGTGCAGAAGGCCACTGGCGACAGCAGAGAGTCGGCTGACGTCGGTAGAACCAGGCAAGCAGGGACCGGTGTCGGTCACCTGTGTGTTCCAGAACTATTCATTGCATGGATAGTTAGTTAAGTGAAAAAAGAGTTTGCATGTAAAGACTAGTTAGAGTCTTGAGCTGTGAGGATAATTGTCTAAATTAAGAGTCTGAGTTATTGTTTAAGTCTGGGATCTATTTATAGACCCATTGGCATGTATTGTATAAGTATGAGATAGAAAGGAAGGCAAGTAAGTTCCTTCCATTTTAATATCATTGAGTTACAGGTTGTTGCAAGCTCATAAGGGATCTACATGTAAGTTTGGTCTATTGAATTGCAAGTTGCAGGTTCATGGGAGATCAACTTGAAGTGCTATAGAGTGCTTGGTGTACCGGCAGGGTTATTACTGACTGGTTGGAGAGGTGAACACCAATTCTATGTGTGAGTTGGTTGTTGGGACCATTTTTTGTGTAAGAGAGTGTTGTGAAGAAGAATTACTATACACTTGAGGTGTGGGAAACCTCTGTAAGGTGGAAGAGTGTGGCGGCTCTTTGTAGTATTCTTTTCTGTAAAGTGTTAATACAAGATAGTGTATTGTCTCTCATATTCTGTGCTATCGGTGAATTCTAGTTACTTGTGTTTCTAGTTATTTCTGCATATTTAATTACTTATATTTGGTAATCATATTGTGCTCTTTATAAGGAGGAAGATCCTAACAAGAGGAATTAGAATAGGTGTGTTTGTTCTTGGATTTCCCTACAATTGGTATCAGAGCTTTTGGTTGGGATACTAACAGATTGGTTTAGATCTGGGTAGTGTGTTTTGATTACAGGTTACTCACAGGGTTTCTATTTGAGTGGGAGTTGAGCAATGGTATAAGACAGTAAGCTACAAATGGAAAAGTTTAATGGCAAGAACTACCAATTATGGAGGATGCAGATTGAGGACTATCTGTATCAAAAAGATTTATACTTACCATTGGGTGGGGTTGGTTGCAAACCCTCGAATATGAAGGATGAAGAATGGGAGGTTCTTGATCAGAAGGCTCTGGGATCTATTAGATTGAGTCTTGCATCATCTGTGATTTCCAGCTTATCATAGTGTAAGACAATGGTGGAGTTGATGGAATCTTTGGCAAATTTATATGAAAAACCCTCAGCTTCTAATAAGGTATTTCTTATGAAGCGTTTATTTAATTTGCAAATGTTGGAAGGTGGATCTGTTCATAGCCATCTTAGTGATTTCCATGGTTTAGTAAACCAGTTAAGTTTAGTCAATATTGTATTTGATGATGAAATTAGAGCTCTCTTAATCTTGTGTTCATTACCTAAAAGTTGGGAAGGTTTGGTAATGGCAGTTTCTAACACTGTGTCTGCTTCAAAAGTCTTAAAAGTGGATGATGTTGTGAGTGTGATATTGAATGAAGAGATACACAGGAAAAGCACAGGTGAATCATCAGGAGATGCTTTGAGTGTTGAAGGCAGAGGAAGGCAAAGAGAGAAGATAGAGTGTGGGAGATCAAGGTCGAAGATAGGCAGAAGATCTAAGTCCAGGTATGGCAGAATAACCTGCTAGAAATGTGGAAAGCAAGGGCACTTAAAGAGAGATTACAGATCGGGTGAAGATCAGCATGAAGGACATGGAGAAGAAGTAGATGTCATGGATTACATTGCATAGGATGCTCTGGTATGTTCTTTGGATAAAGTAGAATCTTGGGTTTTAGATTCTGGTGCCTCTTTTCATGCATCCCCACATAGGAAATTTTTTCATGAGTATGTCCAGGGAGACTTTGGAGAAATTTGTGTAGGGGATGGTAAGCCTTGTCAGATGGTTGGCAAAGGAAAAGTGAAGCTGAAATTATAGACATGTGACACATGGGTGTTAAAGGAGGTCATGCATGTCCCAATTCTTGAGCAGAATTTGATTTTTGTTAGAAGTTTGGGTGATGAGGGTTGCATAGTAACTCTCACAGTGGACTCTTGGAAGGTTACCAAGGGTACACTTGTTGTAGCTAGAGGTAAGAAAGTAGGTACGCTTTATCTATCTACTTGTATTATTGATTCTCTTTCTGGGTTATCTACTTTAGCTGTAGATTTGGAGATGTGGCTTAATAGGCTTGGTCACATAGATAAGAAGGAGATGCTTGTTCTTGAGTCAAAGGGTATGCTTTCAGATTTGGAAGGCACAAATCATGGTTTCTGTATGCAGAAGAAGAAGGTGACATTTCTTGAGGAATATGATGTTAGTGACAAGAATAGGAAAGCCTTGGTTTTCAAGGAGAAGGTGACGGACAGAGTTTAGCACAAGGTGCAGAGGAATTTTGAGCAGAGTAAGGGTGATTTGGACAAGGGTTTGATCCAAAAGGAGCTCGTAGGAAAAAGTCAGGTCTCACTAGAAAAACATAGAGACTGACGTCGGTAGGAAAATCGACATCAGCGTCCAGACAGGGACCAACATCGACTATGTGAAGCTCGACATCGGTGACTTGGGTCAGATAACGACCGACGTCAGCCAGGGGAAATCGACGTCAGCAAGGTGGCAGTCGCAGGGAACTGACATCGATCGGCTGCAGACTGAGATGTGACCGGCATCGGTTACTGAGACGAATTTTGGGTGGATAGCTAGCTGTCATGGAGTCTCAAGCACCCATATGGAGGACTGAAGGCATAAGTAAGTTCTTAAATTTGTCATTTCCCTTCTTTACACTACTTGTTGCTCACTTATGGTATAGAACCAGGAAGTTGTTAAAGAAGCAGAACAGGTAGATCCAGGAAACAGTGGGAGCTTGGCATGGATGAGGATGTGATTCCTTGGAGGATAACCAAATAGAAAGCACTGAGAGATGAATGGATGTTCAGGATGAAGAAGAGTGGAAATGGATACGTGAGATGGAAGATCAGGGTATATGGTCTTGTATTAGCTGCAGGGCAATGGAGGTTTGATCATTGTGTTTCTCTTTACCAGGTTGGATAATATCAGCTACATTATCCTATTTTCTGTATGATGTGCTTGTTGCAGGGTTACATATACAGGTATTGTTGAACTAAAGGTAAAGCTAGTTCAGGGGTGTGTCATGGAGAATCTAGGAGTAGCAAGGTTCTTTGGCATGAGTGTGTTCTAGAGACATGGAGGTCTTGTTGACTTTGTTTCAGGATGATTGTGTGAGACCGGTTAGCACGCCGATGGTTGGACAGTTCATAGAATAGGTGTCTTGATTCACATAATGAGGTTGAGTGCATGGTATGTACTAAACCTGAGTTTTCCCAAGTAGTGGGAGTTGTCACAAGTTTGGAGTCAATCCGGGAAAGTAATACTGAAGGGCAGTTCAGTGGGACCAGCAGCAGGTGCACATGCTATGCAGGGTCAAGTTCTTATCTACATGGTTGTAGATGTGGATGTGGTAGGTAATTTGAATGACAAGTTTTGCACTACATGATTTGTGGTGGTTGGTCTTCAAGAGTGATCTTGAAGAGGGATACAAAGCCAAGGGAACAAACTAGATGGAGTATAGGTACAAGTACATGTTGCAACTGTTTATCTCCAAGTGGGAGATTGTTAGGTTGTGGAGCTAAAAGCTTCAACTCTTTGAAAATAGTAGGAATAAAAGGTTGCTAAGATCTAGGAGTACCAGTGTTGGCATCACGACTGATGTCAGTCATGACCAGTGTAGAAGGCCACCAGCGACAGCAAAGAGTCGGCTGACGTCAGCAGAACCAGGCAAGTAGGGACCAGCGTCGGTTGCCTGTGTGTTCTAGAACTGTTCGTTGCACAGATAGTTATTTAAGTGAATGAAGAGTTTGCATGTAAAGACCAGTTAGAGTCTTGAGCTGCGAGGATAATTGTCTAAATTAAGAGTCTAAGTTATTGTTTAAGTCTGGGATCTATTTATAGACCCATTGGCATGTATTGTATAAGTATGAGATAGAAAGGAAGGCAAGTAAGTTCCTTCCATTGTAATATCATTGAGTTTCAAGTTGTTTCAAGCTCATAGGGGATCTACATGTAAGTTTGGTCTGTTGAATTGTAGGTTGCAGGTTCATGGGAGATCAACTTGAAGTGTTATAGAGTGCTTGGTGTACCGGCAGGGTTATTACTGACTGGTTGGAGAGGTGAACACCAATTCTGTGTGTGAGTTGGTTGTTGGGACCATTTTTTGTGTAGGAGAGTGTTTTGAAGAAGAATTACTGTACACTTGAGGTGTGGGAAACCTCTGTAAGGTGGAAGAGTGTGGCGGCTCTTTGTAGTATTCTTTTCTGTAAAGTGTTAATACAAGATAGTGTATTGTCTCTCATAATCTGTGCTATTGGTGAATTCTAGTTACTTGTGTTTTTGGTTATTTCCGCATATTTAATTACTTATATTTGGTAATCATATTGTGCTCTTTCTGAGGAGCAAGATCCTAACAAGAGGAATCAGAACAGGTGTGTTTGTTCTTTGATTTCCCTACAGTATAGGGGTCTAAACATAGTATTCAAACCTCTTAAATGATAATTAGATCATAAAGGATTCATTAAAACCATTTTCAACCATTAAATTATGAATATATGGTCTATATTATCAAATTTTAAATCAAAGGTTGCTCAAACTCAAAATTTTGTAGATGATATTGTAGTATTTTAGTGTGTTTTGAGGCAACTTTGAGCCTTCAAACTTCTAACATTCAATAGTGTTATGCCTTCCATATTTTTGATATTTTATCTCCTACCTAGAGTCTAAAATTAATTCTCATCTATATTCCTCAAATCCCATGACAGCCCTATTGTTTTCCCTTAACAAAAAGTGTTGGGACCTCTATTTCTTTATTTTAGGGATTTGATCCTAGAATTCAGTCCCTTCCTACTAGAAAGTGGTTTTTAACCTTGCTAGGCCACCTAACACTTAAAACATGTATGTTAGGATCCCTTAAAAATGTAATAAATCTAAGGAAGTTCCATCCTATGATCTAAATTCTCACAATGGCTATTTATCTCCTTGTCAAGGCCAACTATAGGTGGGCATTCCACTGTACAAGTAGTGAGGATGAAAAGGTAGGTATTGATCAGGATATACATGTTTATTATAAATTATAATCATTAACCAAACTTTAAAATAGATTAATTTAAACCTATTACCTTAAATAACTACCAAACCTCTTTCTCACATGTTTATTCATGCATGATACCTGTAAGTGCACATTTTGAATATGTAGGAACTCAAGAGGAGTATGGGTAGTGTGTTTAAGGAAACTACCTATCATGTCATTTTATTTCCTTATGTTTGGTATTCAGATGAAACATAAAGTTTTTTAAAAAATCAAAAAAAAATTCACACTTCATTTTCAACATTGAACCCCCGGGAATGTACCTAGTTGACTGGTTATGATAGTTATATGGCAAACTAGTTGTATATGGTAGCTATGTCTACAAGCTCATGATATTTCTTTGGATAATTAAGTTGTAAGGTTAAGGGAACCATGATATAATTTTAAAAAAAATACATGAACCTATCATAAACCCCTAAAACCATGGACAATCATGAAGTTCTTAAAAATGGTGAAAATTTACCTGTGACTTGGAAAGGTATATCCTCTTACAAATTTAAGGTAAATGACTCACATAAACACATTTAAAAATGAAATAAATCATGGGTAACATGATTTTATATATTAAAAATTATCTATAACCAATATTAGTAGCTATTTTATATGTATTTTCTCAAACCAAGGCAAAACCTATAGGGTGCATAGATTAGCAAGCAAAAAAACACTGTCAACTTTATGAGTATGGTTCATGAAGCAAAAGATACCATTATTAAAAATATTTTAATTTGAATTGAAGTATTTGAGTATAATTTCACCTTCCCAAGGTATTTTTATGAAACCTCCCTTGTTGTCTGTACCAAGTACAAACCTGAAGATGGGTTCTCTGTGCCTAGAAGGGTAAAAAAGGAGTAGAATGGTTTTGGGCCAAAAATATAACTTATAGAGAATTTTAAATGTGAAACTAAGATTGATGAATTTTAAAGGACACTATATGATCTTCTCCCATGTGTCACACTTCCCCATGGGTCGTACAAGTGCAAAACTCACCTTTTTCCTAAAAAAATACTCTTTCTTCTAAATAACCTACCAATTTTAGTTACCAAAAGTTGATTAATACATGTGAGGACACATTTCACATGACATAACATTTTATAATCTTTAAACTTCCCAATAAATCTGTACAAGTCATTAAATTCCTCTTTTTTGACCTCAAAATGATTAAAATGACTAAGGACCAAGGCTAGTATAACATTAAATAATATAAATAATCCTATAAAACACCTTATGACATCTATATTAAACCCCTAAAACACCTAAAATTTAATTTTTTACCTATAGGGGTCCTAATTTGACCTAAAAATCAAATTTGGTTGACAAATATCACATGGGGCATAACCCAAGCTACATGGTCCTACTTCCATCTCATCACTTGAGGTAACTTGTCATTGACCACATAGGGTAACCTAGGTGGACTTTACATAGGGAACCTATCATATATCCATGCATTTAGTAAAATAATAGGCCTCATGATATTCTACCCTATAGATAGCATAACATATAGATCATGCATGAGCTAGAACCAAATGACATCCCCAAAGTTGTATAGTTCTCCCTAATCCACTATGGATAGATACAAGGCTATCACATATACAGGTACCTTATTATCTAACTTATGAGACAACACTCATGTTTTCATAAGTTTGGTCATGACTATCTAGATGTATGGAATCTCCATGATATATGCATCAAATAAATTGACCCTTAATCCATGGTATATCCTATCTAAACACATTGCCCTTTAGGCTAGTGCTTACCTCTCCTCTATATTATCTAGTGTCTCTCCTATCAATAATCCTAATAAGGCATGGACATCCTATAGCATGATACCTACCTATATGGTATCCCCATCCACCACCCATCAAAAATTGTTGGTAAATTGTTCTCATACTCTAAGGAACATGATAATGAGATCAACACTAAGCGGGATGCACCTCATCTCCATAATATCTCCAAATCCTAGTGTGATCAGTCATGCTCTATCCACATTTTTCAATCAATCTATTAGATCTAATAGCCATGATGCATATATCAAGATCCAATACCTCTAACATTTCTAAAAAATATCAAACAACAAAAGATGTATTAGATATCCATGTCATAAATAATCAAAATACATTCTTAAAATTTCACATATTAGCCACTTAAATCAGCTAGTTTGACTTAGTTTCTCAAATTCCTACATAAGCATCCTATTTAAATACTAAATCATCCATGTAGTTTATTTGTGATACTAGATTGACCCCTTCATTTTCTAACTAGATTAACCACATCAATACTAGATTGGCTATCTTCTTGTTGTGAAATACTAAATCAACCCTATTATACATAGTTGACCACTTTTAGTGATATTTCATTGGTTCTCTTAATAAAAATCAATCATTCATATCATATGCAATCATTTGTTACCCCTTACCAACTAAGTTAGCCTACTACTTGTAGTTGGCTCCCTCTTATCATATTAAATCAGCCCATTGCTACAAATTCATCCTTATCTTCCTACCTCACCTTATGAACTAAGTCAACTATGTCAACTTTATTTGTCCATAGTGACAACTTTTTTGCCATTTACCATAAATGTCTTGGGTATTTATTGGCCTAACTTCTTCTTACCCAATACCCCATTTAACCCCTAGTTTACCTTAAAAATTCCTAGGGTCCATTCCAATGCCTAGATTTTACCTATTAGTCAATTTTATATTTTAATATTAATTTCAAATAAAAATATTTAAAAAAATTGAAATTTACAATTGCTTACTTGTGTTTCACTCATTGTGGCTACTATGCATCTTCCTCATCTCAGCTATCATCTCCTCACCATGATGGCTCTAAGGTTTCCAACTAGGTCTCTCAAAGCTCTATTTTCTCATAATAGTAAAAATAATAAATGAATTATTTTTCATCCTATTTATATTTTCCATTCTAAAATTATTTACCTTTCAAATATTTACTGCAAGATTTTGTATTTTGACCATATATTTTTTTCTACTAACTCTTTCCTTGAACTAAAAATTTTTCTAGAATCCTGATATCATAGAGAATTATTACACCTATTATATTTCTATGCTATAAAAATTTCAATTTTTTGCTCTTTTTCTGCTAACTTCTACAGATTTGCCTCATGTTCCCTACATTGGACACCTTCAAATTTTTTTACATCTCCTTTATCTATAGCACTAAGGTACTTAAAGTTATGTGTTTTTCAATTATATCCTTTCATTTATCTTATTTGCTCCTTACTACAATTTATTTATCTTCAACATTGTGTGTAGCTATGTTCCCTTCCTAAAGCACCATCCCATGTTACACTCATGTGACACGTGATGAGATTTGAGTGGGGCATATGTATATACATAATATTTTTAAATATTATCAATTACTGATTCTTTCTCTTTTGTAGGAACCCATTGAGTCTCAATCTCTTTGAGTGCATGCCTTAAGGGCTACATCAAGAAAGGGGTGGGTAAGTCATTGGTACTTTACAATATTATTTTCCCTTTATTACCACTTGTTATATACATAACCATCTCCTAAAAACATTCCCCTAAGCTTTTCCTCTTCTTTTGCACCCTCCTCTAGTTGTTTTCCACCTTCATTAGCCCTTCCCTAGCCTAAACTCTTTTTTATTAGTTTACAATACACTATCATCCCAATTAACCTTGTACTCTAATTAACAAAACTCATTTAGGTTCTAGGTCAGCCCCTAACTAAACTAGACCAAGACCTAATTTACTTTTATCAATAATGATACAGAGTTGACTGGGCCTACCATATCATCTAAACTTTTGGAAAGGACTAAGGTTAGTTTCAGCTATATATAAACATTTATTTCATCTTTTATTTAGGAAGAGAAGAAGAAGAGATATATATTTCACATCTAGTTATTTCACATTCTACTTGAGCAACATAGATTATAATTTCATACTTTATTTGGAGATATGGATCTTGTCTTGTGGAGAAGTATTTTGGATACATAGATAGGTTATGTAGCCTAGAACTAATTTATTCTTGTAATCCTTACATACCACAACATTTTCTTGCAAAGCACCTTGGTCAAGGGAAAGATTGAGGCTCAATGGGTTCATCTTCAAAGGTAGGTACTTCTAACTTTGTTTCTCCTTTGTAATAGTAGATAGCTATGCATTTGTACTTCTCTCCATGCATTAGGATTTCATATACATTGATGTGAGTATATGTTTTATATGAATGTTTAATTTTATGTTTATTACCCCCACTTTGTGATACAATCTTTGGTGAGCACTAGATTAGACTATTACTTTGCTTTTATCATTTACTTACTTTCATGAATATGAAAACATAGGACATAGTTAGGGTTATTGCATAGTTTTGTTTGAATTGAGGCTTTAGAACCCTCTTTAATGATATTATTGTGGTAAGAGATCCCTTAGCTAGGTCTAGTAGATCCATCTTGGTCATGATGCTGAATATATAATATATCAACAATAAAAAGTGTATGTAGGATTTATCTTCTCTGAACTAAGATTGATTTATATATTATTTACATTTCCCTTTGCATACACATAATACCCTTAGATTTACCTTATAAATTTCCTTGATTACATTCCATGGCATAGTTATCACCTTCTTAGATGAAATATATACCACATGGTACTTTTCTTTCAAACTATTGGTTTCCCTTGAAACTAGTCTTGAACCCACCATCTATTTTCTTGTTACCTGATAAGTTACCAAATTTAGTATTTTGAATCATTAAACTAGTTTTTGGAATTTCCATTCCTTTTCTAGTTCTTCTTTTTAAGAATGGGTTTAGAACCTCTAAAATTCTTCTAAAACTTTTCTCTGACTTGAGTAAGAGACTTTAACTTTAGATCTTACTTTACTACCTTATCAAAGACCTAATCCATCATGGATGGCCCATGCACATCTAACTCACATCTTATTTGAGGTTTTAATCCCATAATAAACTTTTGAATGTGAAAAGTTCCATCTATTTGATATTAAGGAACATATTTTAGGAGATTAGTGAATTACTCCTAGTATTCATTCACAGAAAGATCTCTCTAATTTATATTTTATAAATATATCATATTCTAGTCAAAATATAGCTGAGGCAACCATCATTATCTAAAAAACCAAAAATTATTCCCATGTGGTGGTAGTGGAGTAAAGGTTCACCTCAAGCTTATTATTTTCCCACCATGTTGTTACTTCTCTATCAAGTTGATATGCTCCCCAAACTACCTTGGTGACTTCTGATTAATTATAGATCTCAAATTACTTTTCCATATCTATCAACTAGGATTCCACACCATCCCCTAAAAAATTTCCATCAAACCTAGGAGGATTAAATTTTTTCATCTCCTGTGTGAGCTCTGCATCTACATGAGCCTTGCATCCTATGTCACCTCTTCATGCCTATAATATTTCTAAGCTTCTTGTTAATATTTTTACTAATAAGGGTGCTCTTTAGGTTCTTCCTAGTCAATTTTGTTAGTATGTCCATGAAATTTATACTCCAAGGCTTTGACTCAATCCCTAGTTTCATGCATGGTTGTTTGGATTTGATCCAACTTCACAACTTGCTCTATGGAAAACTTATTTAGATCAACTATAGGGTTAGTATTGTTGAGCACATGATTATATTGAGAGGTGGGGTGAATTAGTATAAGGTAATATTTTAATATTTAAAATTGATAACCATAATAATATCAATCATACATCATCAACAATTAAGAACATAAGAAGAACACATGATTTACATGGAAACCATTTTAGGATAAAACTAGGGAGAAAAGGACTTCTTGGATCTACTATCCAAATATAGATACAAATAAAATTCTTCTTACAAAATCTATAGGAACCAACCTACTGGAGACACCAATCCCCATTGCTAAACAATTTTTAGGCACCAACCTACTAAAGAAACCAATCCCCACTACTAAGCACCAACTTAACAAGGGATACCAATATCTTATTTATGAGGCACCAACCTCTACTAAAATAATATTACAACTTACTATTGTTACTTCATCAATGAATGTTGGCAAATTTAATTTAATTTTCTTCTTATCCACAAAGATCAACTTATGCTTGAATGATAGAAAGAATTGATTCCATTCTTCAAATCTACATGTATTTTTATGATATATTTTTTATTCTCCATACACTTTCTTCCTTATCTTTTTTATTAATCTTAACATATCATACACTTCAACTTCTAGATATTTCTTAACCTTTTATCCTCCTTATATAGCCTTTAAAGGCTCTTCACAAAGGATATGTCCCATCTAAGAGGCATTTCTTCACCAAAATATGTGACCATTGACATTTATGCTAAAATTTATGTTGACGTTTTTATCGACATTTTGATCAATAATTCCATTGACATTTCTATCAACATTTCCATTGACATTTTGTTGACAGCAATTACAAATTCTTTAACATTAATGATAATATTCAAAAAATCTCCCCCTTTTCATTTATGGACAATCTATAAATAAACTCCCCCTTTTTTTAGTTTTATTCCTTTGCTCCCCCTTTCATTAATTATTTCCCTTTGACATCAATGGAATAGGAATGTTCATTATGCTTCCATCCACAAATAAATCATGGGAAATATCTGTTGTCCCTCAAAAATATCACTCATTTTTGGGACAACATTTGAGCTATTTTGCTCCTACAAACCAAAATTCTCTCTTCCCTTTTCAAAATTTGTCCTGGGCATTCAAATTCCTCATTTTTCAAGCTTCTTAGAAATATACGAACTCTACAAGCTTAAATCTATGGACTCTGTAGGCTTGAATCTAAGGACTCTATAGGAAGAGAAAATCTACAGACTCAGTAAGAAGAGAAAATCTATGGACTTTGCAGACCAAGTTCAATGGGCTTTACAGGTTGATTTCTATAGACTTGATTTTTGTGGACTCTACAAGCAGGTTCAATTCTACAAGTTCAATGGGCTTCATAGCTTCTATAGGTGGGTTCAATCAAAAGAATTGGTTTCTAACACTTGGTCATTTTTAGGATTGGTTCAGTGCCTTGGTTCAAACAAAAATCTCCATCGGCAAGCATCAACAATAGGTTCAATGCATTTGGTTCAATAGTTGGTTCAATGTCAAATGGTTTGTAGTTGGTTCAAGGCTTTATTTGAACCATTGAACCAAAACTTGGTTCAACAGTTGGTTCAACGTCTTTTGGTTCAATGGTTAGTTCATCGCTTTAGTTCAAACAAATGAACCATCGGCTTGAACCATTTTGGTTCAAAGCCTTGGTTCAACAAAGAGGCTCAAAGCCTTGGTTCAACAAAGAGGTTCAACATCTTATGGTTTAATGGAGTAGTTCATCGACTTGGTTCATTCAATTGAACCATCTGCTTAAACCAATTTGGTTTAAAGCCTTGGTTCAATGAAGAGGTTCAAAGCCTTGGTTCAACATTTGGTTCAACCAAGCAGTTCAATGCCTTAGTTCAATAGAGTGGTTCAATAGCTTATTTCAAAGGAGTGATCTAATGTAAAAGTTTAAAGAGCCTCCCGAAGGACAAGTGCCCTTGTAGAGGGCACTTGGTCGACAAAAACACCCTTCGGAAGGGTCATTTTCAAAGAAGGCCACAAAGGTAAATTCCTTCAAAAAAATTGTTTAAGGTAGACAGTCATAATTCTTTTGGACTTTTGTTTGAAGGAATTCCTTTAGACAAAAATCCCAAAAGAATTTGGAGAAGCTGCGGGTAGAAAGCCCAAAGAAACTAAGGCAAAATTGATAGGAACATTTTCCATGGATTTTTTGTACATGAGAAATTTCTACAGACTTTTTGTCCACAAGAATTTGTTCAGGGAAAATGCCCACAGGAAACCCCCGAAAGGCCACCGAAGGACGCTGAAGGGAAGGTGCCCTTACAGGGGACTCCCGGCTACCAAATAGAATGATACTTCCTCGAAGCTGAAGGGTCACCTTCCCTTCAAGAAGATGTAAAACAAGAAGCCCGAAGGTCATTCAAAGATCATTTATTAAGGCTCAAAAGGGAAGTTCCTGTCTATAAAAGTGCCAAATAGAAAAGTCGAAGGACCAAGGGGTGACGCACCCGAAGACATCAAATTCAAGTGACGAGCATACGAACGTCAATTTTAAAGATCATAAAATAGCCATTGATCCTTTGAATCTATAGACTTGAATGCATTCATAGACTTCAAGGCTAAGACCAGTAGAAAGTGAGGAAGGAATAGAACAACAAATTGAATCTATGACCCGATTCAATTAACTAGAAAAAGAGGAATGATGAAGGTAGGATCATATCGCCAGGTGGACATTGAAAGTTGCAAACTTTCAATAAGCATGACTTGTTTCTCTACATTGATAAAATCAAATGGGTAAATGCCCCTAAGTTCTAGCCTATCTTCTTAATATATTCTAATGCAACATGATGTGTTACTATTCTCAAGTCCTTCTTGAAGTGGCTATATAAGGGACTCTCTTGTTATTGTAAAAAGGATCTCTTTTTTGACAATCAAAACGAAACACTGCCCAAATTGAAAGACACTTTTGAGACTTTGAGCTCAGTTTGTTTATCATATTTTGTTATTGGAATATGAAAGCAAGTGGTTTTTCAAACTTTGTGTTGTAATATCTTTGTTGTTGAGGAAACTGTTCTTATGTCTTTTTCCTTAATATATTTTTTGTTCCTTTAATTCAACAAGTAGAATTAGTGACAACAGTCAGGAAGGTGTCCTAAAGAGTCAAGTGTGGAGAGACTTTGTGCCCCCATAATTTCCTTTAATGTGTTTTCTTTTCATTTCTGTGTAAATGACCTTGGGGCAACTTTGTGCCCTCATTGTCCTTCGTATCTTACTCTTGAGCAATCCATGTGAAGACTTTGTGTTGCATCTCGATTTGTTGGTTATTATATCCTTTGCTACATTTTGTTGTTACTACCAGGAGTATTCTTCTGGTTTGTTGAATAGTACTTCTGAAAGAAGAGGAGTGTTGTCTATCATTTCCCTTGAGTTTTTCCTTTGATTTGCATGTATCATCTCTGAAGAAAGAGAAATGGATGGTTTGTCCTACCCTTGAGTATTATTTTCTATATATATATATATATATATAACACATACCTACAGGGAACCTCCCTTTGATGAGAGGAGAGATCAATATCCTTCTGATGTGGTAAACCTACACATTTGGATGACTCATCTTCCTACTTTGGCTGATCAGACCTATTTTGTTTATCAGTACTTTGATCGACAAAATATTCAACCAACAATATCCATGTCATCTTCTTCAAAATCACCACAACTGAATGATTATCTTTATACTCTTTCCTATCCTTTTTCATAAGGACTTATTATTTTCTCATTTTATTTCCTTGCATTTGATAAAATATGGGATTTTTTACATCATCTACATCCATCTGGATTATATCTAGCTACTCAAGTGGTATATCCTCTTGTCCACTTCCCTTTCTATCTGCATATCATGCTCCATATGTTTATTAACATTACCAGCTTAATCACTTGATGGATATGATTTACCTTCTATAATCTACACTTGACATTGGCCCATGCCTATTGTAATATTTTCTACACCCTGACAAATTTCATTCTACTTTGTTCTTGCTTCTCTAACTTGTTTATAATAATAGTACTGTCACTTACATCATCACTCTCACAAAGAATATTAATTAGCTACTCTTTCTCTTTCTCTTTTAAATACATATCACCAAAGAATCTATGGAGATGAAAGACAATTCAATGATTATCTCCCCTTGAATTCATTCTTATTATGAGCTTAGTGATACCTCATGTATGGAATGTAATTTTCACAAGCATAGGTCTCTCCTTATTTTCTTATTCCCACTTATTTTTCCATACTTTTGAAGTTTCTTCCTTTTGTTTATTCATGGCTTCCACTTTCTTATTCTGCCTAAGAGGTTTCATAAAACCACTTCTATAAAAGCATGATGTATGTCCAAAGTTTTTACACTTATAACATTTAACATTGTAATATTCTAAAGGATAAAATGGATTTAGTTTGTATTTGAAGACCCATAAGAAATTATTTTATTGTTCCATACAAAATCATTTCTTGCTCATGCCTTACAATCTCTTGCTTTTTGACCTAGTCACTAAAACTTAGTCATATGCATCTGCCTTGGAGGAAATGATCTTCTAAATGTATTTTTGTCCATGTTGTCTTCATGAAGAATAATGGTTTTATGAGGAATTCCATTTTATTTCTTCTTGTTGATAGGACTTTTGAGAGGGATTTTTAAGGCTTCAGCATAACTCTTTGGTTTTTATTCATTTGAATTCTTTGGTGCCTCATTGGAGTCTTATTTATTTGCCATCTTTTTTTCCTTATATCTAATATTGGTGTTTATAAATGGTGACCCCTGTCCATTTCTAATATCATTCAAAATATTAGTACTCTTATCAAACTTAAGACTCCTATTTATCTTATCCATCATTTTCTCTAGTTCCTTCCTCAAGGAAACAATTTTGGACTCTAGCCTCTCATAATTTTCTTCTTTTGTATTCAATTGAATTCTCACCTCTTTTTCTATCCTTTTTGCCTCCTCTAGTTGAAATTTAAGGTTGATCATAATATTTTTTGATTCCTCAGCACTTTGTGACATTTTGATTTTTAAAACACAATCCTCTTATTCATATTTTTAAAGTTGTAATTTTCATTTTATATTATTTTTATTAATATTATTGATCATGCTTAAGGAAAAAATTATTTATCCTTTAATATCCACTTCTCTTTAATTTTCATCATATTCTTATTCTTCTAAATCCATCTCTTCTTTTCCTTCACTCACAAAGTTGTCTTCATTTTCCATCAAATCACTTTTTATTCATATTACCATGAATAAAGTTTCTTCTCTATCAGTGTCTGATATTCTCTCATCACTCTCCTCAATTGAGCTACTATCCTTTTTATAATATAGCCTTTTCTTATGCTTACCAAAAAATTTCTTATATTCATTTTTTGAATCATTTATTGTATTGAGGTTTGATATCCTACTTATTCCTTTCCTCATTATGATTTTATTCATCATCACTATCATCCTTATGTGGACATTTATCAACAAAATTTCCTATTTTACCACAATTGAAAGGTAGATTACCTTTGTATTTTATGGATCCATTTTTTAGATTTATGATAAATAGGGCCTAATTCTCATCTTATACATTACTAGTGTCATTACTTAATTTAGAATATCTATTTTTCCTTTTCTTTGAAGCTTTGAAGCCTACTTCCCTTTTTTATGGCTTTTCTTTTCCATTTCTCATTTCATAAGCTATGAGTATCCCATGAATCTCATCCATTATAAATATGTTTATATCTTTTATATCTTTAATATAAAGATCTTTTACATTAAATCTTAAGGGTAGAGACCTTAGTACCTTTTGATCTATTACATATTCTTCAAATTTTTCACCAAGCCCCTTGATAGTGTTAACAATCTCATCCATGTGAAGTAGATAGGCTGCAATGTTTTCTTCCTCTTTCATTTTTAAAATTTTGAATTGTTTTCCATGTGTTTGAATATTATCTTTCTTTACCTCTTCATAACCCTCATAAATGGTCTAAATTTTATCCCAGATGTCTTTATCCCAAATTGTAATGCATTACTTTGGCAAATTTTGATTTTGATAAGCCACACAAAATTTCATTCATAGATTTTTCATTATTTTCACTTGCCTTCTTTCTTATTGTATCCATTGGTGGAGTTTGTGATGTAATATATCTAGTTACTAATGTTTATCATATATCAAATCCAAGAGCCATAAGGTAATTTTTCATCCTTATGCTCTAGGAGGCATAGTTCATTTCATAGAACAATGGACCCCTATTTTAGAAAATTGTTCTTGATCGAAAATGTGTGCCCTTCAAATCTACCTTCTAGTGGTTAGACTATTTCTAAAGGAATCCACTCTGATACCAATTTTTTAGCACAAGATTATACTGAAAGGGGGTGTGAATTAGTATAAGGTAATGTTTTACTTTTTCAAATTGATAATCACAATAATATTAATCATACAACATCAACAATTAAGAACACAAGAAGGATGTGGAAACCCTTTCGATAGAAAACCACGAAGAAAAGGAATACTTGAATCTACTATCCAAATCTAGCCACAAATAAAATTCTTATTAAAAAAATTTTAGGCACTAACCTACTAGAGACACCAATCCCCATCACTAAAAAATTTGTAGTCACCAACCTACTGGAGACACCAATCCCCACTACTCAGCACCAACTTATCAAGAGACACCAGTCTCTTCTTTTTGAGGCATTGACCTCTAAAGAAACAATATTCCACCTTACTATTATTATTTCATCAACTAATGATGTCAAATTTAATTTCCTATTTTTCTTCTCCATAAAAATCTACTAATGCTTGAATGATAGAAAAATTTAATTCCATTATTCAAATCTACATGTGTTTATATGATATATCTTTTTATTCTCCACACACTTAATTCCTTATATTCTTTATTAATCTTCACATATCTCACAATTCAACTTCCATATATTTCTCAACCTTCTATCTACCTTATTTAGCCTTCAAAGGCTCTTCACAAAGGAGGTGTCCCATCCAAGAGGCATATCTTCACCAAAATATGTGACCATTGAAATTTTAATCAACTTTTCCATTGGCATTTCCATGTAAATTTCCATCAACAATTCTATCAACATTTCTATCGACATTTTTGTCGGCATTCTATTGACATTAATTACAATTCCTTTAACAACAATGACAATATTCTAATAAGTATTTGAAGTAATCTCACCTCCAATTATAGAACACACCATTCTCATTTATTGTTAATAAGAGTATAAAAGTATGCTAGTGGACTCATTAAGTCCTACAGTTTGAGCCCTAACTCTGATACCACAATGTTATAACCCCATTGGGTTTAACCAAAATTAGTTATTTTTAAATCAAATTAATTCACTAATCCAAACCAAATTAATCTCAACTAAATTTTTGATACTTGATCTTTAACTAATAGCATCTTAAATTCATACATTTGGTTTGATTTATTTATTTAATGATCAATTAACAACAAAAAGTTAAATTACATAGCCAACTCATTACAAATTATAAATCTATAGTATATTATCTTAGCCAACTACTAAAAATTTACATTATAAATTATACAATAAGAGTTTCCAACTATTAAATGATGAAATGTAATAATAGTGTAATAATATAATGTTATACATCAAAGTGTGAATATATGTTTATACAATGCTCCACAGAACAAACAAGTATCCACAAACTTGCCAATATACAATATGTAGTCATGATTAAAAGTATCTATTAGTTGACTGATAAAGGAGAGGGAGAGCATCTTTAAATTGATTGTACACACAAAACATATACCATATATCCCCCACACAATCTCCTAATTAGGGAATGGCCCTCCTTTCATGTGAGTAGATGATAATGATACAGGTATCAAGAAGTCAACTAGAACCCATGTTTTATAAGATAACTATTGCATGTAGCATATCATAGATAATTTTGTTATAACATGATATTGTGTATACATGAACTTAAATCAAATAGATGAAATGATAACATTTAACTATAAACATTACATTGTCCAAAGTTTTCATATAATTTAAATATCACTTAGATCAATCATATTCACACACAACTCAATTATAATTCATTTATTATGTGTATTATTGACTCTAAGTAAGTGTGTGAAATCATTCTCACATAATTACTTTCTTAGTGTCATTAATATGATAATTCACTAATTAAATCATATATAGCAATCCATTATTTTCCATATAGATCTATATGCTAATACCATAATATTTATATATAAACTGTTGGTTCCCAGTTGTATACCCCTAACATTTAACCTTGCATTCTTGAGAAGAATAAATTGAAATTAGAAACCACTAAATATGTTGTTATGTCCAAGGAAGGGTTTAACATTGAAAGATGACTGAATGAAGTAAATGACTGGGATTCACCTACAAAGGGTATGGTTAATTCCCTACTACTTTTGGCTCTACCTGAACCAAGGTGAGAGAACCTACTGAAGTAGCTTGATCACATGAAGGAGTTTAATACTTCAATCTTCATGAGGATCATGGGTACAAAAATGGAAATATGACCAAATCATAACCAAACTTATACACTTTACCCATGGAGAGTTATCACATAAAATGCACAAATGATTTATGTCATACACAAGCAACTAAATACAAATGATGAGATGACTACAATTTCTATTTTGTAAAATATTTGACAATAGGGGTAAAATTTAAAAAAATGTAGTGCTAGGATTTTGAGCACAAACTACAAGCACATTTCAAGTACACAAGATCTCATGTGTCTAAAAATAAAATAACACTTATGATATGCAATTGACATATTATCTATAAGTTTAAAATAGAATGAAACCATATTTGTTTGAATGATAGATAAAAATCTAGATGGCTAGTAAGTGAGCACGAAGGAGTTCTAAAGATAGCTATACTACCTTCATTAATAAATATTATTTAGTTTAAAAATTGGTAAAAATAAAATCATGCACAAATGGTTCTCAAAAGATTGTAATCAATACTACAAATTGCCTTTCAATAACTCCCTCTAGCTGAATTCATGAGCCTAGGACTACAATTATGAAGGCTATCAAAGCTATATTTTCAAATCTCAAACTAGAAAGGATTTTATATTTTAATTACAAACCCTAGATGACTACCATGAAGAAGAATACATCAGATAACCAATCTATCAAACATGTAAGATAGAAAATTGTATTTCAACAATAAGAAGGAATGATAAACCATGATATATTTCATTTAACAACTGAATAAAAATTGAATACAATATGCCTTGAAAATTATATAATAGAGAATTATGTGAAATAATTTTATGACAAGGGAAATAACTTGAATGTTATCAGAGCTTGCCAATGATTTTATAATATAAATTAATTTGGCATTATAAAATCACACAAGGAGGACTCTCTAAGATATATCTTCAAACTCAAAAATTTAATAGACCCTTATAAAGGGACATACTCCCTTTACTTATAAAATTATATCTATGCCTAACATATTCTTGAAAATGTTCCAACTAGAAAATTCTTTCACAGGCCTAGAATTTGTTCAATGGTGTAACAAATATGATTCCTTAGATTATGCTCATTCTTGTGTGATGATGATAAACATGATACTCCACTATAATGGAATATTTCATTTATATACATGGATATCATTCTTATAAGTGACAAAGCAAACCTTCGTCCACTTGCACAACAAAAAAATATGTCCCTTTCTCAAATAAAACAAAAAAATAAAACAACTTCGAAAGGGACGTGCCACTAATGAGCAAGGTATAATGGTTTCCCAATGGGAAATGAGAAAAGAGGAAATAGAAAAGAGAGAGAGAAAAAGAATGAAGGGAGGAATGACATAACACCACATTAGAAGAAATAGAAATATTTGGTCATGTCATAGAATCAACGTTGATGATCGAGTCCTTTCCCAACCTATTTTTATATGTAGTATACCCTTCAATTATGGTGGAAATAAGCCTTTGTTATGGTCCTACTTGGTGTTTGAATTTGGCACTATATTACTCAAGATAACTCATGACCTTTTGGAACATTACCTGATTTTTCCTAACTAATTCTTTTAACTAGTCATAAGAGTTTTCAAGTGACACTAGCTCTCTAGTATTCTAGATATCAAAGGCTTTATGAGGTGCATAAATGAGGATTTTCAAGGAAATATCTAATGCCTCCTATATCATGTCACATGCACCATAAAGGTTCACCATCTACCTCAAGTCAGCTTCAATCTCCTTCTCTACATTTGAGAGAGATTGATTTTCTCCCTTTGAATCAAAACCACCCTACTTAAGCACCACCCACCAATGCTTACTTGCTAGTTGATATTATCTGGGCTGATTGTAATCATCTAAGGAGATGATCTTTTTTCTATTAAAGTGTTAATGCCCATATTACAAATGTCATTTAACTTTGCCCTAATTTTCACCCAATTCTTGATGTCTGTATCATAAATGAACATCTAGAAATCATATTCTCTTTATTTATCTAGTATGCCATCTAAACATTCTAGCATTAAGTGGATTAATTCTTTGGCTCAGGTGACCAAATCCTTTTTCCAATGTTCTATGGCCCAGCCTCTAGTTTTCAAGTCCTCATTATGGCCAAAATTAGGTGCACCTTAGGAAAGTATAGGAGAATTTGAGGCCTTGCTCATATTTGGTGTTACTACCTAGGGCTCACTCAGTAGATTTTGCAAGTACTAGATCATGGATTGGTTTTATGCCTTCATCTCCTCCATTAAATTTGTATCTTTATCCATTAGGTGCAACACCATGCTTGATAGGACTTATGATCTATGCTTTATTTAATTCCTTGATGGCTCCCCCAAATCATATCTATACATTACATAGATCTCAAGGGGAATATCCCTTTATGTAGCTCTTGGTAGAGGAATAGTTATTTCCTATGTTCTTTCATTTATCTCATTGAAATTGGTTTGTGAGTGCATTTTGGATTTCTTAGGGGGCTTGGCCTTGTATGCTTGAGTGATCATAATTACATCTATATCCCCCATTTTTCTCATGAAGTCCCATTTATCCTTAATTTATTATTTGATCCAAAGAAGGGGTCTAGTCTAGAATCCCATTGGAGCCATGGATCTTGATGTTGGTTGTAATTCATTGAATGGTGGTGTCACCATCATATTGGTTAAGGGGAGTGTCATTGGAGGAAGCTGAGAGCCTAACATAATCTACTTGGCCTCCTCATTACTTTTTGACCTTGTATGCTTTTCATCAACTCCTCACTCCCTTTTTTCTCTTGGATCTATCTACTCTAGGAATTAAAAACTTACCCTAACCTATTGGGATTCCAAGAGCAATTTATCTAGGGAACTTCTCTATTCTACACATTGAGTAGAAGGCTCCATAACCAGTTTATCCTAGAATTTTGGTTGACAAACTTGGATGAAAGAATATATGGTGTCCTCCTTGCCACCTTGGGCAACTCTTCACCGGTCATAGCTTCAACATCTTGAGGTATTACCTTCAAAGACTCCTATTTTAACAATTTTATCCAATTAATCCACTTCTTTATTTATTTTTGGAGGGGTAGGGGTACCCATTTATAGGCTTGATCCCCTACCTTCCCCAATATCAACGTATCCCTCTGGTTCTAAGATTGATTCCGTTAGAGGGGGAATAACCTATGGTGTTACTTCGATAGACACAGTAACATCCATTTTTTCCTCTTTTTGTACTCCCACCTTTTCATTACTAGTGGGGCTTGATCATTATGCATCAGCTCCTTCCTAATTTCTTCCCCAAATTCTTATACATTCCTAATTTCATCACCCTTATCTTGGCTCTGTGGTTGGGTGATAACATTTTACATAAATTTCTTCATGTTTGAGGAGATAATTTATTTTTCTTGGGGAGCTTAAACTTGTGTAGCTACCTCAATTCTAACCTACAACACATAATCAAAGGATAAAGGATCATTTGAATCCAAAACATCTTCCTAATCATCTTTGCCTTCCACCCTTGAGGGTCCTAACTTCTTGAACAATCCCATGACTATAGGTTTCACCAGGGTCTATGGTCTTTCCCTCAGAGTTCTATTTTTAGTCTTCACCTAGGGAGAAGTGAAAGACTTTTATTTCTTCATTACCTCCATGATCAACCTTCCCTCATTTGAATCCTCTTCATCACTCATATCCCTTAACCTCTAGGAATATGAGGACTTATCTTCTTGTGGCTTCATATAGGTTTTCTTTGGGGGTAGGTCATTGAACATTAACTCTTTTATTTTTGGGGGCTCCCCGCCAAAGGCTATAATGGTTTCTTGGTTCTCTTAGGCCTTCGCTACTCTAATTATTCCACTCCTCCTCTTTTCCTCATGTAAGTCTTTTGGGAATGATTGGTTGTTAGTTTTTTTGTAGGTGGGGAAAATGGGGCAAAAACTTAAATATCTAGCATTGTGGGAGTTCCCTTAGTTGTGATGGATATGGGAGTGACACTGGCTAGTTGCACCTCTCCTATGATTATTTTATCCTAGTTCTTTGTTAGACTTGTCAACTTTGAAAATGACATCCTTGTTTTGGATTGGGTGGTCATTATTGATTCTACATAAATATTTTTAGAGAATTTTATATCACTCACCTTTCACTTCCCCTTGCCTCTTGTTGTTACTAAAAATACTAGAGCATCACCTGTGTATGTTGGTAAGAATTCTTTGAGTTCTACAACCTGTCAAAGTTCTCAGAGGTTCAGAATATCATATGTATCTAGGTCAACCCCATGCTCCTTCATCCACATAAATTTACTTCTCATAATAGGAAAATCCCTCCATTCAATGGAGTCATTTTCCTTGGCAGTTAAATCTAACTATGGTATAGGTTGTGTTTTAATAGTCTTTTCTATATATATTGATGCCATTGTCATCTTGTCATCTGCCATGTATTTGGAGATGGGGAAAAAAATTTAGGTGAGTACTTCTTACATAGTGAGTCTCATGTAGTCTATTTTTTTGACCTCCTCCTTAGTGGTGTAGTTAGATTAGATATCTTCAAAGTATAATTGGTGTAAGATTACACCAGTTGTAGTATTTATCAACCATATTATATAATATTTAGGTCTGGGAAACATTTTTTCAATCTTGTAGATGTGAATTTCCTACTCTAATACCTTTAATTTAGCTAGAGAAAGACATGTGTAATATCTCATTTCCACTAGGAACTTGAAAAGATTGTTTATTTTCTTGGACGCAATCATTTCATGTAAGTACACCATTTATTTGCATAATTTCATGACAAAAAAAATTTCATCCACATAATTTAGCAATTTATGAGGGGCCCCTAAGTAGCCACTCACCCTAATGTCTGTGAATTTTCTAAATTGAATATATGAAGTGTCAGATCTATGAATTATCTCTTGAGCTACCTTGGTCATTCTATTTAGACTTATCAAAGGGAAGAAAATGCTCATCATAGCATTGAATAAATAATTGTATAATTTATAATAGTTTCTCTTGAAACCCTATAAAGTGACCTCTGGGTAAATCTCATATATCCTTAATCCTAAAAGATTCTTGGTAAGACTTGGGAAATTCATATTGTGCATGAAGCTATACATCAAATAGGAAGACATATAAAAAGTACCCATGATTTTTTCCTTCAAGAAGATTGTACTATGTAGTTGCATCATTGGTTGTGTAATTTATTACTCAAGATATTTTCCTAGTCCAACTTATTTTTCCCTTTCAACACACAGATGAGGACTAAAAACATCCATGGTTCAAACTTTTTTGTGGTGGGTACTCCATAGACCCTGACAGCTATGATGATAATATACTAAGGAAACTCATTGAATTCTATCAATTTTAGTTTTATTGACAATTAGGAAACCTTTTTGCCTCTTATTTACAATCCAACAATAATTCACAATGTCCCATAGCATACTATCATGTGTCTCTACATATTACTAGCACTCCTCCATGGTAAGCATGATACTATCAAGCAAGGGAGGGATTCTAAGCATAGCATTGAGGGCCCTAGGTGTGAATGAGCATACAACTGATTAACTCCCATCCACAATATTCCTAACATCTAGGTGATAAACTTGGGCACATGTAATAAATAGCTCAAGATATGAGGCAACTAAAGGGAATTCTATCACAAGGACCATGTAACTCATCCTGAGGTTGGTGATAACTGAGAGAGGATTTGGCCACTGTAAAACATGTAATAAAGCTATGAAATCTAACCCTTGAATATCTATGTCTCTAATTTCATCAAGTATGGATGTAATATTTATTTTCACTATTTTAGAAGATGAATCCATTTCTTCCTAACTCACTATATGTAATACCAAAAGCTAGAATAAATTCTTCACACTAATAACTCTCTAAACACCCTCAAACTCCCTTTAGGAAAACAACACTAGAGAGTCAATGAATACTTATTTATAATCATAAGAGTTACACATAGATGGAATTATAAAATTCTTGAGGAATTCATTGTGATCACTAGTCTTCACACTGTAAGTATCTTTTGGCACATAGATCACTTGAAGGCATGAATGTTAGCTCTAAATGCAAAGGTTGAATTAAAATGAAGAGAAATGCTTAGTTTTAATCCATTAAACTTTAATATAGGGTTACCATTAATGATTTGAAGTGAAATGGATAATTACCAACTACCACATTGATTACTTGAGTAGCCTTTTGAAAAATAGAGGGAAGCATGATGTCATCTTTCTTCATAACATGTGGACCTACTTAAGCAAGTTTCACCTCTTAGCACCTCTTCAGGTTCACAAGGGTTTTTTACACCTCACCCATAACTTCAATTATTACATTATTTCAATACATCTTGAGTCTTCAATGGATCATACAAATGCCACATGTCATCACCTTGAGCACCCAGGCCTCTAGGGACCTCTTGAACCTTACCCAACTTCTAATTAAGGCAATCTTCAAAAAGGGCCTGATCATCAAAATATCTAAGATCTTACCACATGTCCTTAATCCTCTTTGCATGATTTGGTGCTTTCACCTTAGATACATTTTAAACCTTGACCACTGAAAGTCAAATAGGGTGATATTAGAATGAGGATCAAAAATTAAAAACCTTGAGGAGATGACATGTGGCATCCTCTTTAACATATTTACTTATACATTTGGCCCCTATGAATTTTCTATATGTTGAAAATAAAAACCAATTGAGACATTATTTATAAATTGAGCCAAAACTTAAAACCCTCAAGAATCTGCCACATATCCCAACTAGATGTGAGCTTAGATTCTTGATCATGTACCTTCACACCATTCTTTGATACGAGAAGGAGTACAAGATTCTCCCAGTGCTTGAAAATACTTTCATAAATTAATCATTGAAACCATTTAAGGTGAAATAAGGATACTTCCTTTAAAGCTATTGAGAATATATTCTATCTTTAGGAAATTCCCATTAGTAGTTCAGTTAGGAGTGGAAAAACACTCCCACTTGGTAAGACAAAGGAGATGATTAATTATGAACATATATCCTAACCTTTCAAAGGACTAGAGAAATCAACTAAACATTGAAACTTATTTAGTTTGGACACAAGAATTTAAGTGACATGGGCCCAATTACCCCAGTGTAATTTTGGGAACTAACATAGGCTCCTACTCAGGGATGGGTACCCCTAGTTGGTACATAGAGAACACCAGACTAGTCATCTATCGATTGGTTCATGGGGTTAAATTATTTCATCATAGAAGCATAAAAAAAAAGGTAGACAGGAACAACCACAAAAAAATAAAATGAAAAATGTAAACTATAAAAATATGCAACACAACATGACCACAAAAACAAAAAAGACAACACACCACATACATACATACAAAAGTAATCATGGGCTTAATCTAGGAAATGTTTGAGATGTCTATCATTAAGTGGTAATTCTAAAATTTCTCCAATAATATCTTTGAGATAGATTGTATGATTCCCTATCTAATAATCAATAATGTAGGGGCCCATCCATAGGGAATAAAATTTACCATGCTTTCCCCTATCCTCATGCCTTCTATCCTAGAGTAAAACTATATCACCGATCTAAAAATATCTTGGGGTGACTTTCTTGTCAAAGATCCTTTTGAGATGATCCTTGAACTTTACATACTTTTCATGATCTTGTCTTTGAAACTCATTGATTTTAGTGATTCATTCAATCCTCTCTTCATAGTGTTTTATTTCTTCTTCACTCTTAGCCATATGTTTCATGAATTGATAAGTGGGCAATTGTAGGTTTAAGTGTAAGATAGCTTGAGTTCCATAAAGAAGCTCAAAGTGGATTTTCCCAGTAGATCTTTTTGGAATTAGCCTTTCTACCTAGAAAATGAACTTCAACTATTCACCCCACTTTTTTTGTTACCATCCAAAGTTTTTTTGATGATATTAAATAGGTTCCTATTATTGGATTTAGCTTTCCCATTTCCTTATGGATTGTGATTGGAGGCATATGCTAAATTAATCCCATAGTATTCACATAATGGACTTAATTATTTAAATCTAAATCACATAAAATTGTCACACATGATTTTGATTGGCACCTTGAATTGATTTATCATGTTATTTAATAGGAAATCAATGACTACCTAGTGGGTTGATCTCCTAGTGAGGATTACTTCAACCCATTTTGTGAAGTAATTGGTAGCCACTAGGATCCATTGGTGGCTAGCACTTGAATCATCTAATATTTCACCTATGAATTCCATTCTCCATTTCCTAAAAGTTCCCTTGATAGAGACTAATTATAATAGAAGTGATCTAGATGCTTTCATTCTTCCAAAGAACTATTTACATTCTTCACATCTTCTTAACATCATATCCACATCTTTGAATAATGTGGGCCACCAATACCCAACCCTCATGATTTTGTGTGTAGTGACTTTAAGATCAAAGTTACCACCACACACACCACTGTTGAACTCTATAACCATTGAAGAGATCTCATTCTCTACCAAAAATCTCAAAAGAACACCATCCAGGTTCTTCTAGACTAAGTCATATTATAATAGGAGATACCTTTGGGATACTAACTTCAGTGTCCTCCTTTGATTTTTATCTTTGTACCATGGGGATTGGTTGTACTTGGATTCAGGGTTATAAACTACCCCTTCTATATTATTTACATTCATAGCCTACAAATTTGCTTTGGTCATTAGTTTAGCTACACCCATGCCTCTAACCAACTTAGTAATCTATATATCAAGGTCATACTCTTAAATTTTATTGACCCATCAACATATTTTTTTATTAGATTCATTTTTATTTAATATGTCCTTTTCCATTATGTGAGGAATATAGACCACAATCTTTGAACTCAAAATGCAAGATCTAAATTGCTTGATAGTCTTTAAAAGGGTGAAGGCTTGTTTCTCCATTATTGTATATCTCAGCCTAGATCCTTGTATTGCCTTACTAGAAAAGGCAATTGGTTGCTCATGGCCTTCATAATTATTTTATGGTAGTATCATGGCAATAGTTTATGTAGAGGCAAATGAAAAGATTTGGAAATCTTTTCTATACTCTAGATTAGTAAGCACTAGGGCAATTTTCAAGGTAGCTTTGATATCTTGAAATTATTGAGTGGCCTTCTCCTCCTAATTTATATTTTTATCCTTCTTCAAAATTGAAGTGATATGTAGGGTAATTTTTGTAAAGTTGAAAACAAACAATCTAACAAAATTAATCTAGATAAAGAAGGATTGAATACCTTTCTTGGTCTATGGGATGGGTATTTTATTGATGGCCTCCACCTTTTGAGGATCTATCATGACACCTTTTTGGGACATAATATGTCCTAGTAAATTTGAATTTTGTACCCCAAAGTGGTATTTTTTGGGATTTAGAGAAACCCCAAACTCCCTGCATCTAATAAGTATTTGTTCCAAATGCATCAAGTGGTCACTTCTCCTGGAGTATATTATAACATCATCTTGGTATTGGCAATGAATTGGTTGATTAATCCAGTGAAAGCTACATTCATGATTATCTATAAAGTGGCACCTATATTCATCAAACCAAAAAGCATTTAAACATACACATAGGTGCCTCATGGGGTAGTTAAAGTAGTATTGGACCTTTCAAACTCGTTTACCACCACTTGGTTATAACCAAAAAAGCTATCTATAGTCGATAATAGCTTAGATCTAGTGACATATTGGAGCATGTTATCCATGTTAGGTAATGGATAATTTTCCTTTAGAAAAGCCTTGTTTGGGTTTTTAAAATCAATGTATAGTCAGATCTCTCTATTTTTATTTCTAAGAGGGACTAGGTTTGTCACCCATGATGAATACCTGATGGATTGAATTATCCCACCATCTCTTAATTTTTTCAATTCTTCCTACATCTTAGTGGCTAAGATGGGGTTGATGTGCCATTTCTTTTGTTAGAATGGATTTGCATTGGGGTGAAGAGGAATAACATGCTGAAACAAATCTTCCCTATAAGATTTCAACTCTGACTATGACCATGCTAGGTAATCTTGTTACTTTTTTAATATCATGATGAATTCTCCCTTTTATTCTTCACTCAAGTGAGTATCAAGATAAATATTCTTTGGATTTATTTGTGTCCCAATATTAATTTCAATCATATATTTTGACATAGAAATGTTTCTAGATTTGACTCTATCAGTTCCATTGAAGGTTGTTTCCAGACTAACCAATCCCCTAGGGATAGTATTAGTCCTAAATTATATTATTTCATTTCCATACAAGGTTTCTTTTTCATCATAGACCCGTACCATAGATTCCCACTCTATAATGGTTCTCCCAAACTCATCCATACAACATAAAAACCTCTTTATTTGGACATCATTGTCAAAAACTTGCCAATAATTGATGTTATCTAGGATAGAGAGTATTACCAATATCTCAACCTCATACTCACAAGAAGGAATTACATGTCAATTTTAAATTCTTTATCCCTCTTCACTAGCATATTTTCCATGTGATTAAGTTCTCAATCATGGTACTTAATTTTGAAGGTATTGAACCATTCCAAGCAGTCACATACAACATTTTAGTATTGCATCAACCTCTTGTGTTCTATGGTGTAAAAATTTTGGACTTGTTTCACCACTAATTCCAAATCACCATTAACTAAAAACTTCTTGAATCCATATTCTTGAGTGATCTAGAGGCCAATCATGAGTGCTTCATATTTTGCAATATTGTTCATGCACTCAAAGGCTAATTGTAGAGAGTACTTATAAACATGACCCCAGGGGTATAAAAAACAACCCTAAACCCAATTTTGATACTCAAACATTCTCCATCAAAATTCATGATCCAGATGGAGTCTTCATCAATGACATTGGAGTCAGGAGGTAGCTTTATGTACTAAACACTTCCCATAAAACTCTTAATGTTTATATCCACATATAACACTTCATTTTATTGGTAGTTAGGATACTTTAAGACATGGAACATTTGTGGCTCATGGTTTAAGAAAACCATTTTCCCATTCAATGGTATAGTGTCATTAGACAAATCCATTTGACCACTACCTCCAATACTAGTAGCCCATTTTTTGGATAGCAACATACCCCATTTCAATAGGTAATATATGAAAATGACATCCATGATCAAAAACTTGTTAGGATATTACACGAGCTACACCACCAATCCTTTGACTATGCTAATAACAAGTACTTTGGAATCTATATCAAGGAATTATCCATATGTTGGAGTTAACATTATGCAAAGCTCATTCAACATAGTGATCGACATGATATTACAAGATGCACTGGAGTTAAACATGTAATTATGGATAATTAGTCCATTAATTAATAAGGTGGTATAGAATGGGTCAACATCCATCTAAATTTCTACCAATGTTATTCCCAAGTCTACCTCTAGGTGGTGTTTAGGAGACCCTAAGGTGTTCTCACCTTCCATAGAGAGAGCAAGTGGAAGCTTATCTTCAATAATTTCATTGCCAATGATTTCTTTGTGAATCCCAAATACTCAAAAGCTATTTTCCTATGCTCTAGGATTCTAAGCAATCCTACAAAGGGTATCATGAATTTTAGTTGACTTAATATGTGGGCCATATCACAAATATTATATTTTGGTATAGGAGCATTAATAGGTATGGTTTTAACATTTTCATTTGGGATGTATCCTTCAAGAGTTAGGGGAATAGAAGCAGGAGAACTAGCATTCTTAACTTCACTTTTTAAAGGAGGCTTCCTAGGTTCATCCTTCCTAGGTTCATCCTTCTTAGGAATAATAGAAAATAAAGGATTTATATTCATGGCCTCATTATTTCTTGGTTTGAAACTATAGGGTACAGATCTAGGCTTGGTGGAACCTTGGGCTTCTTTTATCCCTGTGGTCCCTTTTTCCTTAGTCTTTACTCTAGGGGTAGTATAATCTTTATCTTTTGGAGGAACACTTTGGTCCTTACTTCTCAAATTTTAATCTTTATTTTCTTAAGAAATTGGATCATGAATCATCAACTACTAATCCTTAATTAATGAATGGGAGTCTCCATATTTTTCTTTCATCATTGATCTTAGGAACTCAAAGTCATAATCTAGTAACTCATACTCATGCATCATGTTTATTTCATAGACAAAATTTGATAATGGGAACCTTAACTTTACACATGCTCAAGTAGTGGTATCACTCCTTAACTCCATTGATGGATAAGCAACCATCACAACTAGTTCATAAAATTGGAATGTAAAATGCTCATATTTCAAGGTATCCTCAAAATTAGAGACAATTAAGGCATTCATAGCTTCCTATTTGAAAGTGTAAATTTCCATTTCCTAGAAGTCAACAATGTAGATATTATCTTCACTGAATGAAGTTTCAAAGTCATTTTCATCTTGACCACCATCACCAACTATGCCATAAGTGGGATGAAGAAATAAACACTTATCACACCAGTCGATGTCACAATCAACTATGTTGATTTTTGTAACTAAAAGATTTGATACTTCCCTTTCACTTCCCTAGTTATGATTTATTTCATGTTTGTCATCCCTTGCTAGGACTTTTCCCCTATCATTATTTCTAGATTTGAAAGGTGGCATACCTTGAATATGATCTAAGGGATGATTATTTTAATATCTCTTATGATCTCTCATGTCATCATGGTTAGTCAGACCTTGAGACAACCCCTTTTTAGTTCTAGCTAATTTGTAAGAGATTTCCTTCACTATAGTGGCTAAAGTCTTTACTGTTTCCTCCAGGTTTACACTCTTGTGGGATGACTAAGGATTTTCAATACTCATCAAATTGACATTGACCACTCTTATTCAAAGTCTTACCCATGGCTCTGATATTATTTTATGTTTGGATAGCCAAATTGAAAGCCATCCTTAAATTTTTTGGAGCCTTATCTATGAGATAATAGGTTTCTTTCTTGTTGAATGCATCACAATACTTAATCAAAGAAGTATAACCACTAGGTCTAATATCTTCTGGTAGCATCCTTACTACCTTACTGAATCTAAAATTGAAGTCCTTCACACACTTATTAGGATTCTTCTTAAGGTTCTCAAAGTCAAAAAGAAAGAATCTAGGGTCTATACTATCACCATATTACATTTTAAATGCATCAATCATATCTTACCATGTGTCTAATAATCCATCAGGGAGGGATTTGAACCATTCCCTAGCCTCATCCTTAAGTGTGTTCATAAAGAGTTTTATACATACATCTTCTAGATATATCTCATAATCCTTAATGATAATTAAGAATGCTTTCAGATGTTATTCCCTAGACACTACATTATTCCCTTAAAACTTAGGGAGTAAATTTCTAATCTTCTTAGGGACCTCATTAAGGAAACTGGGTATGTCATTAAAATTAATAGGTCTAAACCTTGGGATCATAAATGGTCTATGTCTATTATCCAAGTCTTGATAATCATCTCCATCATTATCATTGTTTGCATTGAACATCCTTTTCCTCAAGTCACAGTCTCCCATATTTGAATCTAAAGATGAAGATGAACTAGGGGATGGTTGAAGATGAATACTATGTGAAGGAATCAAAGGAGGGGAAATAGAGTGAATCTTTAATGGCCTAGTAGGAGGAGAAAGACTCCTTTGTGGAGAAGGAATTTGACTCATGTGGAGTTTAGATTTATCAAAAGCACTTTGATATCCTTAAACTAAATGGATATTAGAGAAAATGGGGTAAATATAATGGGGAATGAACTAATCAGGTCTTATTTGATTGCCTAGAATTTGGCCCACAATAGGTTTCCATACTTGTTTTCTTCTGGATGGGAATTTTAACTCAGTGACAAGCTCTATTGATGGGTTCTTCTGAAAGGAAGAACTAGTACCCTCCAGGTTTGTAGATCTAAAGAAAATTACTCAAAATAAAGAAGGGAACATATAGTAGGCACTGATCTTTAAACCTTGATATAATGGAGTCACCACTAGAAGCAAGACTTCTAGACCTGAAAAATAAATCTATACACAACAACTGATGACATACCAACCCTTAGACATTGAAACCAACCTTAAGAATATAGAGTAATTCTATCAAAATAGGGGTGAATATCATTAGTAGAGTCATCTAAAAGGATATAAAGATGCCAATGAACCTAAGATGAATATCTCATTATAGTAGCAATAGAGAGTAGAAAAAATAAAACACTTATAACTCTTCTATAAGCATATTCCCATAAAAAAAGGTAAAAAAATATGTCTCCGATAATGGTGCAAAAAAAGTGTTGGTTCCCAGTTGTACAACCCTAGCATTCAACCTTAAATTCTTGATAAGAATGTTAAATTAAAATGAGAAACCACTAAATATGTTGTTATGGCCAAGGAAGGGTTTAACATTGAAAGAGGACTGAATGAAGGAAATGACTAAGAGGCACCTACAGAGGGTATGTTTAATTCCCTACTACTTTTGGCTCTTCCTCAACCAAGGTGAGAGAACCTAATGAGGTATCTTTCTCACATGAAGGATTTTAATACTTCAATCTTCATGAGGATCATAGATACAAAAATGGAAATATGACCAAATCATAACTATACTTATACACTTTACCCATGAAGGGTTGTCACACAAAATGCAAAAATGTTTTATGTCATGCACAAGCTACTAAAGATAGATGATGAGATGACTAAAATTTCTATTTTATAAAATATTTGACAATAGGGGTCAAATGAAAAAAATGTAGTGTTAGGATTTTGAGCACAAACTACAAGCACATTTCAAGTACACAAGATCTCATGTGTCTACAAATAAAATAACACTTATGATATACAAATGGTGTGTTATCTGTAAGTTTAAAAAAGAATATAACCATATTTATTTTAATGATAGATAAATATGTGGATAGCTAGTAAGTCAGCACGGAGGAGTTCACAAGATATCTATACTACTTTCATTAAAAAATATTGTTCAGTTTAAAAATTGGAAAAATAAACTCATGCACAAATGGTTCTCAAAATATTATAAGTAATATTATGAATTGCCCTTCAATAACTCTCTCTAGCTAAATTCATGATCGCAAGACTACCCTTAATAAGGCTATCAATGCTCTATTTTCAAATCTTGAACTAGAAAGGATTTTATATTCTGATTGCAAACCCTAGATGACTACATAAAGAAGAATACATCAGATAACCAATCTACCAAACATGTAAGACAAAATAGTGTACTTCAACAATAATAAGGAATGATAAACCATGACATATTTCATTTAATAATTGAATCAAAACTAAATACAATATGTCTTGAAAATTATATAATAGAGCATTATGCAAAATAATTTTGTAACAAGGGAAACATCTTAAATGTTCTCAAAGCTTGCCAATGATTTTATAAAAGCTAATAATTTCGCACCAAAAAATCACATAGGGAGGACTATTAAAGACATATATTTAAACTCAAAAATTTCACTAACCCTTGTAAAGGGGCATACCCCCTTTACTTATATAATTCTAGCTAGGCCTAACATATTCTTGAAGATGCTCCAGCTAGAAAATTCTTTCAAGGGCCTAGAATTTGTTCAATGGTGTAACAAATATGATTCCTTGGATTATTCTCATGCTTATGTGATGATTAAAAACTTGATACTCAACTAAGATGGAATATTTTTAGTTATATATGTGGATATTACACTTACAAGGGACAAAACAAACCTTTGTCCACTTGTGCAACAAATAAAGATGTCCCTTTCTCAAACAAAACAACAAAACAAAACAACTTCAAAAGGGGTGTGCCACTAATGAGTAAGGTACAATGGTTTCCAAATGGGAAATTAGAAAAGAGGAAATAATGCCAGCTCAAAAGAAGGAAGGGAGGAATGACATAATGCCAGCTCAAAAGAAACAAAAATATTTGGTCATGTTATATAATCAATGTTGATGACCAAGTCCTTTACCAACCTATTTTTGTATGCAATATACCCTTCAATTATGGTGGAAAGAATCATTTGGTTTGGGCTTTCTTGGATTTTGAATTTGGCACTATATTCCTCAAGACAACTCATGACCTTTTGGATCATTACCTACTTTTTCCTGACTAAAGCTTTTAAATTTTCACAAGACTTTTCAAGTAACACTAGCTCTCTAATCTTATAGATATCAAAGGCTTTGTGAAGTGAATAAATGAGGATTTTTAAGGCAATATCTAATGTCTCATCCATCATGTCACATGCACCATCAAGGTTCATCATTTGCCATAGGGTGGATTCAATCTCCTTCTCTACATTTGAGAGAGACTACTTTTATCCCTTTAAATCAAAAATGCCCTCCTTAAGCACCACCAACCAAATCTTAATCACTATCTAATATTATCTAGGTTACTTACAATCATCCAAGGAGATGATCTTTTCTACTATTAAAGTTTCAATTCCCATGTTACAAATCTCATCCAACTTTGGCCTAAGTTTCTCCCAATTCTTAATGTTTGCATCATAAATGAACATCTAGGAATCACATTCTCCTTGTTTATCTAATATGTCATCTAGACATTCTAGCATCAAGTGGATTAATTCTTTGGCTTGGGTAGTCAAATCCTTTTGCCAATCTTTTATGGCCCAACCTCTAGTTTTCAAGTCCTCATCATGGCCAAAATCAAGTGCACCTAAATAAATTATAGGAGCATATGTGGCCTTGCTCATAGTTGCGGTTACTACATTAGGCTCACTCAGTAGCATTTGCAAGTACTAGATCATGGCCTAGTTTTACACCTTTAGCACTTCCCTTGAAGTTTTATCTTTATCCATTCTATGTGCCACCATGCTTGCCAAGACTTATGAGCTATGTTTTATTTCATTCATTTATGTATCCCCTAGATCATATCTACACATTGCATATATCTCAAGGGGATCATCCCTTTTTGTAGCTCCTAGTGAAGGAATAGTTATTTCCTACATTCTTTCCCTTATCTCATTTAAAGTGGTCCATGAGTGTGTTTTGGATTTCTTAAGGGACTTGGCCTTGTAAACTTGAGTAATATTAACTACATCTATATCCCCCATTTTACTCATGTGGTCCTATTTATCCTTAACTTGTTTTTTGATCCAAAGAAGGGGTCTAGTCTAGAATCCCATTGGAGTCATAGATATTGATTCTAGATTTGATGTACTAAATGGTGGTGTCACTGGCATATTAGTCAAGGGGAGTGTCACTGGATTAGGTTAAGATCCTAACACAATATTATTAGCCTCATCATTAATTTCCAACCTAGTATCCTTTTCATCAACTCCTCACTCCCTTTTTTCACTTGGCTCTATCTACTCCAGGACTTCAAAACTTACCCTGACCTATTGGGATTCCAAGAGCAATTTGTCTATGGAACTTCCCTACTCTATGGGCTAAGTAAAAGGATTCAAAACTATTTTTTCCTCTACTCTTGGTTGAGAAACTTGGATGGAAGAATATATGGTGTCCTCTTTATCACCCATGGGCAATTCTTCACCAATCACAGCTTCAACATCTTTATGCTTAGCATGATCATGGACCTTAATATGGGGGAGAAGACCCTAGGGTTATTCAATTGAGGTAGTACCTTTAGAGAATCCTATTTCTATAGTTTTATCCAATTGATTTACTTATTTATTTATTTTTAAAGGAGTAGGGGTACTCATTTGTAGGCTTGATCCCCTACCTTCCCCAGTATCAACTTCTCCCTCTAGTTCCAAGCTTGATTCCATTAGAGGGGGAAGAACCTATGGTGTTGCTTCAATAGTCACAGTAACATATGTTGTTCTTATTTCTATAATACCAACTTTTCATTAATAGTGGGGGATTGATCATTATGCATCAAATCCTTATTGATTTCATCACCCTTGTATTAGCTTGATGGTTGAGTGATAACATTTTATATAAATGTCTCCATGTCTGAGGAGATCATTTCCTTTTCTTGGGGAGCTTAAACCTATGTAGCTACCTCAATACCAACCTAAAACACATCATCAAAGGACAAAGGATCATCTAAAGCCAAAACATCTTCCTCATCATCTTTGCCTTCCACTCTTGAGAGTCCCATCTATTCAAACAATCCCATAGTCAAAGGTTTCACTAGGGTCTATGGTCTTTCCCTCAAAGTTCTATGTTCGGTCTTCACCTATGGAGAAGTGAAATCCATATATTTCTTCATTACCTCCATGATCAACCTTCCCTCATATGAAACCTCTTCATCACTCATATCCCTTAACCTCTAGGCATATGAGGATTTATCTTCTTGTGGATTCATGGAGGTTTCCTTGGGGGGCAAGTCATTGAACATTACCTCTTTTTTTTTTGGGGGGGGTGGGGGGGGGGGGGCGGGGCTCCAAACCAAAGGCTATAATTCTTTCATGGTTATATTAGGCCTTAGATGCTCTAATTATTCTACTCCTCTCTTCCTCATGTAAGTCTTTGGGGAATGACTTATTGATAGTTATTGTACAGGTGGGGAAAGCTGGGTAATAGCTTGAACAACTAGCATTATGGGAGCTCCCTTAGTTATGATGGATATAGGAGTGGCACTAGCTAGTTCCACATTTCTTATGATAATTTTATCCCAATTCTCTACTAGACTTGTCAACTTTTAAAATGGAATCCTTATTTTAGATTGGGTGGCCATTATTAATTCTACATTAATATTTTTGGATAAGCTGACATCACTTGCCTTTTACTTCCCCTTACCTCTTGCCACTACTGATAGTGCTACAAGATTGCCTATGTATGTTGGTAATAATTCTTTGAGTTCCATAACTTATCAAAGTTATTAGAAGGTGTGGGTGTCATATGTATTGAGGTTAACCCCATGCTCCTTCAACCACCTAAATATTCTCATAATAGGAAAATTCCTCCATGTAATGGATTCATTTTCCTTGGCATTGAAATCTACATGTGTTATAAGCTACATTTAAATTTTATTTTCTATATATACTGATGCCCATATCATCTTGTCATTTTCCATGTCTTTGGGGATGGGGTAATGTTTTAGGTGAGTACTTCCTACACAATGAGTCTCATGTAGTCTATTTTTTTTACCTACTTAGTGGTGCAATTAGACCAGATATCTTCAAAGTGAAATGAGTGCAAGATTACACTTGTTGTAGTATTTATCAACCATATTATGTCATAGTTAGGTTTGGGTAGAATTTTGACAATCCTATAAAGTCTCATTTATTTCTCTAATCCCTTTTCTTTAGCTAGATAAGGACATGTGTAATATCTTATTTCCACTGGGAACTTGAAAGGACTATTTATTTTCTTAGCCACAGTCATTTCATGTAGGTGAACCATTTATCTACACAATTCCATGATAACAACTTTGTCATCCACATACCTTATAAATTTGTGAGGGGCCCCTGAGTATCCATTCACCCTGATGTATGTGAATGTTCTAAACTAGATATATGATGTGTCAAATCCATCAATTATCTCCCAATCTGGCTTGGTCATTATATTCAAACTTCTCAAAGGGAAAAAATACTCATCATAGCATTGAAGAAACAATTGTATACTCTATAAAGGGAAACTTTACAATAAATTATTATTGTTCCGTTTAGAGCCAATGCCGTCTCCCATGCACGCACACTCATAAAATTTGAAAACAGGTAATGACAAACAGGTGGTCGAAGCGGCAACAGCTGCTAAATCAGATGGGGTGTTGTCAGCTTGCAAGGGGAGGGAGCTGAATGCCCCTAAAGAGACTTCTCTGGTGGGTGGAGGAAAGATCATGGCTGGGTGTTTAGCCCACACTCCTGGATCAGGGTTAGATGTAGGGGGAAGATCATATGCAGTTTTGGTAGCATTTGAAGTGAATCTACATAAAGTTGTGCCTCATGCATCATCTGGGCCATCCTATGCACCACCTGTAAGTGATCTAAAACCCACAAGGGTTAATTTAGATCCTGAAATAGTAGATAGAATCTTTGAAAGGGTAGAATTTTTTTCCTCCCAAGCTACTATTTTTTGTTTTCGAGGATTTTGGCCCTCTCTGGCTGATCTACATGACTGGATATCCAAGAATTGGCTGCCACTCATTGAAGACCATGTTAAAATCTTTCCATGTGTAAAAGGTTTCTTTATTGTTGTCTTCCAATGCCCTAAGGACAGAAGGATAATCTTGAGCAACAGTGATTTCTTATGGCAGGGTAAATTTCCTCTCATGGCCAAACGGTGGCATAAGGATTTTAATCCACTTATAGAAACCTTTAATAAGTTTCTGATTTGGGTTCAGCTCCCAAATCTTCCAATACATCTATGGCATGAATCGGTTTTTGAAACCATCGGGAATGCTATAGGAGATTTTTTGTTTGTGGATAAAAATACTTTGGTTGCTCACCATTCGACCTGTGCACATTTTATGGTTGAAGTGGATGTTTCAAAGGGCCTACCAGAGGTGATTTGTCTGGACTTCCCAAGGGGAACTTGGACACAAATGCTAGATTTTGAGGGCGTACCTTTTCGGTGCAAAAAATGTCACCTGATGGGTCATATGGCTGCTCGTTGTTTGGCTGGGAATTCAAAGTCCAGATGACCACCTTCTTGGTGGTCTAAGGCTTCCTTGAAACATTACATAGCTAAACAACCTATGGAAGATTTGGCAGATTCTGAGAATGAAGATAGCATCCATTTTGAGTTGATGATTGAGGAGGAGTCACTGATGAAAGATTCCTTAGTTGGTCCTGTGGTGAATGGGAATAATGATCTTTCAAAGCCAGTTGTTGTGGAGACGTTGGTTTCTCCCCCTATTTTGGAGGAACTACCTAGGAGCCAAAAAATGGCTGGTATTCATAAGGATTTTGATGAGTCATCTGTATCCCTTGGGCTTAACAGACCATCGTATTCTGAGGAATGGATGACTGAGGCAACAAAGGTAGAGGATGGATGGACTGCTGTTAAGAGGAAGAAATCTAAGCCTGTGGCCCCCCTCTAGATATGAATCTTCATTCGTGTAAAAGTTTAAATAAAAATCAAAAATTTAATTTGTATTAACCTCTTTGTTTGGATGTTGTAGGATGCTGATCCAGTCTGGTGATGGTCCGTTCTGTGTAGTGTCGGCGGTTACATATGGTTTGTTCTGCTGTTTACAGGTTCCTGTTTAACCTGGTTTGGTTCGTACCTATTTTGGGGTTTTTTTGAAACTTCGTTGGGCTTTAAGGATTATCTTTCTTTATTGTACAGGGTTTTGGGGTCCCTTCAAAACCTGCTTTTACCATAATCTAAAACAATTATATACTCTATAATAGTTTCTCTTGAACACTTCTAAAGTGACCTCTGGGTAAATCTCATATATTTTTAATCTTGAAAGATTCCTGGTAAGACCTGGGAAAGTCCTATTGTGCACCAGGTTATATATCAAATAGGAAGACATATAAAATTTACCCATGAATTTTCTCTTCAAGAATATTACACTACGTAATTGCATCATTTGGTTGTGTAAGTTATTACTCAAGATAGTTACCTAGTCTAACTTATTTTTCCCTTCTAACACGCAAATGAGGACTAAAAACATCCATGGTTTAAATTTTTTTTTTGATGGGTACTCCATAGACCCTAGCAACCATGGTGATAATATACTAAGGCAACTCATTGAATTCTATCAATTTTAAGATTCTTGACAATCAAGAGACCTGTTGCCTCTTCTTTGCAAGCCATCAAGAATTCACAATGTCCCATATCATCTTATCATGTGTCTCCACATATTTTTGGTACTCCTCTATGGTAAGCATGATAATATCATGTTGGGGATGGATTCTAAGCAAGGTGTTGAGAGCCCTAGGTGTGAATGAACATATAACTAATTGACTCCCATCCACAATAGTCCTAATGTCTAGGTGATAAACCTAGGAACATGCAATAACTATCTCAAGATATGGGGTAGCCAAAGGGAATGCTACCATAGGGACCATGTAACTCATCCTGAGGTTAGTGACAACTGGGAGAGGATTTGGCCACTATAAATCATTCAACAGAGCTGAGAAATCTAACCCTTGAATATTTATGTCTCTAATTTCACCAAGAATGTATGTAATATTACTTTTTACTATTATATAAGATGAATCCATTTCTTCTTAACTCACTAAATGTAATACCAAAATCTAGAATTAATTATTCACACTAATAACTCTCCAAACACCCTCAAACTCCCTTTAGGAACAAAACACTAGAGAGTCAAGGAATACATATTGGTAATCATGAGAGTTACATGTACATGGAATTATAAAATCCTTGAGGAATTCATCATGATCACTAGTCTTCACACTGTAAGTAGATTCTGACACATAGATCACTTGAAGGCATGAGTATTGGCTCTAAATGTAAAGGGTGAATTAAAATGATGAGAAATGCTTGGTTATAATCCATTGCACTTTAATATTAGGTTATCATTGATTATTTGAAGTGAAATGGATAATTACCAACTACTACATTGATTACTTGAGCATATTTTTTTAAAATGGAGGGAAGCATGCTAGCATCTTTCTTTACAACACATGAACTTACTTAAGCAAGTTTCACCTCTTAGCACCTCTTCAGGTTCATGGTGGTTTTTCACACCTTATCACCCATCACTTCCTTAAATACATTGGTGCAATACATCTTGAGTCTTTAATTAAGCATATACATTCCACTTGTCATCACTTTGGGCACCCAAACCTCTAGGGACCTCTTTAACCTTGCCTGAATTCCAAGTGAGGCAATCTTCAAAAAGGGCCTAATCATCAAAATCTCCAAGATCTTGCCATATGTCCTTAATATTCCTTGCATTCTCTAGTGCTCATACCTTGGAGACCTTTTGAACCTTGACCACTAAAAGGTAAATAGGGTGATCTTCAGATGAGGATTGAAACTCAAAAATCCCAAAGAGCTGACATGTGACATCTTTAACATATTTACTTGGACATGTGGCCCCTAGGAATTTTTTGTATGCTACCAATAAAAACCAATTAGTACATTATTTAGAAAGGGAACCAAAACTTAAAACCCCCAATAATCCACCATGCATCCCAACTAGATGTGAGTTCAGATTATCTTTCACTTACCTTTACACCATTATTTTGATATGAGAAGGAGTGTAGGATTCTCCCAAGACCCAAAAAATACTTTCATAACTTAATCATTGAAACCACTGAAGGTGTAACAAGGCTACTTCCTCTAGAGATATTTAGAATATCTTCTATCTTCAGGAATTTCCCCTTGGGAGTTCATCTAGGATTGGAAGAACACTCCCACCTAGTAATAAAAAAGATATGATTAATTACAAACATATATTCCAACCTTCTGAAGGATATGGGTAAGTGACTAAACATTGACACTCATTTACTTTGGACATGATAATTTAAGTGATAGGGGCCCAATTTCCCTAGTGAAATTTTGGGCACTAACATAAAGGAATCATACATGAATTAATCTCTTATTTTATAATAACAACATAAAAATCCATTTTTATATTTTCCTAAATTTCAAAATGTTTTACAAAGCCAATAAGGAGTGGAAGGATAAATATTTCTTATAGGTATTTAAATAAATGATATATGTTGATACTCTAGTCCTATACATCATTAGAGGAGTAATTAAACTCATCTCTAAGGATAGTGACCTCTTTTCTATAAAAAATTAGAGATCAATGACCCTCTTTAATGTCTCCAACAATATTCTAGCAAATATTTTGGCAAAGAGACTCTCATCTCTACTACTCTCTATTGTTTCTAAGAATCAAATTGGATTTGTTCAAGGTAGATTATTTTTGGATAATTTGATCACAAACTATGAAGAAATGTATTGGGTTTGATATTTTAATCAGGATGTTGGCATGATTCTACTTGACTTTGAGAAAGCATACAACATAATTAAATGGACCTTCATTGAGAGAGTTCTAATAGCTTAAAATTTCCAAGATAAGTTTTGAAAAATGATTAATGTCCTCTTTAAATATGCTTCATCTATCATTGAAGTGAATGTGGAATTAATAGAATCCATAGACATTCAATGTTCCATCAGATAAGGATGTCCTCTTTCCCCATCAATGTTCATGTTGGTTATCAAATCCTTGCATTATCTTCTTAGATTATTTTATATTTTACCTCTAGTCTAAGGAATTTCTATACCCAATGATGAATTCTTAATTTATGTCTTTTTTGATGATGACAGTACTCTATTTGTTAAACTAGAGCAAAATAACTTAGCACAAGTTTTTACAAGATTAGATATATACTGCTTCACTTATGTGTCCAAGGTGGCTATGCATAAATCATATTTACTGGTATGTAAGGATCTCCCTCTTGATTAACTCTCAAAAATTGGGTGGACATGGAAAGGTTTGGATGAAATGGTCAGATATCTAGGTATTCCCTTCGTGCCTACCCCTTCATTTAAGCTCATGTGGGCATCGATTTTTGACAAAATAAACAAGAAAATTGTAAAGTGGTAAGGACACTTACTTTCCTTACCTGGATGGATTTAATTTTATAAAAATGTTATCTCATCATATAGTATTTACTATGCCTCTTATTGGCTCTTCATTAAGTCTTAAATTAATATGCTCCATAGAATCATAAAAGACTTACTATGTTCTAATGGGAAAGGAGGGAAGAAAATACATCTAATCTCTTGGAAATTCTGCTTGAAGACAAAAAATATTGGGGGTCTAGGTCTAAAAGATCTTAGGATATAGGGTATGACCTTGGATATAAAATAGATAATCAGATCATTCAAAAGGGATGATCCTTAGAAAATATTGGTCAAGAATAATATTTTGAAGGGTTTTCCTAAAGGGAAACCATTTTGGAAAGGACTAAACATAGCATATCAACTCATTGGTCCTTTTTCTATCAATGTGGTTGGTTTAACTATCTTGGCATCCATTTAGTTAGCTTTGTATGTTACACCTTTTATCATATCTAAACATGTTTTAATTGGTTTGGGTCATGATGTTAGGGTTACATATCTATTTGGGGGAACTTATCTATCAATTGAAGGCCACTTGCTCTCACTAGGGGTTATTCTACCTTTGAGTGCTTCACTAAAGGGTTGAGGGATTTCAAGGATATTTATTCACATTCTGGTTGGGCATCATGGTTAGAAATTAGATTCAAATTTCAAATTACTACCACCCAACATAGAACCTTCACTCTTCTTCAAAAACCATTGCAAGGGAATAATAATGTTGCCTTCATGGATGAGGAGGGTGAGTTTTGGGATAGTGTGAAGTGGATAAAGTTCCCCACTCTATTTGATTTTTCTACTCAAATTTTATACAATAATCTATCCTTCTCCAAAGTCCCCTACTTCACCCTTAACCACATTTGGTTTGTCTATGATCCTCGATGTTCTGGGTCTTTCAGATTTGATGTTATCTAGGCCTCTTACTTTAAACCAAAAAAATATTATTTTTGGTAGTTTTTGATGTATAATAAGTTGGCTATTGGGTCTATTTTGAGTAAAAATGTTTATACCCAACCCTTTTATTCTTTTTTTAGTGAGATTGAAACTATTGAACATGTCCTTATGTGTCTAAACTATGGAAAAGTTATCTTAAGTGCTATAATGTGGTCTTTGACTATGACATTGGTTGGTTGAATATTGGTTTTGGATATATCTATGCTAAATTTAGATTTCATCCTTTTCTTCATAAAATTTGGCTTATTTTTTCAACTAAGATTTTATGGTTTTTATGGAAGCAAAAAAACTTATATATATTTCAACACAAGGCTAGGGTGCTTACTAAATTCTCTATGGAATTCATCCTTCATCTTGTTTCTTTGTATATATTTATTCAATTAAAAGTTCCACAAGAATAACTAGAGTATTTCCTAAGAATTTAAATGCTTAAAATCACTTCTAACTACTTGATTGACTCTGACAAATACCCCAAGCTAAGCTTGCACCTAGATTGGGTGGTTTATCATGAGTCAGCTATTGAATTAAAAATAAATGAGCATGATTTAGACTGTATAAAAGACTCATACTTTCACCAAGATGATGACCTTTTGTAAGAATGGGTGAACGATTCAGACTGAGATAAAAATGGGGTGAATAATCGGCGTATGGTAAATGAAGATATGGTAAAGGATGTTCATAAAGATGGTATTGATAGTTGCATTATTAAAGAAACTAATAATTCTTTGGCCCCTCTTGAATTAAATGTTAAATTTTGTTCCTTTGAAAATAATTATTTGATAACTTCATCTCCCTGTAGTGCCACCCCCATGATTTAGGATGAAGATGAGCAGAAGGTTGTATGGAAACTAATTAAAGACAATGTGAATGTCTTTATAGAGCAATTAGAAAATATCATATAAATTTGAGGTTTTATAGAGGTGGATGAATTCATATACTATGTTAAAATAAACAACATGAAAACTTTTTTAAACAAAGTTGATAGATATCCCCCAAAGTTGGTTGCATGATAGATTCAGATGGGACATGAAGGGAACAACAGCTATGTAGAGGGACCTATTAAAGTGAACTTAGATGAATATTTTAAAATGGAATGCATCATTATTTTTAGGGTTCCTAATGCTTAAGACATGTGTTCCACCTTCTAGGTGGAATTTTTGGGATGGTTTTCTATTTTGAGTTTTCTATAGAAAATCGTCCCTTTCACTTTGATCCCTTTTCACTAGTTGACTATACTAGGTTAACTAGGTTGACCCTGTATAGTTTTCAGAATATGATTATTTTACAAGGTTTATTGGGTTAACCCTATCCTATTTTTCAGTATTTTCACTTGAGAGATTTGTTATCCCTTCGACTGACCTAGCTTGGGACCTAGTGATTTATCTCTTGAAAACATATAGGGTCGACTGGGTTCACCTTGTACAGATGACATGTTCAAAAATATTTAGGGTGAGATTTACCTAAAAAAACAAGATCATTTCATCATTATTTAAATATGTAATCAATATTTATTATTCACTCACACTTATTTACAATCTTCTCTTCCACCATTCTACTTGAGGAGTCTTAGCGTAAGGTTTCTACTTGGAGAATCTAGTCTTATAGATAAGTCTTGGATTCTTTGGCCTTTCTTAGTTATTCTTAAAAACCACAACAAATTCTTTCAAATCCCCTTTATCTAAGGGATATATTGACTCTTGATGGGTTCATAAGTAGCATAAGTAGATATTGACTTTTTTCTCCTCTCTTTAGTAGATATAAGTAGCATAAGTATTGGCTTGAATAATATTAATCTTCATATTTAATATATTAGGGTCTTACTCATACTTAGCTTAATTGAGATTATCTTATACATGTTTTTATTTCTTTACTAACCCCTCATATTGTGGCAAAATCTTTGTTGTGCTCTAGATTAGATTTATTTTCTTGTTTATTAGATATAGAGTGAACATTAAACCTAAGACTATTTTATAGTTATTACATGATTATTTTAGACTATAGTATTTGGAACCCTTCCTATCATGGTTTATTATGACAAGTGATCCCATTATTAGGTCTATTAGATCCCCATGTTGATCATTCTCCTACTTAATAAATTTATTCCAAATTAGAAGTGTAGGTATATTCTATCTTCTCTAAGCTAGGATTAATTTATAGACATGATGCATTTATGATTTCATACATTCTGGTGAATCCAATTTGAGCTAACCCTTGAAATATTTTTTTACCTTATTTCATTATTTCATCATTATTTTTATCATATATTTACCATACCAAATAGACTCTATTGACCTAGATCTAATTTTTGTGCACAAGATTTTAGGTACAGGTTATTGGATTAACCCTATTTACCCAATATAGGTTTTTAGACTTTCAAAAATCCATTCCAAACTACTAGGTTAACCTAGTTGACCCTATACATTTTCAAGCACTCAGTAGTAAGTTTTTACAAATCTTGATCAGCCTAGTTAGAAGAATTTTCAAGCATATATCAAGGTTCTTAAACAATAATATTCATTATCTACATCTTTAATATACCAAATTTCCTTTATATCTCCCTGTCTCTTTATTTACTATCTTTCCTTTTACAGTTTATAGTCTATAAAACTACCCCTGCATAGTCAACTAGATCAACCCTACCAACCTAGTTATGTGTTCTCTATGTTATTTGGATAACTAGGTTAACTCTATCTACATTTTTCATTTTTAGATCTTACTTATGTAGTATAGGATTGACCCTATTGACATTGTTATATATTCTATATATACATTATTGACTATATCAACATTTTGTGTTGCTTGCATGCTTAGAATAGATCACATAGTTTAATTAGGTGGTTTTTCAATAAATCATTTAGTTTTACTATTTTTTATTTTATTCACACATGGCCAAATCATAAAATCTAAACAAGAATTTTAACATTTGTCTACCCAAGGCCAACCTACTTGGATTTCATCACCAAGGAGGAATCTAGTTTGATATTCTAATCAAGTATAAAGCATGGTTAATGGTATATTTTAGCTAAGCACCTGATACCCTTATCACTATAGTGTGTGAAGTGAGTGGTTAGACCCCAATACCAAGCCTCTATCATTACCACTACATATCCCTTTCATTCCAAACTACCTAAAACCATCCTTAGATTATTTTCTAGTTCCTTGCTTATAGCTAACTTCCCATCACATTTAAAATCATATTCCAATAATCTTATAAACATTCAATTTAAAAAATTAATTAGAAATTTAATTTTCATGTTGATTTCTTGATCTTTTCTCAATTATATTTTATATTTTAAAAACTTGCATTAGCCAATGTTGGCACAAGGTTTTGTGTTGGGTACCTAAATTGGATTGACTAGTGTTGATCTAATTGATTGTTTGTTTCCCTTCAGTTATTTATTTTCTAAATTTCTTTAAAATTTTATCTTTTTTTAATTCATAATCTATTATAAGTTTCTTAATTTTCCCTATCTATTGTATTGGGTCGACCCAAACACCCCTGTATCTTTTTCTAGCCTCTGTTCACTGTACTGGATCAACCCAGTCAACCTTATACTATTTATAGACCCTATTTTTTATGCTTGGTCAACCCAATCAATCATGAACTATTTGTAGACCTTATTTTTTTCTTGGTCAACCTAATTAACCCTGTACTACTTTTTGCCTTCCCTGTTTGCCAATCTAGTTCTCTATTTCTCCTTCTTTGCATTTTGCTCATATCTCTTCAGTCATAATGAAGTCTCCTATAAGAATCTTCTTAGATATCTTGAATCCATTTAGATACTATATGGAATGTTCATTTTTTTGTCTATTTTCCTCCCAAGAGCACCATCACTCTTGGGCCACCTCTTCTCCTCCTTCATCCTTAAACTATAATATGGTGCAAATAACACCTCAAGATGAAGTTGATGGACCTAATCCTTTCTATACTTACCAAGAAACTTCTCATCTTAAAAATTTTCAAACTAATGTGGGAGTAATTGATACAAGTTTACTTTAAAATCCCACTAATAATCCTCCCCTAACACCAATTTGGGGAGTGTTCCTACCAACACCAACCCACTTCTTGATAAAACTCAAATTTTAGCCCAAGTTATCCAATAAATGAACATAATACAAAATTATAACACCAACCAAATGATGCAACTTCAACAACATTAATTAGTGTGGATAATCAACCTCCAACTATGCATCCTCAAGCTAATCCTAATTTCACTCCCCCACCCCTTCGAGATGCCTCAGGCAATGTTATTCCTCAACCCATAATGAATAATAAGATGATTTAAACCATTCAAAATTATCCTTTATCTCTATTAATTATATCAATTTATACTAGTAACATATCTCCAACTATCAAATATTATGGGATGAATGATCTTACCTCATTTCTTAAAGCCTTTTACAACCTATATAAATAGTGGATCCAAACTAATATCTTCGTCACAACTAAAATCTTAGTGAAAACTTTTACTGATGATGTATTAAAATGGTATAATCAAATTCCCCAACATTATATTTAGCAACTTGAATATTTGGTTAATCCTTTGGTTAAAGAGTTTGAATATAATGACCTTCCCAAAAAAATTCTTAGCCACTTCATCAATGTTAAACAATCTCCTACTGGATCAGTTCATGACCTTATTAAAAGATGGAAATCATTGGCCCATAAATCCAATCATAACATGACTAATTATAAATTATTCAAACTCTTTATCACCACTTTAACTCCCACTCTCTAATATAAGGTTTGACCATTTACTCCCTAAACACTTAATGAAGTTCTTGACCAAGCTAAAAGTCAAGACTTTCTTATGAGGCAATTCTAACCTAATCCTAAACTTATTAAAGGATATTTCCAAGCATCTAATGTTATCACTATGTAGTAATACTCCATAAACCAAACCAATATTTTCCTAAATTGATCTTCTTTCACCTTCTCATACACCTCTTTTAGTTCAACAAATGAAACAATTTTTACCACCCTCAAAACCTTTCATCTATCTCAATGCTCCTATTAAGTGGTATGACCCCAATCTATTTTGTCGGTTCCATATTGACATTGGGAATTCTCATGATTCTTGTATAGGGCTCACTAGATTTGTTGTCTCCTAAATGCTTGGTGATTCATTCAATCATGAAGATATGATCAATCTTCATCATCAAGAATACACCACTACTTTTCAAAAATGACAAACTTCTAAAACTTCTACTTCAAATTACCAAAATTATTCTTCAAATAATCAACCAAATACAAAGGATGTTTGTGTATGTGATTCTGATTATGACCAATATTTTAAAAATTCTCAATATGTCAATACTGCTAAGGTTAATTATTATAATAAACTAGATCACAAAGATCCTATTACCAAGCCTAAGAAGCCATCTTTAGAGGAATAACTTCCTAAATATATGACCACTAATAATGTTGATTCAAAATCTCAAGAGGAACCATCTCCTCCTTCCAATCATCCAACAACAACTACTCCTTCAAAAATTAATTTACCTCCTAAACCTCATACTGGTTCCTCTAAGTCTCATTAGAAATTTCTTGAATAAATTAACTCTATGCCTTGTAATATTCCACTTATGGATATGGTTCATACTTCTCCCTATCATCATAAGTTCCTTATGTAACATCTCCAATAAATTGATGATCCATCCTTCTTAGATGAAGAACCACCTTTTATTGAATCCCAACCTACCAATGTAAATACCATTAAAACTATGTGTCCTTCTTACAAACCTTCTATTTAACTCCTTGAAGAGGACATGATCAATGATGAAATTCTCTTTCATGATGATGATCCACCACTTTTTATCTAAGTAGCCATTAATACCACTCTTATTCATAAATTTATAGTTGATGAAGGTTTTGGTATTAATGTGACATAGTTATGCCTCATCTAACTATTATCACTCTAGAGTGCACCCTAATCAAATATTTATAAGCACACCCTCTCTCTAACTCATACAATGGGAACTTCTCAGAGTGTGGGTGACTCTACAATGAGAAGAACCTCTAAAGAGGGTTGGTTCCCTAAAGATTGATCAATAAAATATGAACTACTATGATTTATTTTTTGTGATTTTGGGGTGAAAAGGAGAAGAGGAAACTTAAAATAAATTCTAATAAAAAGGGGGTGATACACTTGAATTGTCTGAATCCTCTAAAGTTACTAAAATCAATGCACACATATAATCAATGAAATTTATATTTCTGTCCTTAAGCAAAAATGATTTAGATGAAGGGTTGAAAACCTCTTTAAATGACTTATAAAAGGGTGGGATAGAGAGAGATAGGTGAGGAAGGGACCCTCAAAAAGGAGATAAATATCAATTATATGTTGATGCACAATTAAATACACACTATTATTCTATCAAAAATTAGATTCAAAACAAAAACTCCTTTATTGATAAATGGTCCAGCTTACAATTTCTTTCTTAAAACTTCTAGCATCCCAAATAATGGCTTTATTAAGAAAATATATAAGTTTAAAACCCTAAAAAAACCCTAAATAGATTTTATAATGGGGAGGGTTAGTTTTGGCTGACTCAACTCAAGACTCCACCTTTTATAATGTTTAGAATATTTAACAAAACCTTTTCCTTTCACAAAACTTGTATGCTTTTCTCAATCTTGGCATATGAATTTAGTGGTGGGACCAAGTTTGAGTCAAAACTTTCATCATGAATGATGTTATACTAATCTCCAAACATAAACTCCACTTGAAGCTGAGTTGGAAGTGTTTTAAAAGGCTTTGATTAACAAGATAGACAAGAGTGCATGTATGATTTGTCAACTAGTTAGCCAAACTGTAAGACTAGCTAACTCCAACTCACTCTATCTTGCATGAAAAGGGGATTTGAAAATTAAATCATGCATGAAATTCCATGTTAATATTAGATATGTATCATTGAAATTCCATGTTACTCTCAAGAATTTTTTTATTGAAAGTATGCAATTACTTTGATCATGAGATTAGCCATCCAAAATCACCACAAATCTCCTCAAGCCCCTTATGCATTTGAGTCTCCCTTTTAGAACTGAGAGATCCATACTTTAGGGCAGTTATATGTCCTTTTTTTTCATGTTCATGCTCCATGTGGATGCATCTAATCAATCTTGATTCACTTTGCATATTATGCATGTAGGTTGTAGACCACATCATTGAAGTTGAAAGTAGAAGTTCTCATTGTCTTTGCTTATTGGCTATTGAAATCCACTAGGACCTTTTGAAAACTTGACCAAATGTAAATATATACTTTCAAGGGCTCAAACTTGACATTTTTGGGACCTTCATTGGATATTTTAGTCCCAACTGCTATTTGTTGAGGTTGAAGTTGATGTCCATGCAACTGTCATCAATTCCTTCAGCTCATTTCCTTTAGATTTTTCTCTTTGGCCATTTCCCCACAAGATCAACCCTTCATAAATATGTTTGACCCTTTTTCTTCAACATTTTTCTTTGGGATCTTTTCTCATTGACAATCAATTCGAACTTTTCTCCTGAAAGAATTCATTCATACTTTTTTCTTGAAAGAATTCATTCAAACTTCTTATCCTCAAACAATTTTCATCGATAAAATTTTTGAAGGAAATCATGTCTTCAAGAGCTCTATTTTGGGCCACTTTCCCAAAAAAAATCATTCAACTTTCTTGAAATTCCATTCAACCTTTGAAAATGCCCCTTGGAAACATTAAAAACACCCTTTTTGAAAGGAAATTACCCTTCGGAGTTTTGAGAATGACCCTCGGCCTTTCTGGAAATGACCCCTTTTTGTTGAGAAAAGTGTCCTTCGGCTTTTGGAAAAGTACCATTTCTTTGGGAAAAATACCTTCAGGGATCTGAAAAATACCCTTCAAGTTTTTGTAAAGTACATTTTCTTTTATGAAAATTCCCTTTAGAATTACTCAAGAATTACCCTTTAGAATTTTTTCATGAAATACCAATTCCTTTGGATTTTTGAATTGGACCATTCAAAAAAATTGTTAGGGGAACCTTTTCTTCCAAAAGAACTTTTTGGAACTTTTACATAGGACCATTTCTCAAGAAAAGAACCTTTAAAGGAAATTATTTTGGATAAAATGTCTGAAACAATTTCTAACACTTAGTTAAATGGACCAAATCAGGTTTCTCATTCCCTTTTACTTCAAGTTTCAAGATTGAAGTAACTGATATGACAAAACCTGAAGTCTTCTACTTTTCCCTTTTGAACTACTCTAAGAAACATAAATACCTTCTTACAAAGAATAAGATAAGTGAAAGAAAAAGACCCTAAATCACCTAAATAAAGGACCTATTAAACATGGGTTCTTTAAGTAATCTTCAAGGATAAATAACTAACTCATAAAGCAAATTGACATGATTTAATGACTTTTTAATACACTTTTAATGCTTTTACCCCCATTTTTGGCATTTTTTGACCCAGATTTGCACTTTAAGACTATAATTGACTATCTACAAGGGTAAATTGACCATTATAGGGAAATTTTCAAATAAAAGGGGTAGTAATTTTGCCTTGACAAGCCAATTACTAATAATGTTCATGACTTTTAGGGGTTGACCAGCCTACTACTCAAAATTCTAGTAAGGATAGACCATGATAAACACTAAAATTGGGAAAGTTGGAGACCAAAAAATAATAAGAGAAACTAACTCAACAACAAAAATATGTACACATGTGCACTTATAAGAAATGACAACAAAAATTACTGAAAGGGAAAATAACTACTACTAAAATAATGTGCTAAAAAACACTTAGAGGAATGAAATTATGTCTATGTACAATGGAGTGACTCTCTTCATAGTAGTATTTGAGAAACATCTCATTCACAAGAATTGGAAGTTATTCTCCACTCAATCTAGATAATTGAAAATAATTATTCTTATTTTAATCATTTATAATATAAGATCCACTCCAAAGGCTATCAAATTTGGAGTGCTTACCTAGATTTGCACGTTCTTCATCCCATTTGAGCACTATATCTCCTTGCTAAAATGTTTTTGATGAATCTCTCTTATCAAATGTATTATTGAATTGATATTAATTTGACCACATGGTATTCATATCATCATATCTTATCTCTTCCAATTCTCTTAATTCATTCATTCTTACCTCCATTACATCACTTTTTAGAAGCTCTAGCTGGTGTGCAAACTTGAAAGCTAGAAGATCCAATTAGATAGGTAGCCTTGATTCTCTTCCATAAATTATGAGATAAGGTAAATTACCAATTTATTTATTATGGGTGATTATATCAGCCCATAAATCATTCTTCAACTTTGTATGCCAAGATCTCTTATTATCCTCCATTATTCTTTTAATGATCTGAATCAGGGTCTTGTTAGTGGACTTAGCTAATCCATTACCCTATGGATAGTAATTGGATGAATATGTCAAATAAATACCATGTTCAAGAGTCCATTCACATAAATTTTTACTTCTTAATTCCAAAATATTATCTGATATGATAGTAGAAGGTGCTCTAAAATGAGTGACTAGGCTGTCATAGAACTCAAACACGGAGTTCTCATTTGCCTCTTTCAAAGGCATTGCTTATAACCAACTAATGAAATAGTTTTTAGATATAAAAAATCACTTATTACCAGAACTATATGGAGGATGAATCATTCCAATGAATTCTAAGCCCCATTTCATGAAAGGATACTCAACCTGAATTGGCTTTAGTGGCATAGCAACTAGTCTCTATTTTCTTACAAATATTGTACACTTTGTATATTTATTAAAAAATTCATGTGACTATATAAATAAATTATGAAAAAAATAACCATATATAATTATTTTTCATCTATGTTCTTGGTTTCAAAATGACCTCTAGAGGGACTATCATGAAATTTCTGAAAAAGTTTGTCAAATTGACTAGTTTTAACACACCTTAAAAGCATACCTAAAATATATTTTTTGAAAATCACTCCATAAATAAGAATGTATGGTACTAATTGAAGAATAAAATTTATTCTTTGTCATAAATTCAAACCCCTTGGACATTATCTATTTTGAATAAATCTATCAATGTTATGTGTCCATCTTGTAAGAGGTATATTTTCAGCTTCTTGTTGAGTGTCTTGAATTATCAAAATTGCTTCTTTTTCTTATTTTACATCTTATATAAGATGTTCACATAATATTTTTCCTTGGACCATATTTTTAACTCTAACTTAAATTTCATATTCCATGCATTTAGTAACCCATCCAACTCTCTTTTCACTCAAGTCTTTACTTAGAATGAAGTCCTTCACACTTGGATGAGCAACCATTAGTATAATCTTGTTATTTGAAACCAAATGTCTAAATTTTTTTAGACATATTATAATATAAATAAAATTATTTTCTAAAAAATAATATCTCTCCTCATAACCTTCTAAATATTGACTAAAGAAAGCAATGGGTTGGTCCAAACCTTCATCATTCTAGTGCATAAGCATGGCTGAAATAGTACTGGAAGTATAGAAATCATACAAGAAGAAATATTTACTAAAATATGGATTGATAAAAGTATTATCTTGGCTTAATTCTCCCTTGATAGCTTTAAAACTTATTTTACCCTCTTTACTCCATGTTAACTCTTGATGTTTCTTAAGCATTTGTGTAAATGGCTTTACTAGTTCTGTAAAACTAGGAATGAATCTTATGATAAAGTTAATCTTACCCAAGAAGATATATGATAATTTATTGTTTTTATGAAATGATAGATCAAGGAATACCTCTATTATTTTTGGATCGATGGAAAGAATAGCTTTAGATACCAAATGCCCAAGAAGTTTCCCCTCATGTATTGAAAAAATGCATTTTTTTGAATTCAAAGAAACTCTAAATTATCTACATCTATCAAAAACAATATTCAAATGTTTTATATGATCATTATAATCCTTTAAAAATAATTTAATTTCATCAAGATATACTAAAACCATTTCACTAAAAATACCATAAAAAATAGCATCCATTGCCCTTTGAAAGGTAGCTCTAGCATTGGAGAGTCCAAAAGGCATTTTCTTGTAAGCAAAAGTATCCCATTTGGTGGTGAAAGATATTTTATACTAATCTTGTTATTTCACCAGTATCTATTTGTATCCTAAGTACCCATCCAATAAATAGAACTTTTGTGAACCTGAAAATCTCTGCAAGATTTGATCCATGGAAGGAACTGGGTAGTGATCTTTCAATGATACTCTATTCAAATATCTAAAATCAACACAAATTTTTATCTCTCCATTATTTTTTCTTATTGAAACAAGGTTTTAAACCCATTTTTAATGCTTAATAGAAAAAATAATACCTGATTCAATCAACTTTGTAAGCTCCTTTCTCATGAGAATCTCAAGCTTGAGGTTGATTGGCCTTTTCTTTTATTTTACCAATTTTACATCTTGTTCTAATTCAATAGTATGTTGTGATAATATAGGATCAAAACATTTCAAATAATTGTATTCCAAAGTAAAAACATTCATGAACTCTTGACATAAAAAAATAAAATCTACTCTCTTAAAATCAGTATTCACTTTACCTAACTTTAGTAGCTTACCTTCAGATATGCTAATTGGCTCATAATGTTCTTTCTTCAAAAAAATACTCAATTTGTCTTTCCTTAGCTGATCATATTATTTTAAAATGCTCTCTAAATTCACCAAACATTTAGGCATCTTATTTTATTTAAATTTCACAATCTAATTTCCGTATTGATCTTGTAATTTATCATGATTTCTTTGGCAAAACTCTGCCTCATTCTGTAGAAAATATGTTATTTATTTGTCAGAATCAAAAACATTAAAAATTACATCATTATTTAAAACTTAAGGAATACATACCACCTTGATTTGGGTCTAATTTTTATTGTCCTTAATCTGATACAGAATATCATGTTGTGCTCCTATGGTAGCAAGTCTATCTGCATGTTGATTTACTCCTCTAGGAATAGATTGAATGTCAAATGCAAGGAAACCTTCCATGCAATCCTAAAATATATGTTTGTAGGAATTCAAAAGAGGATTATTTTCTACACTTAAACCTCTAAATTTTTGTACTACTAATTCATTGTCCCCTGCAAGAGCTTAATATCCCTCTTTCTAGCCCATTGAAGACCATAAATAAGAGCTTCATATTCTATAGTATTGGAAGTAAAACTAAACTAAAATCTAGAAAAATAATAATACCTTTGATTTTTTGGTGAAAATATTATAACACCAGCTCCACTACCATTATTTTTTCTATATCCATCAAAAAATAGATTCCAAACTCCTTCTTAATGAACTAGTGAGACTAGGAAATAAGTCACCTTCTTCGTGCATATAGTAAATTCCAAAACCAACATCTTCAATACTTTTGTAGGGTTCGTGTCCATTATTATCAGTATCCCACTCATCCATGAGAATATCTTAAATTACTTCAAGAGGTGTAGAATGCTCTTTATCATTATTGTTATCATCTTTTGAAATACTGCAATTCACATTTGACATATTTGGCATATATGGATCAAGGTGAAATCTATAAATAGGCTCCAATCTAATAGTTTCTTTAGTTCCATACCTAGTTATAAAAACCATGTATGACCAATATTAATAAAGGTAACCTCCTATATTGGTATTGAAATATCTAGATAAGCATAGTAAAAAATATGGAGGTAGTTCAACAACAACATCTTGTAAAATGGTGAAATTTAGACAAGCAGCAAGTCTAATTTTTAGATCTTTCAAAACACATATAGTCTTGGTAAGAGACCCATATAATTTCAAGACACATTTCTCATGAGATTAATACTACAATCCTAACATATTAGCTATTTATTTGGTCATGATAGAAGTACTAGTTCCACTATCAATCATATAGTTATGAACAAGATAATCTCCAATGATAATAGAAAGGTAAAATAGAGGAAGTTTAATCACCTTATGAGGTTGAAACTCAACAGGTAGATTATAATTATTTATTAAAAAACTTACTCTTTATTTTTTAGGTGGCTTCTTGGATATAGTGAGCTTTGAAACTTCCTCTTATAAGTACTCATTTTGTCTTAGGAATTCATAGAGTATCACACATTAAAATTGACAATGTAGTCTTCTTTATATGATCCACAATACTGAGTGGAGAAGTGGCTGCCTTTAACTATAATTTATGAGTAGAAATATCTCCTAAATGTTGTGTAAATTGAGTAATATAATGCCCTTTCACATTTTTTTCTTTTGAATCATAAACTTATTGATTTGAAATTTTCTAAGGTAGCTCATGTGTAGTTGTCTTTTGTTATGATTGAGAAGAAGAAGGGACTGCCCTTTTAGGACCTGAACCTTTTCCAATTAATCTTCTATTTTATCTAGTATGGGATAAAATTTGAATATCAATATTAGGTAAATCTTGACATTGATTTGCAGCCAAGTGCTCAAAATAATTTTCACCTTCCTAGAAATTGATAAATGTAGTTTGAGTAGGTGCCTTACCACTACCTTCTCCTTGTTGTTTGGCCCTTTTGATTTAGTGAATGAAGGAATGTCTCCATAGGGTAGAGAGGATTTATTATTCTAATAAGGTGGATATTTTTCAAATGAATGAAGAATTGAACTTTGTTGCATGAAATACTGATGAGAACTCTCACCAATTGGAGCCATTGCCATGTTATTTGTTTAATCCCATTGATTGTTCTATTGTCCTTCTTGAGCATAATTTATCTAAGTTGGCACAATATCTCTTGAATTAATTGGAGCATTTGGATTATATTTCCTTGATTTAGAATTCTACCCTTGACCTTTTTGATTGGATTGATAGGATGGCCTATTGAGCTGATAATTTTGATTAGTATTCTGATAAGGCCTATATGGTGGAACTTGTTGCCTCTCTATTGCTACCAACTTGTTAGTTTGAGATTTAAGAAGAATCTCTATCTTCCCTAATATATCATTTTTATCACCTTCTATTTGATGTAAATTTGATGTCTCTAGAATTGGAGCAATAGTTGGAGCATGAGGATAAATCTCTGGAAAAAGAGGCATTGGAGGCCTTGGAGATAACTTGTCTACTTATATAAGGCAATTTTCAGCCTTGATTGTTATTTCAAAATATTTAGGTAAGGTATTTCCTCCCATTTATTGGATCGTATATCCACATATAAATTAAGAACCTTCAAATAATACAAAAAAAATATAGTTTGGTGCAGGCTTGATCACTGCTAGAATTTTATCCCAAGTCTTTTAGAATCTATAATTGAAATCCACCATGAATTCATGGTTGAATATATTAATTGTTGTAAGCTTATCCACAACTAAAATATCATCACTTTTTATCTTCAAAAAAATTTCATATAAATTCTCCAAATTCATCCTAGTTGTTGATTGATGTAGGAATCAAACTTTTGTACCACTGAAGTGCCTTCCCTTTGAAAAAAGTTACCAACAACCTCATTTCTACATTTTCTTGTGTCACATGATGCAATAAACAAATATTATCAATAGCTAATATATGTTCTATAGGAGTTGTTGGATTTTCTCCTATAATATAAGGAATAGCCTTCAAAGATAAAACGAGAATATCATCCCATTAGTTGAGATTTAGAGGACTTCCACCATTGAATGCAACAAAATATTGTCTTCTAGAAATAGCCATCTAAGGAATATGATTTATAACAATATTTGACTAAACAATATTAGCTTGAATAGGAGGATTTTGTGAAATAATATGGGAAATAGAAGGTATAAGATTTGGATTTGGTTGAGAAGGTCTCCTTTTCTTTGGCTGGTAAGACAACTCAGAGAAATTTGTTTCTTTCCCTTTTGTAGATGATCTTGTGACAACTCTTGGTGGCATGAAAAATCTATAGATCTAAAAATAAAATTTGGAAATGAATATAATACTCATATACATAGATAATAATTAAAAAATGTGAATAAGATGTCCCATTAGGCATGCCAAAAATTGTTATCACTCTAGAGTGCACCCTACTCGAAGATGTGTAAGCACACCCTTACTCCAGTTGATACAATGGGAACTTCTTAGAGTGTGGGTGACTCTACAATGAGAAGAACCTCTAGAAAGGGCTGATTCCTTAAAATTTATCAATAAAATTTGAACTACTATGATTTATTTTTTGTGATTTTAGGGTGAAAAGGGGAAGAAGAAACTTAAACAAAATTATAATTAAAAGGGGTGATACACCTAAATTTTCCAAATCATTTGAAGTTACTAAAATAAATGCACACATATAATCAATGAAATTTATATTTTTATCCTTAAGTAAAAATGTTTCAGATGAAGGAATGAAAACCTTTTCAAATGAACTGTAAAAGGGTGAGATAGAGAGAGATAGGTGAGGAAGGGACCTAAAAAAATGAGATAAATCTCACTTATACATTGATGTACAATCAAATACACACTATTCTTCTATCAAAACTCATATTAAAAATAAAAACTCCTTTATTAATAAATGGTCCAGCTTACAATTTATTTCTTAAAACTTTTAGCATCTTAAATAATGGCTTGATTGAGCCAATATATAAGTTTAAAACCCTAAAAAAACCTAAGTATATTTAAAAATTGGGAGGGTTAGTTTTGGTCAACTCAAATCAAGACTCCGCCTCTTACAATGTTCAAAATATTTAATAAAGCCTTTTCCTTTCATAAAACTTGCATGTTTTTCCCAATCTTTGCATAATAATTTAGTGGTGGGGCCAAGTTTGATTCAAAACTTTCATCATTCATGATGATATGCCAATATCCAAACATAAAATCAATGTTAATCTGAGTTGGAAGTGTTTTAAAAGGCTTTGATTAACAAGATAAACAAGATTCCATGCATGACTTGTTAACTAGTCAACCAAAGTGCAAGACTAACCAACTCTAACTCACTCTATATTACATGAAAAGGGTCTTTAAAAATTGAAGCATGAAAAAAATTCCATGTTAAGATTAGATATTCAGCATTGAAACTCCATGTTGTTCTCTAGCTCTTTATATTAAAAGCATGCAATTACTTTGATCATGAGATCATCCATCCAAAATCACCATAAATATCCTCAAGCCCCTCATGTATTCAAGTCTCCCTTTTATAACTAAGAGAGTTGTGCTTGAGGGAAGTTACATGTATTTGATTTTTTCATGTTTGTACTCCACTTGGATGCATCTAATCGAGCTTGGTTCACTTTGCATTTTTTTCATGTAGGCTATAGACCATGTCATCAAAGCTGAAAGTAAAAGTCCTCATTGTCTTTGCTTATTGGCTATCAAAATCCACTAGGACCCTTTGAAAACTTGACCAAATGCAAATAGCTACTTGTAGGGGCTCAAAATTGATGTTTTTGGGACCATCATTAGATATTTTAATCCTAATGGCTATTTTTTGAGGCTAAAGTTGACATCCATGCAACTATCATCAATTCCTTTAGGTCATTTCCATTGTAATTTTCTCTTTGGCCATTTTCCTATGGGATTGACCCTTCAAAAATCTATTTTACCCTTTTGCTTTGGCATTTTTCTTTGATATTTTTTTCCCACAAAAAATTCCTTTGGACTTTTTTCTTGAAATAACTCATTTAGACTTTTTTTTTGAAAGAATTAATTTGAAATTTTTGTCCTTGGACAATTTCCATGGACAAAATGTCTAAAGGAAATAATTTCTTCAAGAGTTCTATTTTGGGCCACTTTCTAAAAAATAATCCTTCGGATTTCTTGAAATTCCCTTCAACCTTTGAAAATGCCCCTTGAAAACACTAAAAATACCCTTTCTAAAAGGAAATTACCCTTCGAAGTTTTGAAAATGACCCTCAACCTTTTTTGAAATGACCCCTTTTTTATGAAGAAAAGTGCCCTTCGACTTCTAGAAAAGGACCATTTCTTCAAGAAAAATACCTTTGGGGATCTAAAAAATGCCCTTAAAGTTTTTTTAAAGTAACTTTTCCTTTGTGAGAATTCCCTTTATAATTCCTCAATAAATACCTTTCAGAATTTTTTCCTGAAAGACCAATTCCTTTAGATTTTTGAACTGGACCATTCAAAAAAATGTTATGGGCACCTTTGATTCCAAAATAAATTTTTATAACTTTCACATAGGACCATTTCTCAAGAAAATAATTTTTTAGGGAAATTATTTTGGACAAAATGTTTGAAATAATTCCTAACACTTAGTTAAATGGACCAAATCGAGTTTCCCATTCCCTTTTACTTACTTCAGGTTTCTGGACCGAAGTAACTAATATGAAAAAACCCAAAGTCTTCCTTCTATGAAATATTGACATCTTCTACTTTTGAAAACTTGAAATCTTCTGCTTGTCCCTTTTGAACTACTCTAAGCAACATAAATACCTTCTTGTAAATAACAAGACAAGTAAAAGAAAAGGACCCTAAATCACCTAAATAGAGGACCTGTTAAACATGGGTTCTTTAAGGAATATTTAGGGATAAATAACTAACTCATAAAGCAAATTGGCATGATTTAATGACTTTTAAAAGCACTTTTTCCCCATTTTTGGCATTTTTTGACCCAAATTTGCACTTTTAGACTATGATTGACTAGCTACAAGGGGAAAATGACCATTTTTGGGAAAGTTTCAAATAATAGGGGTAGTAATTTTGCCTTGAAAGGCCAAATTACCAACACTAACAACTTGGTTATAATAAGGATCATCTCAAGCAAACCCATCTTACTTGTCATGATTTCGATAAGACTAATCAAAACCCACTTGGTTGTATTTATCTTTTATTAACCATTGGACCTAAGACTATTTGAACCTAGCTTATGGTCTTTGATCTCCCTTTTTCTTATAACATACTCCTTGGTCATCCATGGACTCATCGAATGAGGGCCATTTCTTCTTTGGGTAGTTAATGTATTAAATTCTTACATAATACAAAATGGTATAAACATGAATTTCATCCCAACCCATGGATCATTCAACTTCGTAATCCTAAATCACAATATCGTATTCCTACCATTCCTAAAATCAATAGTGCTCATTTACCTAATTTCATCAACATGAATCTTGATTTACAAGTTATTATTACATATTTTGATGATGATGAGCCCAATGATTTTCAACATAGATGTAATAATACAAAGTTACCTCCCTACATTTTATAATCACTTCCTCCTTCTCTATTACCCAAGGATTGTACTATTCCTTTTATTGATGAGATTACTAATTTTCCCCCTCCATGAAATGCTCAAGAACCTTCTTTACCCAAATATGCCTTCACTTGTAATGATTTTGGAGTGGTTAAATTATTTCAAGATCCTCTCATCATGTCTCCTCATACATTCAGTAATATCAATATTTCACCCTCTAAAAGTCCCCCTAATTCTCAAGCATGTATAATTTATCCAACATATAATGATAACTATATAATAGCCCAAGCTCAATCTAAAGACTTGGATGTCCAATGTTATTAGAAAACCTTAGCCCAAATTCATGCTTTTAACTAGTATGTTCATACCATTTATGTGGATCATACCTTAGATCCTGAGGGTCATGTGCCTCCTACCAATTCTCCTCTTATTGATACTCCTTGGGTGTAGAGAAAATTATACTTTTCAAACCTCCAAAAATTTCTACATTTCCTTTACCACATATTGATCCAATCATTACCTATAATCCTTCTCCCATCATTAAACCCATAGATATTCCAACCCCTTTTGATCCATCTACTTATTATACTCCTAAAATTACACTAACTTCCAAGGCAATCGATGTTCATCAAATACATTTTGAGTATGATCACCATGGCAATAAAATTCTAGATCTTGAAGTAGATGTTGAGTATTATGGTCTTCTTCCTAACTTGCATAGTGATGAAGCTATACTTGAGTTACTTTATGCTCGAGAACCTCAACTTCCTTAGCAGCATCATAAACTTGGAAATTTTAAGACTAAAACCCCTTATTTCAACAACTTCATTGCTATCATTAACCCTAAAACAAATCTAATTTCTATCTTACCCAATGAGCCATACCACTTTCAAGACAACAATGCCATGCTTATTAAAGAAACCACTTGCATTGAATATGGTACTCCATCTCATCCTCGACCAATTACTATCTCTCATGAACTCTCACCTACTAAACATGATAATTTTATCTTATTTTTTAGAAAATATCATGAGGCTTTCACTTGGTCCTATGAGGACATGCCTAGCATTGACCCTAGTATTGTGGTGCATAACATCATTACTTATCCTGATGTCAAGCCTATGCATCAAAAACAAATAAAATTTCCACCTGAAGTTTTCAATTTATGTCATAAGGAAATAATAAAATTACTTAATGCTAAATTTATCAAACTAGTGGATTATTTTGAATGGGTTTACAACATTGTTCCCATTCAAAAGAAAGTCACTATGGTCATTTTCATTTTTATTTATTTCCATAATCTTAATCTTTCCTTGTCCTAAAGACAATATCTCTTTACCTTCAATATATGCCATTATTGATTCCATGATTGGTTATGAAATGTTATCCCTTATGGATGGCTTCTTGGCATACAATCAAATTCAATTACCCTTGAGGACCAACATAAGACAACTTTCACCATGGAATGGGGCACTTATTGCTATATCAAAATGCCTTTCAGTCTTAAAAATGTTAGAGCCAATTACCAATGATTAATTACTCACATATTTCATGATCTCATTCACAAAATTTTTGAAACCTATGTGGATGATCTTATTTATAAATGAAAAAATCATAAGCATCATTTTTTTGATCTTGTTATCATCTTTGACCATCTTCTTAAATATAAATTTAGACTTAATACTTACAAGTTTTTATTTGGATTCAAATTCAATAAATATTTAGGATTCTTGGTCTCTCTCCATGGCATCGATGTTGACCCTACCAAAATTAGTGTTATCATCAATATGCCCATTCCTCATTCTATTCCCAATATTTGTACTTATTTAGGCAAACTTAGGGTAGTCAAGTGATTCATCCCTAAAATGACATATCAAATTCACTTCTCAAGAAAGGTAATACTTTAGAATGGATGGATCCATGTAAAAAATCCTTTGATAATATGAAAGAGTCATTGCTTCATCCACCTACACTTTGTCCTCCTTATAATGATAAACCTTTGATTCTATAGACTTCTTCCACACTTATTTCATTTGGTGAAATACTTTCCCAATAAGATGATATGGGAAGAGAGTATACTTTCTAATACATTAGTTTAAGCCTCATTGATTAGGAAATATGTTATACCAAAATTGAGTGTGATTGCCTTGCCATCTATTTTGAAGCTAAAAGCTTCACAACTATATTCTTTACCAAACTACTTATGTTATTATTTATTCCAACCCCCTTTGTCATTTATTCTATAAAGTATTTCTTATTAGAGATAGAATTGGTAAATGGATGGTCATCCTTATGAAATTTGATCTTCACATCATCACACAAAAATTTATCAAAGGGTAAATCATAGCTGATCAACTTGATACAGCTCACATACTAGCTAATTCTTCTCTTCAATATAACCTTCCAAATGATAATATCCTTTACATCAAAGGTTTTAATCAAGCTATTTCTCTCAAAGGTTATTTTCATAGCTTTACCACTGATCTTGAAGCCAATAATCTTGATGAATCCACTACTCCCTCGAGTACTACTGAACTAAAATTAGTTATCAATGGGCTTCCTTAAACTGATGTTGAATTGCATGAAGATACTTGTACCCTTTACTTTGATGGTGCTAAATGCTTTCAAAGAGTCAGGGCAGGTTGCTTTCTCATAAGTCCTCTTAGCAAGATCATTACTTTAACTTTTTGTTTCACCTTTCATGTCACCAACAATATGGTTGAGAGAGTTTCTCTTGATTTATACATTCAATACCTTCATGCTTTAGGTGATTCTCATCTTATTTGCCACCAATTTAGTGGTGATTATCAATGTGAAAGTGAGAACCTCAACACATATCATCAAATTTCAACCACTATTTCTAAGGATTTCATCTCTTTCATTATTGAGCCTATTCTTATAGATCAACCTTCCATTATTTATTCTCTTGCCTCTTTAGCATCTCTCTTTCATCCACACCAAGTCTTTTTCAATCCTAATTTTATTATACAAATAATAAAATATCCATCCTCTACATAACCATCAGATTTGCTTAGCTATCATATGAAGGATATTACCATTTGACAAAGCCCATGGTACTAAAACATCATTCAATTCTTGAAACATCAAACTTATCCTCCTAATTTATACTCATGAAAATACATGTATTCATAAACAAGATTTAAAGTATGTATTTCAACACAACATCCTTTATTATCATAATGTTGAAGGTACCTTATTTCATTATATTATTCAAGATGAGGTCCCTCATCTTCTTAAATAAGTACATGGGGCCATTTGTACTAGTCACTGTAGTGAACATGCTATATCCCATAAATTCCTATGTATGGGTTACTTTTGGCCTACTCTTGAAAAGGATGTAATTGAATATGCTAAAAATTGTAATCTTTATTAAATTCATGATGATCTAATCCATTCACCTCCATTATAACTTCAAATTATAAAATCTCCTTGGATATTTTCCATATGGGGATTTGATCTCATTGACAAACTACCTCACTCCCAAGATGGGCATGTCTTTATCATCATCACTACTAAATATTTTACCAAGTGGGTAGAATTCATGCCCCTTTTTAACATTACTAGTCTTACTATTTGAAAATGTATTCTTAATCAAATCATTTCCACTTTGGTGTTCCCCATACCATCATTTCAGACAATGGTGGTAATTTCAAATTTTAACATGGTAAACAACTTTCCAACAAATTAAAGATCAATCACAAATTTTCCACTCTTTATCATCCATAATGTAATGGAAAAACTAAGGCCACTAATAAAATTCTCAAAAAAATTCTCCAAAAGACAATCCATGAAAACCACATGGATTGACATCTTTATTTTTACCCTACACTTTGGGCCTATCAGACTAGCATACACACTACCATTGGGGCAACTCCATTCTTGCTAGTCTATGGTTATGATTCAGTTCTTCCTTTAGAAGTTTAGGTTCCCTCTATTCGTATATCTATTCATGGTATTATTATTGATGAATTATTATGTGAAAATCATCTTCATACCCTTGATTTACTTGATGAACATCATCTTTCCACCTTACAAAATAATCACCAATACAAGGCTCGTATTGTTCGATAACATAACAAATGTGTTAAAGTCCACACATTTAATGTTAGTGATCTTATCCTTAAATTAGACTACAACCATTATAAATAAATTAAATATGCCCAAAAATGGTGGGTCCCATATTATTTAAATATATTATTGGTCTAAGTACCTACTATCTTCAAACCAATGAAGGTCATATTTTTAAAGACCCCACCAATGCATAATTTCATAAAAATTACTTTGCCTAAACATTTACTTCTTTTAATTATTTCTATATACATCCATATAATACTTTTTATAGGTTACTTACATGAGTCTTTCCCTCTACATCAAGTTCCTTCCTTTCACAAACCTTTAGTCCTCCCTTTTAGTCTTTTGGTTCCTTGATGTACCATAGTCTTCTTTATCTTCTTGTATTTTCTATTTTTGACACCCCTTGGGTTTTTATTTTTTGAGTTTCTTCATAATACCTTGGATAGGACCCAAAATTCCTCACAAAATTACCATCTTTTACTTATTTTTCTCCCTTATAATTTTTTATTTGCTTTTTTACACCCCTTGGGCTTCTCTTTTATGAAGTTGTAGTGTAAGATCATGGATAGGACCCGACCCTTCTCATAAAATTACCATATTTTCATCTTTTTACATCCTTATTCTCAAACTTTAGCTTTTGCTTCTTTTATTAGATAAAATTTGTACAACAATCTATGTTAGCAAATTTTCCTCCATTTCCCTCATTTTTTATGATAAGGAATCACACTTTACTATCATTGTATCCCTTTTAGCCTTTTGTCACATTTTTTTAGATTTGAAGAAATTAAAATTGTTATGTGTCACTCCTCTTGATTTTCCCTTTCTTTCACTCCACATTGGATAAAAAAAGGTCAAAATCAAGATAGTACTTGTATTTTACCTAGATTAATGAGATTCTTAGACCGCATGCTCTTTTAAGTTCTCTCTCTTAGCAACATTATCCCAAGTATTCAAATGAAAGTCATATTTAGCATATATGTTTAGTTTTACAAATCTATATAGAGGAATAATAGAAAAATCCATTAATAAAGTTAAAATCTAAATCATTTGAATCAAAAGGCAATGATATCTAAAAGGCAACATATAAATCTCAAAATTTAAACATCACCCCAAAAGACATGATTATTAGCACACCCTATCTCTAATAAAATCTCAAACTCCATAGTTGGCCTCACATAATTTTGAGGTCCTTTGGGGTATGGTACACTAGTAGATTGTTAAAAACTCTATGATGATACTTACTTTCTCACTCAATTACCTAATCTTCATAGTAGACCGATGACTCTACAAGGGGTCCTAAAGAATCTGGAACATGTTATGGGGAGGTACGTCTATTTTAATTTTCATGAATATATCCTTCATGAGATGATATATATACTAAATTTTTTGACCTAATACTTGTGTGGCTAATATAAGTTATTTAGAGTCCTTAAGGTC
>JARHVA010008353.1:150000-412500 GCA_037957365.1 Torreya grandis
TGCCACTAAAAACTCCTACTTTTATGGTGAACCCTTATCTATCATTAAATCTCAATAATGACTCACCATAAATACTAAAATATCCTTGCATTATCAACAACTTATTGTCTTGACCCAAAAATAACATAGTCACCATGCAATCTCCACAAACTTCATAGTCGAACCCTAGTTTTTATTCCACTTCATATGGCTTGACTCAACCAAACATAATGATAACTCCCCAAAATTAGGGTTGACAATAAAATGTCAAAAGACATAATAATTATTTAATAATTTTAAATATATAAAAATAGTAACATTTAAACAATAAAGAGTTTATGTTTAATTTACCCCCTTTTTGGGTGTTGAACCATATCACTGTGGATACCTCAAAAGTTACATTCACCTATTACCTAAGATTTTTAATGTTTATAAAATCAAATTTATTTAATAAACTATAAATGGTAATCTATATATATTACAATTATAATCTTTTTTAATGATAACCTTTATTGATTGATTACAAGTAATTACCAAAGTAAGGAGTCATGTAGTCAACAAAACACATAATAAATTCATCTAAAAGACATTTATAATTATATTATTTTTCCAATGACATAAAACAATAACAAATAAAAACATTAATATTAACATCTAATCATGGATCAAAACTAGTTAGCATTATCAAGCACAAAGTAATTAAATGCAACTAAGATTAGAGCAAATATATAACCATCAACTCATAAAAAAACATACATTTAACAATACTATGTGGTGTGTGTAGGTTTCCTAGTCAAATATCTCTACCCCCAAAATAGTCATACATTGCACCCTCTCTAATGATACTCTCCCTCCATATATAGAGAGAGAGTGGACTATCTCATGAATCCACCTCAACAACCATAAATGGTAGTTAGCCCATATTAATAATAAGAAATAAAATGATGCTCAATCATAATAATATTAAATAAGCATGATCAATATATATGAAACTTATGTACAACTAACTAATAATCAATGAGTTGTACAATAATTTGTAAATGTTTGTCCATACATTAGCATAAATAAAAATAGTTTTTCACAATAGTAATTAATCCATTATTAACCACATTAATATCAATTTAATGAGAAAATCAATTTATCAAGGAAATCAAGATGTAAAAAATTCAAAATATTACATAAACTAGAGGAGCCCTTTGAATAAAAGTTAAAATCCAAAGTAAAGGTATTTGGTATACTTGGTGTAATAACCAAACTAATTATAGAAGACTCTATTCTAGACTTGATAGATTTTAACTATGTAAGGATGCCTTTGATACCTATTTGGAAGGAAATGATAATTTGGTTATTGTTAGTCCTTTCACTATTTCTGACCATCATCCTATTGAGCTCAACTTTACACTTATAATTGATGAAAAAGGAGAGAAGGCTACCTTTAAAGGATTGTCTAAACTCAATGTATCCCATCTTGAAGATAGGGAATGTATATATGGTGTCCACTCTGCATAGATCACTAGGAAGTTTTCTTGTGACTCTAATTATAAAATTGAGTGCTAAAATAATTCCATGGACTTGTCAAAAACATTACTATAGCTTTTGGACATATAAAATCCAAGAGGAAAAGGATATCATTCAAAAAAATTTAAGAACAACTTGTTAGGGTGGAATCTACCTTACAATGTGATATGAACAAATCCTCCCTACTTGAAACCTTATCTTGTGTTATATAATAGATGAGATACCATCATATTTATTATGCTAGATGTACTCAGATTCACTCTAGGCTTAATTGGCTTAAGCTTGGTGACAAAGGATCCAAATTTTTATTTCACTTTTAAAAGGATAAACATAAAAGATAGAAAATATCTGAGATTAAGGTTGATGATAATATTATGGTGGATCCTAAACTAATAAAATAAGCCTTTGATTTTTACTCCAAGTTGTTCTTGACTGAAGGGTTGAATGAAAAGTTTGAACATAGTAGAGTTATTTTTGAAAAGATCATTCCAAAAAATATATAACCCACCCAAACTAATTTTTGGATAGTGAGATCTATATGGATGAAGTCAAATGTGTTTTTGACTCCTTGAAATATGATAAGTCCTATGGTATTGATGGCTTCCTAACATAATTATACAAAGCTAATAAGGACTGGATTTCCCTTGAGTTATTATAAGTATATAAGGAATCAATTATTGTTACAGCTTTAGGATCATAGATTAATAAAGGGGTCATTAAAATCATACTAAAGGAGGGTGATCTCTGTTGATTAAAAACTAGAGACCTATTTCTCTGCTTAATGTTTCCTATAAAATTTTGGCAAACATATTTACAAAAAGACTTCCCCCTATTACCTCTAATTGTTTTAGAGACTTGGACTATATTTGTGGAAGGTAGATATATATTTGATAATATCATTGCAAGATAGGATGGTAAGTATTGGTATAATGACTCACAGTAAGATATTGGGATGATCATTCTAGACTTTGAAAAAGCATATGATAGAATTTAATGGACCTTTATTAAAAGAATGCTTAGATAATTTGGTTATCAAGAGATGTTATGTAGAATGATCATAATGCTTTTAAAATATGTCTCAACTATTATTGAGGTTAATGGGGATATCATAGAGTTATCCTCTTATAAATATCTATAAGGATGTTATCTTGATCTATTTCTCTTTGCCATGGTTTTTTATGCATTACACTACCTTCTTAGAATGATAAGGTTACCCCCTAGTTAAATGTATTTATCTTCTAAACAAGTATAAAATTATTTATGTACTTTTTACTGATGGATTAACTTTGTTTATTAACCTCTCTAGGTATTATCTAGTCAAGCTGAGTACTAGACTTAATTTTTACTACCTAATCTCAAGATCTAAAATTACTTTACATAAGTCTTGTTTGATAGGATGGAGTGATCACTATCTAGACTAGATCTTATAGTTTGGTTAGGATTGGAAGGGCCCTAACCAAATGGTTAGATATTTTGGCATTCTATTTTCCCTTGTCCCTTCTCTCAAGTTGATGTGGGAATGGGAATACACTAAAATAAATAAGAAAATTCAAAAGTGGCAAGGTCATATATTTTCACTACTAAGTAAAATTCAAGTTTACTATAAAATCCACTCATCTTATAGTATCATCTATGCTTATTTCTATATTTTTAATTAAAACTACATCAATCTGTTACACAAGATTATCATAGATTTTTTATGGTCAGATGGTAAAGGGAATAAGAAAATACATGCAGTTTCTTAGAAGTTTTGTTGCAAGCCTAGGATATTAGTGGTTTTGGTCTAAAATACCTCCATATCTAGGTTATTATTTTATTAGTCAAGTGGATTAATAAATATTTCAAGGGAGATGAGCCTCAGAAGGTGTTGGTCAGAAACAATATTTTGAGAGGTTACCCTAAAGGTAAAGTAGAATGGAAAGGCCTTCATATTTTTGAAATTATTTTTGGACCTTGTTCTTTTATAGTTTTTATATCACATATTTTTTAATCCATTTAGAAGGTTTGGGACTATGTGAAACACCTTTTCATTTCCAAACATGTTTCCAGTTAGATGGGCTCTTATTTCCAAGGATACAGATCCATTTGGTGAAACCCTTCCCTCAACAATCAACCTCTTGCTCTTACAAGATTGTGTTATATCTTGGAATGATATAAGAAAGGTCTAAAATATTCCAAAGATAATTTTATATCTATGGTTGGGCCTCCTGGAACCTCATTAAATTCAAATATCATATTCCTACAACCCAATGTAGGACATATTCTATGCTGAGTAAATCACTTAGGGAAAATAATTTTGTAACCCATCTAGACATTGAAAATGAATTCTAGGACAATATCAAATGGATCAAAGGGTTCCTCTCCAATATTTATCTAATGAAATGTTTTATATTAAGATTTCCTACCTTAATCCTCCTTATCTTACTCTTAACTATGTGTGGAATGTTTGTGACCCCTACCACAACTAGGCTTTTAAATTTAAAGTCAATTGGGCATCATGTTTAGAACTTAAAAATTCACATTTTTAGTGGTTGATGTTAAATAATAAGCTAGATATAGGTGATGTCCTTGTCAAATGTGGTGATTTTCCCACTTTTTGTCTTGTGTGTAGTGACATGGATTCTATTGAGCATCTTTTTTTACCTGTCAATATGTGCTAAGATATGGAAGTGTTGTCTACATAGTTGGTCCACATTATCTTTAGTTGTGAAATTAATGGGTTTAATCTTTCTTTTGGATATGTTTGTTCTAAAAACAAAATTCATCCTTTATTTCATATATTTTGGCTTATTTTTTCTAATGAGATTCTTTAGTTTTTATGGAAACAAAGGAACCAAGACATTTTCAAAGCTAGACTAGAGTGTTTACTAAGTTCACAATTTAACTCATTATTAAATTTATTGTTTTGAAAATTTATATACAAATGAATATCCCATAAACCCAACTTGAGAATTTTCTAAAGACAGGCTTGCTAGAAGTGACTTCAAAATATCTCATTGATTATGGTTATTTTCTTAATCCCGTCCCTCACCCCAACTGGGGTGTCTCTTAATCTACTACTATGGAGGTGACCCTTTATAAGTATGACTATAATTGTATCAAAGACTCATACTTTGATAAAGATAAAGACCCTATCTGATCTTTTACATACTCTTCAAACTCAAAAAAGAATGTCACTCAGTTTTGGGCTGAAGCATCCAATAATTTTATTGTATAAAATATAATCCCCAACCCTTCCATTCTCAATCTCAATTTTTATGATAGTTTGGTGGTTTCAAAATCAATGCATTTGGATAATGTTACTTTTCTAATTGATACTAGTTTTTCCTAGAATCTATCTTTGGAATGTCTTATTCCTTCTTAGTCTTATGTTGATGAAAAAATAGACTTAGAGGAGATTTCACAACAATGTAATTGAGCTAACTGGCAGACTTGAAATAATGGTTAAAATTAGGGGTTTATAGAAGGCAAGTAATGTTGTGAAATTTCTTAAGGAGAAAAAATTTGGTCCCCTCCTAGATAAAGTGGATTGGTAGTATCTATTGAAAAGTGTTTTGGATGAGGTTGATTAGAATGGATCTAATGTTTCAAGTGAGTTGGGCCCCAATTTGGAGTCTAGATATTCTTCTAATAGGCAGGCACTAGATGCATGACTTTCCTAGCTGATGATTATAACTTCCTACTCATGATTTTGATGTGTGTTTCCTTTCTGATAATACCTCCTAAATGAGACTTTTTAATATTGATATATCAAATATTTTGTATTTGTTTTGATAGCGTAACTTTTATCTATTTATAAGGTATAATTGATGTTGTTTCACCTTCAGGTGTTTTAGATTTTGTTAACAATATTCTAATAAAACAAAATAAAAGAAGATAAACTAATTTTATATAAGGAAATGGTGAAATGCTTAATAACACATTTTGATCCTTTTTCCATATAAACATTCATCAAAAATATATCCAACATGCAAATGCCATGGCTAGTTTTGCATCTATTATACCCATTGACATTAATGATGATCATGAAATTTTTACCATACCAAAATTAATACAAATTTTTAGTCAGTATAAAGGATTTATATGCTTTATGGGGTTTTTTAGCTATAGTGAAATTAATTAGAAATTGTATAATGACATATATAATTTTTTATGTCAATCTAATTTTGTAGATAATGCTACATGAGATGATAAAAATAAATCATAGTGCAAAGTAATGAGTTATGTGCTTGTTTGAGGATATTTATTTAATAAGTCACTAGATAGATAATTAATTCAATGCCTTAATCATGAATAGGCTCAAAAAACTTTACTTGATGTACATGATAGTGATTACAAAGGTCATTTTAGGGGAAAAAAGTCCTCAAACTTTTGCATCATGGATACTATTGGCCCATAATGGAATAATAATTTCATGAGTATGTCAAATTATGTCCATAGTTTCATAAACATAGTGATTTAAATCATATTCCATCACATGCATTGAAACTTATTATTTAACCATGGACATTTTAATTTTGGGGATTTTACTTGATTGAAAAAATAAATACAGAGTCAAAAGAAGGACATATATTTAGCATTACTGATACATATTATTTCACCAAATAGGTAGAGGAAATAACATTAAAATCAACTATGAAATAATATATATGTAATTTCTTAATGATAAATATCATTTCATGATTTAGACTACCCTCAACTATTGTAATACATAATGAATTATTTTTCAAAAATAAAATGTTAAGATATTTTTGTTTAAATACAGGATTCATCATGATTTATCTACTCCTTATTATCCACAAAGCAATGGACAAGATAATGAGATTAATAAAACAATTTATAAAATATTGGGTAAGATAGTTTTCAAACATGGTGAAGATTGGCATAATCAAAAAATTTATAAACTATGGACATATCTTACAAGTGTTTGAACACCCATAAAATTCATGCCTTATTATATAGTTTATGGAACAACAGATATTTTACCTTTAGAAATAGAGATACCATATTTATGTGTATCATTTAATGAAATTATTAAAGATGATGAATATTGGTAAAAATCATTGCATGAGTTATAGATGCTTGATGACAAAAGCATACAAGTTATCAAGCACCTCAAGCTCTATCAAGATTGTATCAAATGTGCATATGGAAAGATAATCAAATTTTGATAATTTCAAGTATTTGACTAAGTCCTAAAGAGAATAAGAGGAATACTAATGAATATAATGATAAAAAATGAAAATTTAAGCAAAATTGGTTGGGCCCATTTTTAGTATTAAAAAATGTGGGAACATGAGCTTATCATTTGGTTTCACTTGAGGAAAAATCTATGAGTAACCCTATGAATAACATGCACTTGAATAGATAATATATATAATAATTTATTCACAAAAAATCTATTGAAGTGTTCCACAATTGAGGATCTACTATATATATTTGAATTCACAAATAAATTACATTTATGTAGTAACAAAATCAAACATGAGATAGGAAGAAGTATTTTATCAACAATCAAAAGATTAAAATATTAGCATTAACATCATTAGTCATAAAATATTTAGTAAGGAACATTATCTAGGTTAAATATAAACATGTCCTCACTTCATCATGGAAGTGGGATTATCTTTCATAATGACCTAAAAGACACCTAAGAAATTTAAATTGAACATGTGTAGGAAAAAAACCATTAAATGTAATAAAACCTACACTAACACCCCCCGCCTCACCTTAAGCATAGATTAGGTGGTTAGTATAATAAGGTCCAATATAAAATTATTGATGAGGTACCCAAGTATAATAAAATTCCCCCAGAGGAGGATGTCAGAGCTGCTCAAACCCAAAGAAGATCCCACAAATGAAGATACTTGTTCTCAATGAAGGGTTTAGTGAATATATCAGTAACTTTCTCCATTATCTAGATTTAGTAGAGATAAATGACTTAATTATGGATGATACCTTAAATTAAATGCATATGAATCTCAATATGATTTATTCATTAATGGATAACTAGATTCCTATAGATCTAGATTGTGCTTTGGTTATTGTAGAAGATGACTATTGGTAGTCAAAATTGGATGCTAAACTTAATGAGAATACCTTGAAGCCAATAGACTAAATGGTAACATTAGCATCTCCTATATATTATACCTTTGTAAAATATAAATCAATATCATTTTCATTATTTCTTTATCAACTAATCAGACTTGAATTGAGGAATAAAATGTAGCATGAAGTAGACTTGTGATTTTGAATGTTTCCAACCCAATCTAAATCTATATAGCCAATAAAATCAATGTTTATGCTTTCTCTATAGTGAATCATAAAACTATGAGTACCCTAAATGTAGTGGAGGATATATTTAATATTTTTTAGTGTAGCTCATGTGGTTCTCACATGAATTTAGAGACCATGCCCATTGCATATTAAATGTTAGGTCTAGTGTGTGTAAGGTAGATGAGACTATAAATAAGTTGTCAATATAAGGTAACATCAACAAAATGAGATGGACAATTAACCTCAATATTCACACTATATATAAAATGATTCAAATATGGCTTATAGTCAATCATGTTAAGCTATGTAATGAAATCAAGAACATACTTGGATTATGAAATAGTGTTCCTTGAGTCAGATTAAGAAATTTCAATCCTAAGGAAGTAGTGCAACAAGCCCAAGTTAATCATTGAGAACCTATTAGATAAATCAATTTTCACTACCATAATGGTGGATGAACTCCCTATTATCAATAGGTCATCCACATAGAGAAATAGAATTAATCATGAATCATTATATTGTAAAATTTAGATATTCAAACTAGAATGGCATATGGTGAACCCAACTAAAAGAAGAAAGGAGTTTATCTTGGTGTAATAATCTCAAGGAACTTGTTTGAGGCCATAATAGATTTTTAAAGTTTTCACACTAAGGAATAATTATTTATAAATAATTGTGGTTACTCCATGTATATTTCCTCTTTGAGGTCACCATGAAGAAATCAACTCTTCACATCCATCTGATGAACATCCCAGTGATGTGCTACGTCAATAGAAAAAGTGAGTTGGATTGAGTTCATCTTGGCAACAGGGGTGAATGACTCAATATAGTCAATGCTAGGTACCTGAGAAAAACCGTTTTCTACCAAACATGATTTGAACTTTTCTATAGACCCATCTACTACAAATTTTGATCAATAGATTCACCTACATCAAATAAGTTTTATTCCTTTAGGAAGTGGTACTAAATCCCATGAATTTTTCATCTACAAGTAATTATAATCCTCTTCCATGGTAGTATCCCATTTAAGAGTACCTAATGCATCATGATATAATTATGGATCATAAGCAGATGTAATGAAATAATGTCAAGAATTATAAAATTGTGAATGGATTTATTTGGTGTATGATGGATATCCAACCCATTGGCCAACACTTTGTAATGTTTATATATCTTAAATAGGATAAGTGATTAGAGAGTTAGGAGGATATTCCTTACACTCTAAATATATTCTTAGAGGATGAGGGGAATCCTCATCACTACTCTCATCATAATAACTAGAAAAAGAATCAAGATCATTAGGAAGCTAATTATGTAGATCTAAATCATCATAATTATCATCAAATCCTATTGCATATAATGAAGGGTGAGAGATTTCAAGTGTGTATTATAAAGGGCTCTATACAAAATGAATAGTAATCTCAATGAACAACTCATGAGTGGTGGGATTGAGAAGCCTACATCCCTTAACACCCTTAGGATATCTAATAAAGATGCAAAGTTAAATATAAGGTTTCATTTCCTTATATTTATTCTTTAGAATTTGGGCCATAACAAGATATTTAAACACTCAAAATTTATTCATTATGGATTTTTTACTGCTCCATGATTAAAAAGGACTGACTCCCTTTAATGTTTTATGAGGAATATGGTTCTAGATATAACATGCACATTTGATGGCATCAACCCAATACTAAGGTGAAAGAGACTTCGATTGTAGCATACAATTGGTCATTTCCTTCAAGGAATTATTTTTACACTCTATAACACCATTCTATAGAGTACTATATATAACTATAAACTATAATTCAATCCCCTATAATGTATTTAATTTCTCAAAATAGTTATTGTCATACTCACCATCATTATAAGTGTGCAAAATCTTTATGGATTTACCTGATTATTTATCTACAAGTGAATTTAAGTCCTAAAAATGATCAAATACCTAATATTTCTCATTAATAAAGTACACCTAAGTATACCTCAACAATGAAAGTAAGCGTGTATTTATTCTTATAGAGTAAAGGTTTTGGAAATGGGCCAATAATATCACTATGGATAATATCCAATATTTATTCATCTCTTTATGATTTGCCCTTGTCATAATTCTCCTCAACATGCTTACCAAGTATGCAAACTTGGAAAAATCTGTCAAAAACATTGAATCATGGAAGCCCTAAAACCATGTCAAGATGATGAGTTGATCTAGGTAGTGATAGTTGAGATGGATAAATTGCTCAGGCCATAATTTACTTGCCATTTTTGAATGAGTGAGTAATGTAGTAGAGGGTTAATTAGGAGAAAAATGTGAGAAAGTATCAACCTAGATTGGTGATCTACTTTCCCAAATACATCAATGGAGTCACTGTTAGTTTTCCTAATAACCATGGAATTGAGTGTGAACTCAACTCTCTTACCTAAATTGATGTGAGTGATCTGATAAATAGATATGATATTTATGGATAAAGAGGGAACACATAGAACATCATGAAATGTACCATAATTCACTTAAAATTTTACACTCCCACTAACTTATACAAAATTATTTCCACCTATTAAAATGAAAGGCATAAAACTAGACTCCAATTATGAGAACATGTCATGTGATGAAGCCATGTGGTGTGATTCACTAGAATCAATAAACCCTGTGTAAGGATGGGACATAACTACAATAAGTTTTTTCCCCTTATATTTTATCTTATTAATGTTTTTAACCTTATAATACTCCTATCCTGATTAAATATTATTTGAAGAATAAGGGGCATTGATATTGTGCTTCTTGAGCATCTTTGTCAATTGGTCAATCTACTTCTTAATGCATTTGGATTCATCATGTATAGGTTTTTTTAAATATCCAAATGTGAGTTTCTATTGATTAGATCTCTCATTTTAAGAGGAGGAATTTATTTACGCTTTTATCTTAGCATCATATTTATGACCAATTTTTTATTTGAGTCCTTTTTCTATTTATTCTCCTTGTTACTAAAATCCTTCTATTTGTCATGACTCATAATTAAGGCATGAGATTTTGAGGACTTTAGTGTACCCATTTGAATAAAATTATATTTCAAATCAAGTCAGTAGTAAAATCATCCAAGGAGAGAATGGTCCATGTACCTCTAATGGCCCACTTGGTTGCATGGAAGGTAAAAACAAAGACAGAATAGTTAGAACCTAAATCGTCAAGGATGGAAAGCATTAATTGATCATCCATTTTTTCAATAACAAATAGTTTCAAATATAACTTGAGTGATTATAATTTGGTTAAAAAGTATTAGATCATATCAAAGTCACCTGGGATCAAACTAATGAGTTCATTCTCCTAATTTCATCCTAATTTCCAAAGAGTTTACCTAATATTGACCATATTTTATTTGGAGATGTTACAGATTTGATATGAAAGAGTAAGTTGAGAGTAATAGATAGGAACAATATATTGTAGGATTTTTCACTTCAATTATACCACTTAACCTTTTATACCTTAGATGTTGGTTTTATTTTTGTACCCATCATGATTTAGTGTAAAGTAGGAATCCAAATTTAATATCCCTTCATATAACCACACCATATAACTAGGGGGCTAAGGGATAGGATGAGGGAACCCCCTTTATGATGTCACTTTACACTGTGATTTGACTTAGGTAGTGATGTCACTCCAAAATCAACCCTTTTTCCAATGAATAGTGTCACAAGTATTTGGATTAAATTTGACACTATTGTGGTCATCATCATACTTTAGAGGACCTTATGCACTTATCAAGGTTTTGGAATGTTTCCATAGTCAATAACTCTTATGTTTGGATTTTTTGTTAGGATTGTATGACCTTTTTGTACTAGGGTTAAAAACTACATGTGTACCCTAAAGTCTTGATGTTAGGATAAATTGGTCATTCCTATAGCAAGAAATGTGTTGGGGTTATGTCCTTTCCATGTAATTATTGAGTTTTTTGACTACTCCCATAGTTTCAAGTCTTAATGTGAGGGAAATGGAATACTCCCATAGTATAAACTCCCAATGTGGGGGTTTTTGACTACTCTTGCAATCCAAACTCCCAATGTGGGGGGAGTTGATTGTTCCCATAGTCAAAAGTCTCTATGTCAGGGATATCGACTACTTCTATAGTCAAAAGTCTCGATATTGAGATTTTTTATCAAGGATGTAGCCTCTACTTGCAGTCATCAAGTTTTTGGCATGTTGGGTTTTGGATGCATCCTTACAAATTTTGGAGATGTCAGATTTTCCTATAATGCACACATGTATGAAAAACTCTAATTTTATTAAAAACACCATATCTGGTAAAACTCTCAAAAATCAAACAAAGACCCACTAGATATCTCCAAAAATATTAAAAAAATAGAAAATATTTCCCTTGAATACTATAAATTATATGGATTTTCATGAAATGACCAAAAAAGATCTAAAACCCTTAAAGGGTAAAAATTAACTATCACAAAACTAGGTCACATTTATAGCTGAACCTAGATTTTTGGCACCTTATAAATCTGATGGAATAAGACATTTTCATGAAAACCCACAAAATGATATGTGAGTATCAAAATATGACTTCCCTCTTATTCTTTTTTTGAAACTAAATTTTCTGAGGATCCTAGAAGAAGAGCAAAATTTGAGAGATGGTGAGTCTATAATATGTTATTTCAATGAATGGTTGATTCATGACATGTAAATTGAAACTCAAGTTTCCAAAATAGGAACAATGGAATTCACCTACCATAAAAACTTTGATACCAGGAGTGGGCCAAAATTGAGGATCTACTAGATATATTCTAATGAAATCAAACATGAGCTAGGAAGAAATAATTGCTTAATAATCAAAATATTACAATAATAACATTAACATTATTAGCCACAAAATATTTAGGAAGGTACATTATTTAGTTGAAATATAAACATGTCCTCACTTACTCATGAATGTGGGGTTATATTTCATAGTGACCTAAAAGATAGCTAAGCAAACTAAACTAAATATGTGTAGGGAAAAACCACTAAATGGAATAAAAACCTACACTAGAAAATTAAAAAAAAATAAAAAGGTCAAAAAAATGAAAAAATAGTACCTAAGCATGACATGAGTTTCTAGATTACAATATTTACATATGTTGTTTATCACATGTTTGGTAGATGGCATATTATTTTTATACACACATGCATTTCATGAGGTATATGAATGTGATGGAGGACGAGTAAATTATAAATAGACACATAGATGTTAGACCTTTCCTAAACCCAAGGACCATAAAAATGCAAGGGACATCTTCTTACACAATCTACATTAACATAATATATATATTTATTTAACCTCTTACCATGTTGGGATACATATATTTCTTACACGTGTGTTGCATGTTACTCATTTATTGCATAGTGCTACATGATTTTAATAATTTACTATGATGTGATATTTACATATATGGTGAATAATAGTACTCACTTGGTTTATGATTCATTAATGTTGATACTTTTTAATGATAGACTACTCATTACTTTCCTATTATGTGAAACCTGTTGATATTATATTTTTCATCATTTATTTCCATTTTTTGTGGCTCATTAGACTTGTTTGTTGTAGCATTAATTCCCAGTGTTTATATATCCTTATCCTTATTTTCTGAAATATTCATCCCCATTACTTAAATATCCTAACATTGCTTGTTAGAAACATATTTATGTCCCATTTATGTATCCCCTTAGCCTTACGCATGTGATTATATGTTATTGTGTGACATTACATTTTGAGATTATATGATTGATATCATTGTAAGTGTTGTGATCCATGTCATGAGCCTCCCTTTTATGTGTTGTGTCATGATTTATATCATGCACTTCCTTAATACTTAGTCTTATTTAGTGATAGTGACAACTATGTGCTTTATACATACATCTATCTTAACATACAACTTATATTACATTTCATTCCATATGTTACATACATGCTTTGGTGATATATAAATAAATATGATGACATAATCTCCACATGTTGACATGATATTATATTTATACATGACATGATATAATCTAATTCTATTTTTAATTTAATTACGTACATGATCAGCCCCTCACCTCAAAATGGGGGCATATTAGTGGACTTTATCATAGATATTAAAGCTTATATGAGAATATTTGATTACAAAATACATATTCCAAAGTTAATATGTGAATTAAATTCATATTTAGGTAGTTATTCAAAATCTTCAAGCATAATTTTGGGTTATATGTACTCCACTTTATACTCTATGGGTGACAATTTTCATATTAACACAAATTTTGATACATTTTGGGGGCATTTTAAAACCACATGTACTCCATTTTATAGGATAGATTCAGTTGAGCATGATATTTGTTCATGCACACATATAAACTATTTAATATTTCACTTGGGAATGATTTTAGTTCATGCACATTATGAAATATTATATTTGGCATTGATTTAGTGGGGCATGAGGTTGGTTCATGTACCTTCACACATTTTCACCTTTGTAGTTATTTATCAATTATTTTAAACTATAGATCAAACATGAATATATAAGTTCATATGTAGTATTTAATTAATTATTTTCTAAGTAATGTACATTTAGGTTGAATGACTTTTAATGACCATAAAATTACCCATAACAGACCCATATGTAGTTCCATCCTTATCATATTAGGTTTATAAGATCAGTGATGGATTAGTTACATACAGATCAATGAATTTGTATTTTATTACATGAACCTTACCTTAGTCAAATTTAAAACTAGGGATTGATCACCCTCAATTTCACTATGTTATCCATGTGCTTTAGAAATGAAGTACAATTATCCAATGCTTTGACAATGAAACATAATCTACAATAATTTATAAGGAAATAAATTTTAATTACAAGTCTACTCCTTTACTCTTTCAAGTTTCAAATTCTAGATATAATTCAAATTTCAAATTTAATTTTGTGGACATTAACTACTACGTTTTCATTATAGGATTTTCTTGGGGAAACTTGCACATATGGAGCTTTTCCCCAAAGACAAAGTGTGTTATACACACTTAGGTATATATTCATCCTTTTACTCTCCTATTTTCATTACATTTTAATATTAAAAAAAAGGAGGTAATTTTTAAACACTAAAATATGTTATTTAAAACATGAAAATGTTGATATTAACCTACACTTCTCTTACATGACTTGTGTATTTAAAATAGCTATATGCCTAATCCATTCTAAATTTCTATTGGTCACATATAAGGACATCTTAGTCTATTCTGAAAAAATTAAATATCATACATAAAAACTATAAAAATACCATATTGTAAACACATAAATTAACATTAAGTTAAAACAATGCACTTGTGACCACCCTTTTTACACACTTAGCTCATGCCTTATTCTATAGAATTTTGACCACATTCCTTAAGTTTCACTATGGATGACATATTCTTATAAGTAAACTAATGATCTTAGAATGTCCCCATTCCTCATCTAAAATAATTCAGGCTTATTCACATACTATTCCATACTTTTAGATCAATTATTTTTACTCTTAGGATAATAACACACCATTTAGATAATAGTATTCCTTAGTAGTGTCTAGTTACACTATGTTGTACCTAAATTTCCCATTTTATTTAGAAAATAATGTTGACCAATTTTTTGATTTGGACTTATTGTATCAAAGTTTGGTAGGTTGCATCAAAGTATTACAATGCTCTTGAAGCAATTGAGGCAATGAGGGTAGAATTGGCTCCACATATTATAGAGACCTATAGATTATTTAATTCTTTAAAACAAGATGAAAATAAGTTGAAATTATTGATTCTTTACACTAATAATAAGGCATATAGCCATTTGGACTTAATGACACCATTGGATGCATCAAACACCCTCAATTTGGTAGTGATTAGAACTTAGGAAGCCAAGGAGTGGATTACAACATCTAGGGAATTAATGCTAATATTTCAAGAACTTGAAACTCTCATCATGTAGATCTTAGATGAATTGATATTATAAAATACAAGGGACACTACAATCAAGCTTATTAGTAGAATTAATTTTAATCAACTCCTTCGAGAAGCATTTAAGAATTTCAATCAAAGTCTTTAGGGATTAACACTTGAGCACATTCAAGTTGAGTTGAGTTTTGATAGAAATAAGGTGAAAAAAATTGAAATTTTAAAGATCAACTTCTAGAACACAAAGGCATATCATGTAAATATCCTTGAGGAGGTTAATAGGGTGCACAGACCCTCATTACTCATCCTAGACATCATCAGGTAGTAGCATGATGTGGTACATAAGTGCTATCTCTAGTTGGAGGTGAATAAGAACACTAATGCTGCAACATCTAGTTCACCACCAACATCTATAGTAACAACTCCCATAGTCAGCACATACATACAAATGTCTACTCAACCTTAATTGAAAGGTTAGTTTTTTGCATATCAATTCAAAGGCATTAAATTTTATACTCGTAGCATACTTTTGTTAGAACTTGAATAGAAAGTTTCCTAAATTATTTGTAAGCATGCACACGTTACATCACATTGTAAAGGTTAAATTTAATTGTAAGATAACTATATGTATACATTACATACAGCTTTGAAACTATAGTTATAACTGAGGTTCTAATTACACCATGTAATCACAATTTTGCATGCACTTGGAGGATGAGGATACCCCTCCCCAAGTATATCTAAACATATGTAACCCTCATTTTTAAGGGTCAAAAAATTCAATATATAAGCAAATTAATTTTTAATTGTCATGCATGTGTTGGTGTATTTTCTCTCCAAATTCCATGTAATTTGGTTTGATATTTTTGGTTGTTTAATTCATTAATTCTTAGTGTGCAATAGATATGAAGAATTTTTATTATTATGATTAACTGATAGTTTTATATATACAATATCTACTAAAAAATTAGTAATTATATTGATTATTTACAAGTAAATTGATTGTCTCATATTTATAAGTGTGTAGAGGTGTTTTCAATGATATAATATTATCTGTATGTGTAATAACTATCTCAGATACCTCCTTGGTCTATGTCATAGCTCTTAAATTACAGGTGTGTAATAGTTACTCCAAAAGGAACAACCTTTGGCCCAGATCTCTGGGTTTCCTATATCAAACTATCCCAAACTACTTGACCATGTTTATATGTATGTGTGTAGTAACTTCTAGCAACAAACATTTGTTTTAAAATTATTTTTCCATGAATAATCCAACTTGAGAGGTAATTATTGAAGTCATAGAGTCCTTTTTTGCTTTACCCTTCCCTCTATTTTTGAGTTTATTTCTAATATCTACCCACTTTAGATTAGTATCCCCCAATATACCAAATCACCTAGCTTTTTAACTTTCTTTTAAATAACATCCATATATACTTAGTTCTTGTTAACAACCTGCATGCTCTACCAACTATTCCATCACCTGGTTGTTCAACCACATTCCTCTAACACATGCCCAAGAGTGGAGCTTACCTCTATTGAAATCCTAAAATATTATAGGCTACCTCATAATGAATTGGTGTTCATAAAAAATACGTTAACATTATTTTTTGTGCTAGAAGGAGGGATTGAATCTCTGATAAAATAGGTTAGTTTCTACAAGGAATTGCACTGGAGTCACTTAGGAGAGTGACCAGATCTAGTGCTTAGGCAAGTCTTTTAGTTTTACATTTATCAAATCATAGAAGGCCTAGATTTTTACCAGCTACCCCTATTAATAAAAGAGTTATAACACCTTCCCTAATAAGGAAAACTCCCCCTATCAATCATCCTATGGCTCAACCACCTTAGTTGGTCAAATTTAATATTGTCATCTTAGGGGATGTGCATGATCTATCGAGGAATCTAGAAAAGTATCTACCATCCTTCTCTCCTTCAAGGGGAAGAATGGTAGAAGATAACATTAAGTATTTCATAGATACATTGATATTGATGAATGTTATTAATGAATATGTTTCATGCAAACTTTTTCCTTTTACACTAATGGATGTTGCTTATGATTGGTACCTTAATCTACAAGATAATTCCATTACTTCCTAGAATGCATGTCAAGATAATTTTATTGTATAGTTTGGGTAAGTCACCAGCCCCATTTTGATATACCAACACTTTAATATCATGAAGAGGGATCCCAATAAACCAATATGGGCCTTCAATGCAAGATTTCATAAGATGTATACTTAGTTAAGGTTGGGATACAAACCAGCATAAGTATTAGCATTAGAAATGTACATGAATGCTCTAGATCCAGTTACTATAGTTTTACTAAGAAAGGATGCTTCTATAAACACTTTGGCATTGGCCTATGAATAAGACATCAATATTAATAGACAACTTACTCCTTAGGTGCCTGACACACTTAGTTTCAATAATAGTATCCTAGATTTGAATCCAATTCTATATGTGAAGTAGAACATCCCCACATTTAATCAAAATCAAATATACATGCCACCTCCTCTAATGTAGATGTCATATCCAAATTATAGTTTCCTAAACAGCCATGCACTTGGAAATGGTTACCAGTAGAATCAACATATGGATACATCCTCTATTGTAGTTGTCTAGGGCACAAATTATATAAAAGTAGAACTAGATGCCATACAAAATATGGTTTAGAAGTTAAGAAATGATTTCCTTAACATGTAAATAAACATAGGAAATGTTAATATCCCAAATAAAAATTAGAATTATAGGTTCCATAGGTATAATAGACCATTCAATAGGCCTACAAATAATATAGAATAGTCCATCAAGGCTCAGGAGATCAATATAGCAGAGATAACCTTATCCAACTAGTGCAAAATTCATAACACATATCAACATGATAAACTTAAATGTGTTGAATATTTTGTAACTCTTGAGATATTTAAAATAGAGGTGGTGAGGCAAGATTTGATGCATAACCCACCAGAATTCCACCAAGACTCTGGACTTCAAGCATTGCCATGTTCTTTAATACTCATGAGCTTCTTTTCTTGAGAAAATATGACAATGTACTAGAGAATAATACTGATGAGATCCATACTTTCTAGTAATTCCAAAAAGGTGGTTACAACCTGAGGAATAGACAACCCTTCACAACGTTTACTCCTCCAAATAGTATGGTTATTCTACCAAATCTAAAAGCTGATAACAATCCACCTCCCTTGAAAGGTAATGAATAGCCTTAGAATAAGGAAGAACAAAAAAGAGGAGGGTATAACATTATTGAGGACATGAATAAAATCAAATCAAACATCACCTTTCATGAATTAGCTTAGATTACTATTGACCAAAATTTGGCCCTTCAAGCCAAAATTAGGCACCCCTATTTGAAAAACTGTCTAAGTCTATATCTTTGGCCAGGTCCAGTACATAGCTTTTCTTTGGAAGGAGTGTTCTTTGAAAAAACTCATCACAAATTTACAAGTCTATTTCTTTCAAAGGGATTATTTTATTCTTTTTCTAAGTGGTTATTCTTTCAGAGGTTTTGTCAGTAGGTTTTTGTCTTTGGGTTTTTTGTTTAAGTACCAAATTCTTTTAGATAATTTATTTGAGATAGATTTTCCAAAGGGCAACTTGCAACTGTTTTGAAGGAATTGTTTCAGACATTTTTTTTGAAAAAAAATTCTTCAAGGGTATCTTTCTCACAAGAAATGGTCCACTTCAACTTTTATGAAAGGCACTTCAAATTTTCCAAAGGGTATGTGACAACTTTTCTGAAGGGTATGTTTCAACTTTTTTGAAGGATTTTTTCAAGCAAAAGGGCACTTCAATTTTCTTGAAGGATACTTTCCTTTTGGGAAAAGGTCCACTTTAATTTTTTTTAAGGATCATTTATAAATTTCTTGAAGGGTATTTTCTTTAGAAATTTGTGCATTTCTTTTGAAAAGACACTTGCCTTTCTGAAGGGTACCTTGAAAATTTTTTGAAGGACCTTTTTAGGCTAAGTGGCCACTTCCAATTTTCTTTAAGGGGTCATTTTCAAAAGGGTCAAAAGGAATTTTCTCAAAGAAATGGTCACTTGTTATTCTTCCAAAGGACATTTGCCTTTCCAAAGGGTACCTTACAACTTTTTCAAAGGGACATTTTCAACAAACTAAAGGGCACTTTCATTTTTATAGAGGGTACTTAGAAGAAAATCCAAGAGAATTCTCTTGAGAAAATTGTCCACAAAAATTATCCAAACAAAAGCTTAAAGGAATTATTTTGATGAAATGGACCAAACAAAAATTTTGAAGGGACACTTGAAAATTACTAAAGGGTCATTCCATATTTTTGAAGGACCAAACAGAAGTTTTAAGGGAGTGTTTAGGAGAATTATTAGTGGGAAAATATATCTGAGTAGATTTCCTTCAAGAAAAAAGGCTAAAAGAAATTTCTTGATAAAAAAGTCTAAATATAAAAGGCCATGGACAAATTGTCCAAAAGAAATACCCAAAAGGTGACAGCCTGTTGAACATCAAATTTAAACTACAAAAATTAGCCATTGGAGTCAAAAAAGTTTGGTAGGAACCTGAAGGTGAAGATAAGAGATAACAAATGGCAAAATGTAATGGAGGATTTGGTTCAATTTTAACAAATGTAACTAATGCTTTTGGTTCAGTTATAACTCATATGTTAGGGTGTGGAGCTAAAAGCTTCACCTAAGGCAAACAGGGAGGTTTTTGGAGCTTGACAGTCGTCGGCGTCGGCAGGCCAAAACCGACGTCGATCAGGGGACAGTGCAAGGGAAATCAACATCAATAGGAGATCGGCCGGCGTCGGTCACCTCTAGGAAGGCAAGGACCGAAGTTGGTCACCTGTGGTGGTCAGAACTAATGTTGATGAATAGTCAATTAAGTGAACGCATAATTTGCATGATAAAGACTAGTTCGAGTCTTTGAGCCACTTGTCTAAATTAGTGTATGCATGAGATCTATATAATAGACTCATGGGCTATATTGTTAAGTGTTGAACTTGTAGAACCCAAGTGTGGAGCTTGGAGAGTTCTTCTCATGGTGAAATCAAGTAGGATTCCCCATGTATGTAAGATTAGGTTTGATATGTAGGGTGTTGTAGGATCATGGTGGAGATCTACATGTGATAAGTAAGATCAGGTTGGTCTGTAGGGATGTGTGTATGCAAGGGTCTGAACAGGATTGGCAGGGGAGCAAGATCAAGGTGACAGCAATACATCAGGAACAAGATCATGGTGAGATCTACTTAGAGTACCGGTTCGTACTCGATTGTATAAGTGTACAATGAGGTGAACAACAACTTGTGTTAGTTATTAGTTATGACCTATGAGAGAAGATTACTCAGGTGGGAAGATTACTTGGAGCACTTGAGGAGGAATCCTCAGAGAGGTGGAAGAAGAGTGTGATCTCTTTATTGTAATGAGTTGAATACAATTGTGTGTTGCCTCTCATATTTTGTGTGTTTTCTCATTGATAGTTATTTGTTCTTCTGGTTATTTCCGCAATCTTAAGTTGCTTATAAAATGGTAATCATGTGTGCTCTTAATTCTGACAAGTTGTGTCAGAGCTTTAGGGAACTTAGGTCCTATTAAATGGTATCAGAGTAAGATTGGATGTTCTCAGAGTGAGTTTGACTAATAGATGCCCAGATCTGGTTAGTGGTTTGTTGATTACAGGTCATTCACAGGGTTTCTGATTGAGTGGGAGTATAGCAACGGCAGAAGAAGGTAAGCTAAGGATGAAGAAATTCATGCACAAGATTAACACCATAAGGAGTGTGGTGGGTTGTCTTCAAGTGGGAGCTTGAAGAGGAATACAAGCCAGGATGCAGATTAGATAGAGTATTGGTATGGGTACAGGTGCAGCTATTTATCTCCAAGTGGGAGATTATTAGGGTGTGCAGCTAAAAGCTTCACCTAAGGCAAATAAGGAGGTTTTCAGAGCTTGACAATCACCGACATCGATAGGCCAAAACTGACGTCAATCAGGGGACAGTGCAAGGGAAACTAACATCGGCAGGAGATCGGTCGGCATCGGTCACCTCCAGGAAGGTAGGGACTGACATCGATCGCTTGTGGCGGTCAAAACTACTATTGACGAATAGTCAGTTAAGTGAACACGTAGTTTGCATGATAAAGACCAGTTTGAGTCTTTGAGCCGCTTGTCTAAATTAGTGTATGCATGAGATCTATATAATAGACTCATGGGCTGTATTGTTAAGTGTTGAACTTGCAGAACCCAAGTGTGGAGCTTTGAGAGTTCTTCCCATGGTGGAATCAAGTAGGATTCCCCATGTATGTAAGATCAGGTTTGATATGCAGGGTGTTACAGGATCATGGTGGAGATCTACATGTGATAAGTAAGATCAGGTTGGTCTACAAGAATGTGTGTATGCAAGGGTCAAAATAGGATCAGTGGGGGAGCAAGATCAAGGTGACAGCAATACATCAGGAGTAGGATCATGGTGAGATCTACTTGGAGTACCAGTTCATACTCGATTGTACAGGTGTATAATGAGGTGAACAACAGCTTGTGTTAGTTGTTAGTTGTGACCTATGAGAGAAGATTACTCAGGTGGGAAGATTACTTGGAGCCCTTGAGGAGGAAGCCTCACAGAGGTGGAAGAAGAGTGTGATCTCTTTATTGTAATTTCCTTTGTAATGAGTTGAATACAATTGTGTGTTGCCTCTCATATTCTGTGTGTTTTCTCATTGATAGTTATTTGTTCTTCTGGTTATTTCCACAATCTTAAGTTGCTTATACAATGGTAATCATGTGTGCTCTTAATTTTGACAAGTTGTTTCAGAGCTTTAGGGAACTTAGGTCCTATCAAATGGTATCAGAGTAAGGTTGGATGTTCTCAGAGCGAGTTTGACTAAAAGATGCCCAGATCTGGTTAGTGGTTTGTTGATTACAGGTCATTCATAGGGTTTCATATTGAGTGGGAGTATAGCAACGGTAGAAGAAGGTAAGCTAAGGATGAAGAAATTTAGGCACAGGATTAACACCACAAGGAGTGTGGCGGGTTGTCTTCAAGTGGGAGCTTAAAGAGGAATACAAGCCAGGATGCAGATTAGATAGAGTACTGGTATGGGTACAGGTGCAGATATTTATCTCCAAGTGGGAGATTGTTATGGTATGGAGCTAAAAGATTCACCTAAGGTAAACAAGGAGGTTTTTGAAGCTTGACAGTCACCGGCATCGACAGGCCAAAACTGACACCAGTCAGGGGACAGTGCAAGGGAAACTAACATTGGCAGGAGATCAGCTGGCGTTAGTCACCTCTAGGAAGGCAGGGACTGATGTCAGTCACTTGTGGTGGTCAGAACTACTGTTGACAAATAGTCAGTTAAGTGAACACGTAGTTTGCATGATAAAGACTAGTTCGAGTCTTTGAGCCACTTGTCTAAATTAGTGTATGCATGAGATCTATATAATAGACTCATGGGCTGTATTGTTAAGTGTTGAACTTGCAGAACCCAAGTGTGGAGCTTGGAGAGTTCTTCCCATGGTGGAATCAAGTATGATTCCCCATGTATGTAAGATCAGGTTTGATATGCAGGGTGTTGCAGGATCATGGTGGAGATCTACATGTGATAAGTAAGATCAGGTTGGTCTGCAGGGATGTGTGTATGCGAGGGTCAGAATAGGATTGGTAGGGGAGCAAGATCAAGGTGACAGCAATATATTAGGAGTAGGATCATGGTGAGATCTACTTGGAGTACCGGTTTGTACTTGATTGTACAAGTGTACAATGAGGTGAACAATAGCGTGTGTTAGTTGTTATTTGTGACCTATGAGAGAAGATTACTCAGGGGGGAAGATTACTTGGAGCCCTTGAGGAGGAAGCCTCACAGAGGTGGAAGAAGAGTGTGATCTCTTTATTTTAATTTCCTTTGTAATGAGTTGAATACAATTGTGTGTTACCTCTCATATTCTGTGTGTTTTCTCATTGATAGTTATTTGTTCTTCTGGCTATTTCTGCAATCTTAAGTTGCTTATACAATGGTAATCATGTGTGCTCTTAATTTTGACAAGTTGTGTCAGAGCTTTAGGGAACTTAGGTCCTATCATCATATTAATTGATCCATTCAATGACATGGCATAGCTTTCCCACTTCTCTCCCATGAAAATGTAACTAATTATTTCAATATGACACATGTCCAAGTGACCCTTGGACTTCCTTTGATTGTTCTACCTCTCAAGGCTATATATATACATTTTCTTGGCTCATTTCACATCATCCTCCATTGGTTATTAGGGAAACTCTAGCCAAATTTGTACTCAAATAACTCTTTAATAAATATACAAGTATGATTCCATCTCATATGTTGTAATATTGAGTAATGATTGAATCACTGTTGATCTAATCTAGTGAAAGATTGTCTTTTCTAGCGTGTACTCTTGATGGTCTACCTATTTGTAGAAAGGATCTTATTATAGTCTTTGTTAGTATTATTTTCTAATTATAGAGATATCTTATAATTGATTCATGATTGTATCTTTCTTTAGATCATTCATTTCCTTCTTAATAATCATTTACCTTCTCAAATCTAGCATATGAAATATTGATGTAGCAATGGTTTGTGAGTTTTGATTCCTATGCAAGAAAACACCTTGATTTGTCTTTAAAGTAGTTGTTTTAATTAACTGGGAGGATATCAAATATTGGTGCATCACTACTTGTTTTCTTAGTTGTTTTCTCAAACCCTTTTCATACATAATTATGAGATTAGAGAGATATTTAAAGGTGCATCAAGGGGAGCTATCCCATAATATAGAGATTCATCCCAACAAAATTTCCACCCATAGCAAGAGAGATGATTCCATTTTTCCATTTGGATTAGGATAGTTGAGCATCTACTCAAGGGTGTAAATTCAAGTGTCAACAATTTTTGGCATTCTCAGTGGGACCATTTGTCCAAGGAGTTAAATAATTCTAGGTGTGTTCTTCAATAAATCAACCTTTTGTAGGTATTTTAGTCAACACCAATGGTGAATCTGAGTTGAATCAGCTGGTTAAGTAGCCCTAGTGCATTAAGAAATCATATTTGGTATGTATAATCTCATTATTGAGCAATATGGATCTTTTTTTCCTTTATATAGTTTTGATCAAGCTCTTGGTGTTCATGGAATCACCTCAATCAACCCTTCTAATTTTCATTCTCCTAGAGAATCCAAGATTGATAGGGAGATAATGTTGGAATTTGAAAAGCAAATAATTGAAATAGATAGGTTAAATGAGTAAAACAAATATCAGCAAAAGTTTATGTACAAGGAGGAATGCTTGTTTAAGCAATCTCAAGTCATGAAATCCATGGAGGATAAACTAATAAGGTGGATAATTCAATCCAATCAAAGCATTTTTACCCCTTCTTCCATCCCAAAACAACCTTCTCCTATACAAAAGAAACACCCCCCTGTACACTAAATCCTTTTATCAAATAGCACTTTCTCACCAAAATAAAATGAGCCAACCTTATAATGCATATAATGCATTAAATAATCTTGTTGTTAATCCTTTACACCTAGAAATCTAACACCAAAATACATTAGAACAGCCTTCAATGGAAACTAATTATTTCAATTCCCTAGATTGTGAGCCCTCCTTTGAAGAAAATCATCCTATTTCCTTTGGAAAACAACACGTCCATCCTCAAGTAACTCTTCATATGTATGTGAAAACTCTTCCTAATATCCCTCAATTTTCTCAATCCCCTTAGCATGATGTTAAGATTCTAAGTTGGAGAAATGTCTATCATGAGCCAGCTCAAGACCTTGAGAAAGATGGACTTGTTGCCTATCCTCAAGAAGAGAAGAGTATTGTTCAAGAGTGTGAACTAGAAAATGAAGCTAGTCATCCTCAAGAAACCTTTTATTTTCCATGTCAAACCTCTTATATTCATCCTCATCATGATGATTCATATGATCTCTAAGAAAGACTCTTCCAAGAGAATCTAACCAAGTGGATTGAATAGAGTCAAGAATGAGGTTGCTTTGTCAAGGTGTAATGGAAGGTTTAGACCCAATAGAAGATCCCATGTCTAAACACACCCCATCTACACCCCTTTAATATAGTTATTGAGTTACATCTGATGTGGATGATTTTTTTGTCAAGTGGAAGGAAGACAATCAATTGATTTTAGCCCAAGGTTTACTTCCTCTTCCTCATGAGCTTCTCAAAGAACACCCCACTTCTCATTCCCAATCTAAATTTTATCTCACTAGTGATTGCCTCTTTTCAAAGTACATTTCTAAGTCTTATCCTTCATCCCATGATCCATTTTCACTTCCTACACTTTCTCCTACATTTCAAACTCATGAACCTATTCAGTCACCCTTCACTTCATTCCCTTCTAAAGAGGAACCTATTTTAAAGGAAGGTAAGTGAGCAAGACAAAATGAATTTTTTGGTTGATCAAGAGGCTATTATCAGTGATAATTAAGATGAAATCATAATAATAACTACTCATGAGCATCATCATGGTGATCATTATCATGAACATGAGGTGGAAGGCACTATCAAAGATGAACAATGCAGTCAAATCATATTTCAAGAAGGTGGTTGTTCTAGGAGGTTTTCATGAAAATAAGTTTAAATAAGTGACTCTTGAAGGTTTCATGATTCAAGGAGAATATATAGGTCACACATACATGCAAATTTTCCATAAATATGAATATGATATTGACAAAATTCACTTTTCAATTTTAGATGGAGAATGTAATCATGGTGAGCTCTCTTTCCCTTTATTTGATGAACCTTCTTGTTGCTTTGAAGAAGATAATGACCAAGCCATGGGACCTAAGTTGAATGAGGTTCAAGATCATTTTTTTGAGTAGATAAATACTCTTCTTTATTAACAAAGAAATAGGTTTGATTATTTTGATAAGAGCTTTTAAGGAGTTCTTGAGCGAGAAAATGATGATCTTTGGAATGAGCTAGAAAATTTGTGTCTTAGCTCAAACATCACACTAGCCACCCTTCTTCAAGAGCACCATGATGAAGCAAGAGATCAATTTGACAAGCTTCTCAAAGAGATATAAAACAATGAGTTGGTCCATGATGCACACCAAGAGGGCCATGAGCCAAATGAACCCTATGATGATGAGATAGCAACCATTGATCCATTGATGAACTACACTAGCATGAAGGACCAGCATGAGATAGGTTTCAAAGATTAAGATGAGTACATGTATGTTGTAAACATGTTTAAACTTGATCCACTTAGATACATGTAAATCAAGGTGGAAATAAATAAGGATGAGTCACCAAACTCCTACTCCAACTAACCACTTATCTAGCATCATGAGGTTTCTTGCCATGGAAAAGACCTAAGAAGTTTTCCCTTTGATATATCTAGTTAGCTATACATAATTAGTTTTATTTATATTTTGTATTGTCCTTTCCTAAGTGTTAATTAACACATGTGTGTTTTCTTTGGTCTTTATTGTGTATATCTTTGCTTTGTGTGTTGGAGGTAGTCAATGGTTGTCTTGTTGATCAGGTTCTAAATCATGGTCAATTTTTTTGATTTATTTTAGTCCTTAATTGACTCCATGCCCAATGGACTATTTAGGCTATTGGTCTAGTTAGTATAGAAATCATACTACCCCTATGATTCACCAATTTTTTGACCAAATTTTGGCCCTTCAGGCCAAAACTAAGCACCCTTATTTGAAAAATTGTTTAAATCTATATCTTTGGCTAGGACCAATACTTAGCTTTTCTTTGGAAGGAGTGTTCTTTGAAAAAACTTGTCATAAATTTACAAGCCTAATTATTTTAAAGGGATTGTTTTGGTCTTTTGCTAAGTGTTTATTCTTTCAGAGGTTTTGTCTTCAGCTTTTTGTCTTCGAGTTTTTGTCTTCAAGTTTTTTATTTAAGTGTAGAATTATTTTAGATAGTTTGTCTAAGACAAATTTTCTAAAGAGCAACTTGCAACTTTTTTGAAGGTATTTTTTTAGACATTTTTTCCAAAATAAATTTCCCAAAGGGTATTTTTCTCGCAAGAAATGTTCCACTTCAACTTTTTTGAAAGGCACTTCAACTTTTTTGAAGGGTATGCGACAACTTTTCTGAAGGGTATGTTTCAAATTTTTTGAAGGACTTTTTCAAGTGAAAGGGCACTTCAACTTTCCTAAAGGATACTTTCCTTTTAGGAAAAGTTCCACTTCATTTTTTTTGAAGGATCATTTGTAAATTTTTCAAAGGGTATTTTCTTTGGAAATTGGACACTTGCATTTCTTTTGAAAGGACACTTGCCTTTCTAAAGGGTACCTTACAAATTTTTTGAAGGACCTTTTTAGGCTAAGTGGACACTTCCAATTTTATCAAAGGGGTCATTTTCAAAAGGGCCAAAAGGAATTTTCTCAAAGAAATGGTCACTTTCAATTCTTTTGAAGGACACTTACCTTTTCAAAGGGTACCTTATAACTTTTTTGAAGGTACATTTTCAACAAGCTAAAGGGCACTTTCATTTTTACAGAGGGTACTTAGGAGAAAATCCAAAAGAATTCTCTTAGGAAAATTATCTATATAAATTATCCAAATAAAAGCCTAAAGGAATTATTTCAATGAAATGGACCAAACAAAAATTCTAAAGAGACACTTGTAAATTTCCAAAGGGTCATTTTAGATTTCTGAAGGGCCACGTAGAAAGTCTGAAGGGACTATTTGGGATAATTGTCTATGGGAAAAGACATCTAAGGATTATATTTCCTTTTGGAAAAAAGGCTGAAATAAATTTCCTAATAGAAAATTTTGAAGACAAATGGCCAAAGATAAATTATTTTAAAGAAATACCCGAAAGGTGATAGCTCACAAAATGTCAATTTCAAACTATAAGAACTAGCCATTGGATTCAAAGAAGTTTGGTAAGAACCTAAAGGAAAAGATAATTGATAAAAAATGGAAAAATGTAATTGAGGATTTGGTTTAGTTGTAATAAATGTAACTAATGTTTTTGGTTCAGTTATAACTTATTGTAACTAATCCATTCAGTGACATGGCATAACTTTCCCACTTCTTTACCATGTAAATGTAACTGATTCTTTCAATATGACACGTGTCCAAGTGACCCTTGGACTTCCTTTGATTTATCTACCTCTCAAGGCTATATATATGCATTCTTCTGGCTCATTTCACATCATCTTATATTGGTTATTGGGGAAAATCTAGCCAAATTTGTACTCAAAGAACTCTTATAGAAATATAAAAATGTGATTGCTTCTCATATGTTATAATATTGAGTAATGATTTAATCATTTTTGGTCTAGTCTAGTGAAAGATTGTCCTTTCTAGCTTTTAGTCTTGATGGTCTACCAATTTGTAGAAAGGAGCTTGTTGTAGGTCTTTACTAGTATTATTTTCTAGGTGTAGAGATATCTTAGAAATGATTCATGATTGTATCTTTCTTTGGATAATTCATTTCCTTCTTAAGAATCATACACCTTCTCAAATATAGCATATGAAATATTGATGTATCAATGGTTCCTAAGTTATGAGTCCTGTGTAAGAAAACACCTTGTTTTATCTTTAAAGTAGTGGTTTCATTCAATTAGGAGGATATCAAATATTGGTACATCATCTCTTGTTTTCTTAGTTATTTTCTCAAACTCTTTTCATACATAATTTTTAGATTAGAGATACATTTAAAGGTGCATCAAGGGGAGCTAGCCCATAATCTGGAGATTCATCTCAATGAAATTGTCACCCACAACAAGAGAGATGATTCCATTTTCCCATTTGGATGAGGAGAGTGGAGCATCTCCTTAAGGGTGTAAATCTAAGTGTCAATAATTACTAAATAAAAATAGCTCATGTGGAATTATATCATAGGGAAGGCCCCTATATAAATAACAAATGATCCTATAGAGAAAATAAAGGCCTCTGACACTAATGTCATATATAAAAGTAAGCTAGAAGTACCACCATTTTTATTAACCATTAGAGCTTTCAGTAAAAATATTCATAAATTACTTAGTCAATTTTGGAGATTTGACCACTATGACACCTACTTCTATTTGTCAAAATCTTAGCCTAAATCTAAGCCCATCAAAGAGAATAGTCACATAGTTAAATAAAACAATGGTACTAGTGATTAGAGAGCTGACTAATGTATGTATCCAAGTAGCATTTGAGCTAGGAGTACAAATGATTATTTACATCCTTGTATTAGACATACCTAAAGGTTATGGACTATTATTGAGTAGGGACTGGTCTAAAACACTCAATGGATACCTCTCAACATATTTCTCTCACATTTGGCTACCATGAAGAGGCATTCTAAACCAAATTCAAATTGATTGGGAACCAAGGATGAAGTATCCCATCACAAAGTACAATGTCAAGAATAAAGAGGTAAGTCATGAATCCCCTAGCCTTCATATTTACACCTTTAGTACATTAAATAAAATATAAGATCTAGAATCCCAAGTCCCTACCCAAATATGGACTCTCTACTTTGATGGCACCAGACTAAACAAGGATCAGGCACAAGAATTGAATTAATTGATTCATAGGGCAAGAAGTTCTTGTAAGCATAGAGGTTACAATTCCCTTAAACTAATAATAGTATCAAATATGAAGCATTGATTTTGGAATCATACTTTACACTCAAAAACAATGTCAAGTAGTTGTTAGTATATATGGATTCAAAGTTGGTAGTCAATCAGGCTAGAAACAAATACCAGTGTAAGTTATCATATATGAAAAGATATAAACATAGAGCATGGGATTTGATTGAGATCTTTGAGGTTTTCAATATAATGGCTATTCTTAGGGAACAAAAGTAAGCTATAAATTCACTAGCTACTTTCACTACTAATTTGGATCTCTCCAAGAATCTTAGGTAAAGAGATTCTCTATTGATCTAATGTCATGTCCTTATGTTCTTGAAAATGTAGAGAATTTCCAAGTCTTAAATGATGACCAATTGATCATTTAATTTATAACCAACTCAGGATAGTTTGAGTCCCAAATCATTGATAATAATGAATTTAGTTATCTATTCCAAGAGGATTCAGATGAAGAATGTGTCATCTAACTCAAATAAAATCATCCCCCAACAAGTTTGATTTCCTTATAAAGAACATTTTATGTAGATCCCCAATATCAATAGCAAAATAAAACTAATGTTAGTGAGCTTGACTTCAAAAGGGGGAATTTGGGAGATGAGAATAGCCCACACTAGATCAACATTGGCCTTATTTTCACTCTAGAAGAAAGGCAACGGGTGAAGGATTTACTCACCCAATGCAAAGATGTGACTGCATGGATGTATGAGGACTTGAAGGTTTATGATCCAAAGGTAATCACTCATACTATTCCACTAAAACTAGATCATAAGAAGTTCAAACAAAGATAGAGGCTAGTGAACCCTATCCTGAAACCTCTCATTTAGAGAGAACTAAAAAATATATTGAGTGTAAAGATAGTCTTCCCAATCAGACATTCTACTTAGATGGCTAATTTAGTCCTAATAAAAAAAAGAATGGATAAAATATACTATTAGTTGATCTCAAATACTTGAAAAAAGCTTCTAAGAAGGAGAACTATCCACTACCCTCTCTAGATGAGGTTATTCAAATAGTTAGTGGCTCTAAAATGATGTCCTTCTTGGATGGATTTTAAGGTTATAACCAGGTGCTGGTATAATCAAAAGATATAATGAAAACTACATTTACCATAAAATAGGGTACCTGTCCATATAATAATACGCCTTTTGGCCTAATAAACATAGGATCTACCTTTTATCAAGCATTAATAGGTAAATTTAAATGTATAATCATCTATATGTATGATCTCACTATTTTATCCAAGAATAGGAATGATCATGTAGGCCACCTGTAGTCAATCTTTGAAAGATGCCAAAGGTTTGGAATCTCTCTAAACCCAAACAAGAGCATATTTGGAGTTAATGAGGGCAAGATTTTGGGACATATTATTACCAAAGAAGGTAATGTCATCGATCCATAATGAATTTAGTGGATTTTAGAGATTGTGCCACCAAATAGTAAGGAACTTAAGTCATTTTTTGAGAAAATTAATTTTTTAAGGAAGTTTATCTTAGGATTTGTATAAATTATGAGACCCCACAATGTAATGCTTAGATAGGATTCTAAATTGGAAAGTATAATTGAGGCCCAGAAGTATTTTCAAGACATCAAAGATGTTATATCTCAAGCCCCAATACTCATTAGTCTAGATTTCACAAAAGATTTCTACTTATACTCTTTTACTTTAGAACATACAATTATTGTTTTCATAATGAAAATAAATATGATACTAAGCATCCCATTGCATTCAAGAGCATGAATTTTAAGTATGCATAACTCAAGTACTCCATGATTGATAAACATATCTTCACTCATGTGAAAGTAGTGAATAAATTCTACCACTACATCCTTAGAAATAAGACTATCGCTATCATGCCTAACCTTGATATCAAGCTTACCTTATCATAAAATGAATTAGGAGAATGTAGAGGTAAATGGGTGGTAAATTTATAGGAATTTTATATATAAATCAAGCCTACTAAAATCATCCAGGGTTAGGGTATCTTCCAACTCATCATTGAGCCTGACCCACACATTACTATTAAAGAGGTTTATGAAGCTCAAGTATCCATAGGAGAATTGTATACTTACATAATTCAATATCTGCTTATAGGTAATTATCCTCCAAAACTCAATTGATATTAAAGAAGAGATTTGAGGTGAAAATATGGTCACTACATGATTAATAAAGGAGTTCTTTATAGAATAAATTATGAAGGCATCTACCTTAGATGTGTATCATAAAAGAGGATCAAGAAATTATGGAAAACCTACACCAAAATATAGGCAATGGTCATCCATCTAGGAACACCATAGCTCAAAAAATCCTAAGAATGGGATATTAATAGACAACAAACTTAAAGGATGCCCATGTAAGGATATGTCATGAATGTTAAGCTTTAGTAATAAAAGAAGTACATACAATAATGCCCATGTAACCTGTTGTTGAGGGAAGGCCACTTGTCTAGTGGGTTTTGGACTTCATTAGTGTAATTAACCCAAAATCTTTAGTAGAACATAAGTTTGTACTCATTACCATAGATTACTACACCCGATAGACTAAGGTAGTGGCCATAAAGAATTTTGTAGCATAAGATGTGATTTGATTAGTATAATAACACATCACAACTAGATTTTAAACTCCTATCTCTCTAGTTTTTGACAATATACCAACATTCATATCAATGAATTTCACTGAATATGCCCATGAAAATTATATCACCATTAGGTCATCTTCTAACCACTATCCTTAGGGAAATAGATTTGTTGAATCAACAAATAAGAAAGATAGATGAAATTAAGAAATTGGATGGGCATAAGCTTAGGTACTGGCATAATCTACTGGAGTATGCCCTTTGAGTAAATCAAACAAGATATAAGCAGACACTCAAGGCCTCACCCTATCTTGTGGTCTATAGATGTAAGCCAATATTCCCAATCATGTTGAAGTTGCCAACTTATCAATTTATCCAAGAATATATGGAACCAAATGATAAAAGAGAATCTTAATTACTAGATATAATAAAATGGAAGACTCAAGGACTTAAGACTTATATAATTTTAGTAAAAATGAAGATGTAGTCAATATATGGTTTGATAAATGGGTAAAATTCAAAGCATTTAGGATCTTTGACCTAGTGATTTTATTTGATAAAGCCCATGAAAATAAAGGTTAGCATGAAAAAAATTTCCCAATGTGGATTGGACCATATCATATTTTAGAGATCTTGGGAAATAATACATTTCATTTAAGGAACCTTTAAGGTGATGAACTTACATATCCAGTCAATGAACAGTTTTTCAAGCATTACTTCATGGCTGTATCATCTAAATTTGCCTTTGACTAATGAAGAAAACATGGTATAGGTATTAGTATTTTAGTTTTCCTACTTTCTAGTTTAGTTTCCATCCTTCTAGTTTAAGTTTCATGATTTCTAGTTTAGTTTCTATATTTCTAATTTTAAGTTTCCTACTTTCTAGTTTAGTTTCCATCTTTCTAGTTTGGTTTCCAGCTTTCTACTTTTAGTTTCTACTTTCTAATTTAGACATTTTGTTGTTTCTTATGACAATCTAAATTGGTTTATCCTGACATTACCAAGCTAACATCCTAAAAACTAGGCCCCTATTTAATTCTTAAATTGATATATAATAGAAAGGGAATTTGTAAATGGATTTAGAACTTGGGGTCTATTCACAAATTGGTTATACTTTTGTGTTTTATGTCTTCAATATTTAGGTATGTAATCACAGTCATTCAAGGTTGTGTCACAATTGAATATTTATACTAGGTATGTGAAATTTGCTCTCAAATACTCCATGTGAATTTATAAAGTTTTCTCACTCCATTAGAACAAACACACTTTTCATATTAATACTTGTTTGGAGGTGATAATCATTGGTTTAGATGTAGCTAGTAAGGATTTTATGCTAAATGATTTATTTTATAACTACACCAACTCATAGTCGTTTTGTCTCTCTTCTTTACATAAAAAAAAAGAATAAATTTTTTAAAAAGAGAGATCAATAAATCCCCAAAAAAATATAATGGAGATCAAAGGTTCAAATGAGGAAATAAGGTTAATGTACTGCACATCATGATCAAAGAAGAGAAAGAAAAGGAGAAAAGGAACCCAAGGTATATCTATTGGGTCTATGGATGCCTAGATGGTATTATAGCAATGCCTAAGATTCCCTTATTTAATGAGATTCCAAAGAACCAAACTGAAACCTAAAGCTACTCCAAGTCTTTGAAAATATCCTCACAACAAGGGTTAAACAATGTCACTTTAGTGCACACATATCCATGGATGTAAAGGGAAGTATGTTGTATGATGTAGTTATGAGTCTCTTTCATATATTTGATTTGAATATTTTCTTTTAACATGATTCATGTTTGATTTGAAATTATTAGCCAAAGTTGTGAGTTCATGAATACTCAAAATTATTCCTCCTATAAGTCACCATTTATTATACCCAACTTTTCCCTTTTCTTTAGAAAAGAATGGGGACACACTTTTTTGATTTGGCATTTTTTATTAGAGTTTTTTTTTTCCTCATCATTTTATGGAATTTTTATCAGATTGCTCCATAATATCTTCACTCAGAAGTAAAAACAATGATATTTTACATTTTGGACTACCTTATTAATGTCTTTCTAGATTTTTGTACTTATGTAGGTTTTGGTACTTGGTTTTATTCGAAACTATTTTGTTTAATATTTTTGGTATTCAAACATTTTGTTTAGTAATTAAGTTTGGAATTTTGTTCATTAGAGAAATTTTTTTGGACTTGTTCATCAGACATGTTGCTCAGGACTTGTGTTTGGGATTTATTCATCAAAACTTCTTATTCAAAGTTTCCATATTATAATTTTTGTTTAGGACTTTTGTTCAGAGTATTTTTTCAATATTTGTTCATCAGATGTTTTTTCATGACTTATGTTCTAGTTTTCCCTCATTTAGAGGTTTTGTTCAGAATAGTCTTCATCAAAGTTTCCATATCAGAACTTTTGTTTAGATATTTATTAACATTGTTCCAAAGGATTTGGTCTTCAGACATTTTATTCAAGTTTTGTGTTCAGAGCCTTAATTTTGTAAGAATTTTTGGCTCAGTCCTAACACAAAACCTAACTCCCTACTAACTATAACTAACGATATTTTAATTGTGCAAGTAAAGCAAGTATATGAACATTGGACATTATAGTACATCAACTAGAATTAAATGCAAAAGTCTATATCAACAACTTTTGGCTATTGATGTGTTCATTTGATTACAAGTAAATTTTGAGCTCACTTAATACTCTATAAATAAATCTCTAGCCACCTACAAATCCATTACAAAGAAGTAACTAGTAGAAAGGAATTTTCATAGTATAAGAAACTAACTTTGATCAAACCAAATAATTAAAATGGTTTCATCATCTCAAAGGCTCAAAAGAGTAATACCACCATCCTCATTCTTTGTTAAGGATTATATAGAATATAAAGACATGGTGTTAAATACAATAATTTTCAATGATATATATGCTAACTACTCATAATTATGGGACACCATTGATGTTATCAATGCATTTTCTCATGCAATAAATTTATCCCCAACACAATGCCAGTTAGTGACCAACCTACTCTCTCTCAAGATATAAGGATTACACTTCACAATAGCCAATCCTAAAGTTATGCACTGCATCAACCTATTATGGGACTTTTTCTTTTCTATCAAGGTGACATAAGACACCTTTTTACATCACATGGATCACCATATGGTCATAGCTTACATCTCTAGTGATGATTTCCAAATGTACTTCTCTCTATTGATTCTAGATGTAATATTTGATAAATACAAGGTGGTAACATGGAAATAACATAATTTAATTAAGAAATTTTTGAACTCATGACTTCTTCCTAGGGAGAATATGGTCCTAAATGGGAAATCCCCCAACCCCATTAACAAATTCAGAATGGGGATCCACATCAGGATGGCCCTGATTAAAAGACTATATGTATGCCAAGTATCCATTTTATCCACCTAGATTGGGTGCCACTTATGGACATTCTAATGATGTTTTACATGACTTTATCCCTAGGATAAATTATTAGCTTCAAGCTAAGGGAGCAAGTTCCACATAAAAGTAAAGGGCCTAATTCAACAGGCCATTTTTACATAATGTCATACCTTCTTGATGTCATAATGAGAATAGTATATAGGAACATTAAGGAGAATTAGATCCCAACCATAGAATGTATAAATAATCACATTTATGATTATTTTCAATTCATGCATATATACACATATACTAAGCATGTGACCTGAATTACATAGGATGTGTATCTTTAGGTATGGTAGGAAATTCATGAGGCTCCATTACCCAAGATATCAAAAAGCATAGCAGATACATTAGCTCCTTAGGGTGATTATTGGTTATACCTATACTATATGGTGATTATGGTCATCATCCACAAGGTCAACCCCCTATGCTTCCCTAAGTACATGTCAAATAAGCTAGTAGAGAAAGAAATTGCATTTCAACTCTGGTGGAGTATAGAAGAGGATTTAATAAAGTAAAATAAAGGCACATTTTATGGATCCCACATGATTATAGGTAGGATGTGTTATATAATTAGGAAACCCTTTAGGGATGTAAGCAATAAGATAAATCACTATCAATTACCCACCTTTCCTCATAAAGATTGGGATCCTCATGGTCAAATACAAAAGCATATCTAGGGCTTTGGTATTCCATACCATCATATTACCTATGAACATGAATTTTTATTTTTAAATGTAAAGGATGATGCCCAAGTCTTGGAAATGGCACAAATTAAAACACTAAAAGAGGATCATTTGAAGATTATTCAGGGAGAGCCTTCTATTTTGATGAAAGAGATGCATATGAAACTTCCACCCCTTATAGGATGGACTGCTTTAGACTTATGGGGAAATATACCCCAATACTAAATAGATAAATAAGGGGATCCTTCTCAAGAAGCTCACCAAGTATTGAAGGATATGAAGATAGATCCTGGGCTAAGTTAAATTAATCATAGAGGGGCTCAAGAAGATCCAATTGACTTGGAATCCTCTGATGTAGAAGGCCAAGATCACCTAACTACACCACTATTTCAAACATATATAGTGTAAGAGGTTGTTATTACCTCAATTCAATGAGCCTCCTCCCCTCCATTGAAGTTTAGAATTTTCTATAAGAGGAAGCCAAGGCCTTCTCTCCTCATAGAGAACCTAGCTACTGATCAACCACAAATATGCACACCTTAAGTTCAACATCAAATAATGGTAGAGCAAGAAATAGATGAAGATGAGGAATTATAAAGAGCCAAATCACTAAGTTTACAAATAACAAAAGGAAGTCATTAATCAAAGATGATAAATTAGGTAAGAAGGCTCAACCTTTTGTCCCATCTTGTTAGGTTTCCTCTTGTGTTCTCATTTTTGGTTTAGTTCCCATTAATGTTGTCTTGAAAAAACATTTTCTCGCTCTAAAAATGGAGCATGTTTCTTTTACCATTGTTGTTTCAATTTCTTCCATAATTCCAACCATGTCCATTATTTCCACCATTGTTGACATTCCCTCTAGGACTGTTACAGCCTAAACTAAGATCAGAAAAAGGGCCTCTAAGAATATTTAAATAACATTGGCCATCTCCCAATTCCATGTCTCTTCCACTCAAATCAATCTACCAATTACTTCCACTAAATCCTCCTAAGATACTAGTGTCATATCCTCAAGGAAGGTTAAAAGATGTAAACAAGTATATATAGTCCCTCCACTACCTCAATATGGAGGTGTGGATAGGTCTAAAATCATATGGCCCTCCATTCTTGACTCAGTACTCAAAGGATCCTTAGAAAAATTAGTATAATATCAATTGATGAAGGTTAAAATTGAGGATACATAGTACATAAACCTAACCCAGCTAGTTATCCCACCATGGGTAATAGATCTTAGATCGAAGGCTTTTAAAAATCCTAATTTCAAAATCACAGAATTTCCATGAATAACTTCCTTTTCTAATAATCCCTCAGGAATAATTCAAATGGTTAGGAAGAGGAAATTGGAGGATGAATTTGTGAGGGAGATCATTCTTGAGGAAAGATAAAAATTATTTGCCTTGTCCAAAAAGAAGAATAAATAGCTGGGGTAGCCCCCATATATAGATCACTTCAAGGCCCTTACTAAAACTCACAAGGATATTATGATAACATTGCATGAGGGTATAGATATGGCTAGGCAATAACTTGAGAAAGATCTAAATAAAATCAAGGAGTAACAACAAATAGTCCATATCACTCAAGGGATTGAGACCAAATTTCAGTAGGCTACATCAAAGTGTTATAATTATCTTAAATAAATTAAGGCAATGAGGGTAGAATTGGCTCCCCATATTATAGAGACCCATGGATTATTTAATTATTTGAAATAAGATGAAAATAAGTTGAAATTATTAATTTTTTACACTAGTAATAAGGTGTATATCCATCTAGACTTAATGACACAATTAGAGGCATTAAATATTATTATACCCAACATCCCCCTTCTTTCTATAGGAAATGGGGACCCACTTTTTTAGATTATTATCTTGATTTTGAGCCCCCTATTCTATATGTTTATGCAAATTCTAGGGAAAGATCACGGTTTAGCCTCTTATACTTTGGCAAGATGACATTGATATTGTGTTTCATAGACTAAGTCTTTTGTTCTATCAATTTTATTACTTCAAGGTAATTGTTTTAGACTTATGTTTTCATGGACTAACCTTCTTTGAGAGTCTTTGTTAGAATTTTGTTTTGGGATTTTCTCTTTGAAACTTTTGTTCTGCATGAATTGGTCTTTAGGTTTATTATGTTAGACATTTTCTCTAATGGAATTTTCTCTTCACACCATTTTTTCCATAATAATTTTGGTAAAATAATTTCCCTGAATTAAACTTATTATTATAGATAATCTTGTTAATACACTTTTCTTGATAGAATTTCATTTGGCCCCTTTGAAACTACCCTTCAGGGTTTATGTAACTTTCCCTTTGGCCTTTTTGAGATTACCCTTTGGCCTTTATGAAGTAGACCCTGTGGGACTTTTGTCATGGACAAATTCCCTACAAATTGGACCATTTGGATTGTTGCCAAAGTACCCTTTAATATTTTAAAATTGGCCTTCAGAACTTTTTAAATGTCATTCAACCTTATAAACCTACCCTTCGAGCTTTGTGCAATATGTCCTTCAGCCTTTTTATTACTACCATTTGGCCCAATAGAATTCTTTTGGAACTTTTGCAATTTCCCTTTGGCCCCTCCACACTTTTCCTTCAGTATTGTTGTCCCACACATTTCCTTCAAGACTTTTGTCCCAAACCTTTACCTTTTTTGAACCTTTCCTTCAGACATTTCATCTGAGACACTTTCCCTAAACCAATTGAATTCCTTCAAACATTTTATCTGAGAGGATTGGGTCTTTAGGAGAACTATTGTATACATTTTATCTAAAATAATTCCCCCAATGGAATTCCTTTGGGACTTTTGAAATGACCCTTTACCTCTAACTTACCCTTCATAAGTTTTGTTAAGGACACATATTCCTTTGAACTTTCTAAACATACCCTTCAACCTTTTTAATGTGCCCTTTAGGACTTTTTGGTTACCCTTAGGGACTCTAATTTTTCAATAAGAATCTAAATATACAATAATATTTAGTTTTAGGGATGTTCTTGATGATTATTTTTTCCATTTTCTATAACCTTTCCATTTTTTCCTTACACCTTCATATGCCAAAACAACAAACAAACCAACACAAAAACACAAGACCTATTATTGGTTGATACAAAGTTGTTTGTATTCTTTACATGATATATATATATATATATATATATATATATATATCGAAAAAACATGTAGATGATTTATATGGGACTCTGAAGCTATTAATGGTCTCTAAAGCTACATGAAGGTTGTTCTTGATTTGGTATTTTATCACTTCAAACTTTTATATCTACAATTATGCCTCATTTAAACCTACATAAACAACATGAGGCATATATTATCAAATAAAATGTTAAAAAATAGCAACAATGTATACTACAATGACCTCTAAATAATAGACTAGATATATATCCCATATTTCATTCTAAATAATCATAAGTTATGAAAAATACATCTAAGTCCACTTTAAAACATGGTTTATGAGAGAGAAAATGATATTATTTAGTGATATAATGAGACACTTTAAGGCCTCAAAAACAACTGAATGAGAATACCTAGCCATGGTACCCAAACTTAAAAAGTTTTAACATTACCTAATGGATACTCATTTTGAATTTTTCACAAATTACCAAGAATAGTGATACTTGGTGAATAAACCATTATTTATGTTAAGGTGTGGAGCCTAAAAGCTTCACCAAGGAGTGCTTTGCAAGGTTTTAGCAGTTTACACAGTCACCAGCATCAGTCAGGAGTGACTGACTTCAATCAGGAGCAGTTCAAGAGACGTCGGCATCGGCAGGAATCGGCCGACGTCGGTCACAGGCAAGTAGGCAGGAACCGGTGTTGGTTACCTATGCATCTAGAGAGCTATTTCTAAGGATAGAACTGAGTGTTTGCATGATGAGATTAAGTTGTAGTCTTAAGTTCGCATCTCTATTATTAGTAAGACTATTTTTAGAGCCCTTGTTCAAGAGGCTTAACTGTTGGTTGTAAATTCATGCTCAAGTTTCCTAATTATATATGTAGGATTAGATATTCTTAGCTTAGTGTATTGGTATGTTGAAGAACAGTACAGAATTGTATAGGTGAATCAATCCAGGTTGTTGGAGTTGATTGTACTTGAGAGAGAGAGCTCTTGAGGGAAAGAGATCTAGAGAGAGATCTGTACATCTGAGAGAGGTGTGGAAGAAAGAAGTTTCTTCAATTGTATTCCTTTTGTAAAGATTTTAATATAAGTTTTTAGCGTGGTTTCTTGTATCTCTTGTTCTTTTCTATTTATCATTCTAGTTACTTATCTATCTGATTTAATTCCGCGGTTTATTGCTTTCATAAGTGTAATCAAATTATTGGTTGATCCCCAACAATTTAGAGGTATAATTTTAATATGGATATTATTTTTTCAATAATATCCATTCAAAATCAATGTGAAGTTAGGAATTCACATTAGATTCATGTCACACTTGAGACCATGCTATCTTAAATTATCATCTATTACATCATTATGTGCATTCAACTCAAAATGTGTGTTTCACCTTTTTTAAATTAAATTCAAATGATGAAAATAAATGTGGGGAATAATAAGAGCTAAGACATAATATCATCCAAAAATTATTCATAGTCATAATGTATCAACCTTCTCTACCAAAACCAAACACAAAACCCTATATACATTGATGATGCAATATAGATGTTTGGTCCATAATCACCAGAAACTCAACTAGGTTGGGCCCCTATATAACAAAAAAAATTAATGTGGAAAACTCCACCATCCCCATAAAATTAGGTATTCTAGAATCAAATATCACTATATAAATAGATAGGTTAAGCACTACCTTAACCATATCATTAGTCAAATTAGGCACCTTCATTACCTATGAAGTAGTATGAGAGGTATCCTAACCAATCACAAGGATGAAAGTCACTACAAATATAGGTAGGATATCAATATAGCTATTGAAATATAAGATAGGGAATCCATAAAATGAGATAACCCATCACTTGTTACTTATGTGTGGAGATGAATCACATTATGCAAAATTATCCATAAAATCCATAATGGGAAACCTACTTTGCTTTCTATATAATATGAGAACATCACAACACTAAATTTTCCATGGTGCCAAGGAAATAAATTAAATATAATATAGTGTACAATGTTAATATGGTGAATGCTAGCCTAAAATATAAATGATTCAAATAAATAATCACTCTAAATCAACATAAGGAACAAGGCATTCCCTCACTACATATTCCCATAGAGAACTTGATCAAAAAGGTGTGAGAAGATACGTATACATATCTTGTGAGGGAAATTTTTTTAATTAATGAAGTGTCCCTATTATTATGGTCCATACAAAATAAAGATGTGAATGGTGGATACACTATGATATCATAAGCTCAAAGGTATGGATAAATTGTGCACGAAATTTAATAGGAGGGAGTGGTGATGGATTTAATAGACCCTTTTAAACTAATAATAGGTTGAATAATAAGGATATTTCACAAAATATTACCATTTTACCAAATATAATTTTATAATTTATAAATAAGGCATAGTAAAAATAGATAAAATGGTCTAGTATGTGAAGACAAAGAAGTCATGGGACATGGAATGTAGGTGGAATATGATCTTTTATGATATTAGGTACCCAATGTTGTATTTTATTTTTAAATATATTAACATGATCCATATATCCACCTAGGAAGCAACTAGAATGTTTTTGTTAAGTTATAGCCTTATGACTTTGAGCTTATCAGATTACACTCATGTTGAATCTATTTAAATCTAGAATATATGGAAATAATTATAACTAAAATTTTCTTGCACAAGGATTTTGTGGTTATTTATATGAATATATATGAAACCCACCACATAAGGCTGACTGGGAATAAATGGGCTTACAATGGTCGCATGACCATCAAATAATACATAATCAGCTATAAGTGCACTAGGACAATGTCATTATCATCATACCATTTTAAAAAATAGAATAAAATACCCATATGATACCTAAAGAACCATCCACTTCATATACTCATAGATCAAAATATTAGTTTAAGGTAGATGTAGAAACAAAAAGAGGAACAATCTAGACCCTATTTATCATAGCCTTTATAAGAAGTCCAAGGTTTCTAATGACTAAATCAGCCATAGAGTCAAATAATTCATATACCTAAAGTAAAAAAAAAAAATACATAATATAATTCACCTTCCATGTGATCACCTAAGAGTTATGAAACTGATAATATATATCAATTAGCTACATATGATCAAATTTTATATAGAACCTATTAGGGAAAGAAAAATACCATGTATGTTTGCATCATCTATCAGTATGGATTTATATTTTGACATGGAAAATTATAAGAAAATATATCATTGATATATGTCAATGAAAATGGATTTCACCATAAACTAGATAATTCCTTAGTATTTTTGTGTATAGGACTTGGCAGGCTTCATTCTTAAGTTATAAGGTCATGTTTCAAACATACAAACATAGGTAACTGCACTCAATCATGTACCAAATGGATTACATATATTTTTTGGTTTTTTCATATATAAAATGATCTCAATTAGGAGGAATATTGTGAGAAGTAATGTGTGATATTTTTTATCACATCTTACATCTCAAAAAATGGCCAAAATTACAATTAGGATTGTGTCTAGAGATGCATGTTCATTATTATGTAGACATATGGAAAGTTAAACACATCAACCCAAGACACAAGGTATATATTTTTTATGGAATAATAAACCCATCTTCTTAAATCCTAATATAAGCATCAACAATGTAGGAAAGAGACCAAGGCATGGCCTTAGATTCAACAAAACTTCATTCAAAATTTTGTGTTTGAAGATGAGAATCCTATGGTGCATAATGATTTGTATAAAATGAATATATTATTATTTTATGATGTGGTATATAATATTAATACTATAATCACATTGGGACCCAAATGAGATGTTGACACTATTATTCATGAGAATGTGTGAAAATGTCACTAGGTATAGGAACAAAATGAATTTATCCCCAAATCTCGTAAGAAAATATAAATTAGGTATCTCAATGAACATATAAAGTGATGATAATTTGGATTTAAATTTATTTTTTAATCTCTAAAGGAGTATGAATTCTCCCTAAAAATAAGGATGTAGATAAGGAAGAAGTAAAGCTATGAATTTTAACATCACTAAATAACCAGAGTAATAAGAAGTGGTGGATTCCATGAATACAAAATTAAGTAAAGTTTATTATGATCCTTTGTGAAAAAGGATATATAATATTTATACTAAATAAATACCTAATATGTTTATAATTAGAGACTATTATATGAAACATCAGGTTTCATAGGTCATACAACTATCATGAGATTATGAAAATGAATGTAAAGGAAGAGATTGATCACATGGTGGAATCTTGGATCATCTATACAATATAAATATTATATTGGGTAAGCCCTATGTCATATAAAACAAATAAAATATGTTATGCCATAGGTCTTACCTAATATAATAATATTTATATTTATGTCTAGATTATCATGCACTCAATGATCATTTATCAATGACCAATTTCATATATCAGTCACTAATGAGGTACTACAAAATATCATAAGACATGAGTTTTATTATTAAAAATATATGTTGATTGGTTTCCATCATATTTCCATAATATTATATAACCAACCAATAATTTAATTCACAATATAGTAGGTATCCTTTGCCTATCGATTAATTGCATTTGTCCTAAACAATGCACTAGTAGTATTTACTATAGATGCGGTTATTGCATTCAAATATTTCATCTATGATTTTTTTTTAAATTATTCTTGGATTATAAGACAATATTATATTTATTCAAGAATTTTTTTTTTAAATCTACAACTAATTATATAAAGTTATCTAATACCATGAATCACTCTAAAATTTAAAAAATCTTGTTCTCCACACCATTTAGTGTGATACTAGGACTTGTGGTGTGTATTCAAGGTATTTGGACTGATTAATACAAGATTATATTCATCAAAGGGCTCAATCCACTAACCATTAAATTTTAAGTGTGAAAATTTAATGGTCATGCTAATAACTATCACAAATTCATTTGTAGATATGAGACATTACAGCACCTAAGTAAAAAAATATCACACAAGGCTCACAAACTAGAATGGACCCAAAAATCTAGAAATTGATCACGAAAAGGAATCAATAATTGGTTATGACCAAAAATTTTATTTTTTTAGATTATATAAATACATTTCATTTTCATATGGATGTATCCAATGTTAGTGATTGGATCTATACTTTCACAACTAGGAGGAAGATTTGGATCATCCAATTCATTTATCAAGTCACAAGTTGTCTTCTATTGAAAGTAACTACACCAAAACTAAATGAGAATCATTATCCATGGTATTATCACTTCAAAAACTTTAGAATTTCCTAGTGGTTACTCCTTTTGATTTTTCAAAAATCACCAAGAATTGTTTTACTTGGTGAACAAGCCATTATTGGGAGGTAAAATTTTAATACGACTAATGTGTTTTTGAGGAAATGCAATAAAAATCAATGGTTATTTCCTAAATACTATATGGACTGAGATAAAATGTATATTATCACAAGAGTCTTACCTTTACATATTATCAATGGATTTCTTTAAAATGTGGATAAATATGGTGTCCTTTACAGGGTGGATTTCAATCATGAATGAGCATATTTTTTGTATAAACCTCATCAAGGGCTAGTGATAGGTCATTTCTCAAGATAAATGACTAAAAGTAAGATATTACATATTGGTATTTGGTGACCTATAATTTTACATAATGTGCATCAAGTTCTAAAGCATTATAATGTTTGTTAGCACATTAAGAAGCCAAATCAAATAGATGAGTACCTTTAAATATAACTATTTTTAAAAAACCATTTGAGCAATGGGGGATCAATTTTTTAGGACCTATTACCCAACCTCTAAACACTCTATTACTAGATATATTAATATTATGACTTCCCACTTCACCAAGTGAGTTGAGGTAGCTATGAATCTTAGTTGTGGTGTGAAAGGCATTATGAATTTCCTCTACAAAAATATCACCACAAGTTTTGGGTGCCCTCTAAATTTAATAAATGATAAGGAACACACTTTTTAAATAATACCATTAATACCTTGAAATAATAATTAATGATATTGTACAATAAGGTCATCGCCTATCATTCCCAAGAAAATAGATAAGTAGAATCATCTAATAAGGTATTGAAGAAATTTTTCACAAATATTTGCAATTTTTAGAGAGATGATTAAGTATATCACATCCCAGTAATACTATAGGTATCTATAACCAACTATAATCATGCAACAAGATACATTATATTAAAATTATACTATGGAATGGAATATGTCATGCCAATGGAATACCTAGTACCTAGCTTGTGTAATGTAATGGTTAAATGAATTGGTGAAAAATAATCCTTACATAATTAGTTTCTCAAGTTGATTTGCATGGAAGAAATAATGTGAATGGAAAAATGGAATCAATAAGTAAAAAATCATAGTAAGAAGCTTTGGCATGATTGAAACTTGGGGTCTAAATAATTTAACTAGAATAAATGGTATTTTTATATGAAAGTAGATTCAAAACACATCTCAATAAGTTGTTAATTTGGTGTAAGGGCCCATATATAATCCACCATCTTAAAATAAAAGGCACCATTGTGTTGTGAAATTTAAAGTGAAATATTATTCTAAGTTAGGTAAATTATAGTAGGCTCAATCTCTATTCAAATAATATCAATTTAGGAAAAACCATAAATAAGTTCTAGATGCCATAGATAGAGTACGATTTTATTCTTTTAAGAGGTTTGGTAGTAAATAAATAGTAGATGTAAGGTATAATAATGTGAGTATGACATAACAAAATTTGTGAATGAAATAATATAAGGGAGATACAAGTTTTTGATACCAAAATAAATATTAAGGATTGAAAAAAATTGTAAGGGGAATATGGGAAAGCATTGTTGCTCAATTAAGTCTGAGAATATTTTGTAAGGAAAGGAAAAATTAAAACTAAATCAAAAAAAGTATCAATTACCAAAAAAAATCCAAAAATTAGTTTATAAATAAGACAAAAGAAATTTCACGTACACTCTAAAGTGGCATAAGATATAATAAGTAGTTCATGTCTAAAATTGTAAATTATTTGAAATTAAATTGGTGGCATGTCAGATCAAATAATACCATAGGTGTAAAGTCATTAAAATTTCCATGTGTTAAGTTATTAATGGTTAATATAGTTAAGGAAGATATAAGTTATCAAAGTAAGTATATCAATGGATCCTCACAAGGTAGTGAATTTTTCTTCTATAAAATAGAAATGTGGGTAAGAAAACTATACTTTTTCTATCTCTTGAAATTGCACCAAAAAAAATTGAATTCTATAGACCAAGAGAAATAATATCTACAAGGACAAAAATATGAAGTTGTGCAACATCTACAAATAGCATCCAAAGGTAATAAGATAATTAACATAGAAAGGATAGAATGACCAAAATCAAATACTAGTAGTAATGAGTGATACCAAAAAATAAAATATGATGATAGGGTTTCCTTTTCTACAAGCCAAATAGAATGAATAAGATCCCTTTGACTTCATTATTTTTTTTATTTTTAGAGTAGTTTACACACCCTCAATTCTAAGGAGTAGCACCAAAAACACAAGGATCTATTACCAAAATCCATCCACTATGAGGTTCAAATGTAAAATTACTAGTGAGACTCCACACTTTAGAAAATATGATATAATGATGACCTTGATCAGCTATTATAATGAGGGCACCAGTCAACTTTCACTAAAAGTAGTCATACATATCAACATAGCTTAATTTGTGTATACCACAGGTTTGAAATTAGGGGGAAATGGTTACAACTTACAAATACACAAATCCTCACTTTTATAAAGAAACTAATGATTGATATTTATTTTAACCTTTATGGGATTAGCTAATGTAAATCTTATGTTTGATTGAAGGGATGAGTAGTCCAAATCAGTGAAATAATATAAAATAAATAACCAATAATTTGTTACAAATTTTGACTTGATTTGACTTTATAAAAATAGTAATAAATATGTGAAAATAAAGAATTATCTAAAAACAACTTGATTCAAAAGAAATATGTGCTAAAAATTGACATATAAATAGGTATGGGTGTTGTCAATTAGATGCCTATGTCAAATCATCTCCTAGATATTAGTTCCACATTTGGATAGTAGTTATATGTGGCTATTTAAAATGGTGTTAGTAGTCCTCTATGAATGACTATTTTTAAATTTTGGGTGCACATATGTCTGTGTTCCTATGTTCTATTCATACACACATAAAGTCTTAAACTTTGTATTGTTCTTGTAATAGTTGGTTTATGATGAGCCCTAATCCTCCTTATAAGTAGAACATGAGCTAAAAATGTGTGTTTAAAAGTAGGATAGGTTGGACATCCTCAACACCCTATTATGAAAAGAGTTACGCACATAACAATACTTTGGGGATTGATCAAGCCCGATGTCTTTCCCCCCACCTAAGTGCTATTACAAGTGAAAGTGGTGCTAGAATAATAGTGGTCTTAAATTCCTTGAGTGTGATTTAGATTATAAATCTATAAAATTTTAATTTATGGTAGTTGTATATGGTAGTATGTAGAAGTATAGTAGAATAGGGATTAATAACCTTGATTTTACTCAACTTGTTTTATGTTTAAATAGGTCTTTTTCATCTATTTTCCATCTAGTGGATAGAGGTTTAAAAGTCATGTGTTTATAGTGTTTTGTATCTTGTACAGATAATAAAATATTCTTAGGGTGACCTTATAAGGGTTTTTCTTTTGAAAATATATCCATTAAATAAAGTTAGCATAAAGGACATTAGCACCATTTTTGGGACAATAGTGCCATGTTATTCTAATGTCCTTAATTTTATGCTAATTTCTAATTGGTAGGTTATTGGGCATAAAGTGCCATGATCTGTGAATGAGGGTCTGAGACTATGTTTTAGCTAAGGATGCTTGTGGTCCACACAAAGCCTATAAAAGTGTGATAAAAGACTCTAGAATAGGTTTGGGGATAAGTTATGAATAGGTTGTCTCAAGTAACACTCTTAGCACTCAAATACCACTTTTAGGTGATTAAAATACCCTCCCTTATGGTATAAATGAAAAAAAGTTAAATGAATAATATAAATGAAAAATAAGTGTACTTGGACTTACCTAGGAAGTGAGTCCCATGTAACTGAGTTTGAGTATGTGAATTTGGGTCTATGTATGTGAAGCATGATCCAAAACATGACCTAAAATGAAATTTGTATAATTCAATCCTTAATTAATATATATCAAAATCAAAATAATATGTTGAATACATAAGTAATTAAGTAAATATAAGTAAAAATATGGGAAAGAGGAAAGAAATGAATACACCTCATTGGGTACATGAACCTAGTGACTACCTATGTGTGTGCATGTATATAATGATAAAATAGTTAAATATCTTGGACTGAGCTAATATATTTCTCAATCCTCATATGTGGGTGGCTCAATAACTCAATCTATTTTTGACTTCATAATTTCCCACCCCTACTTGGTGGATCATGACCTATGAATAGCTTGGATTAGACTAAAATTTTGTCTAACCCTATCATGTGGTTGGCTCAAGAACTCACGTAGGATATGAATCCATAATTTCCCACCCACATGTAGTAGATGAATCTAAAATTGAACTTCAAAAAGTGTTTAAATATCTAACTAGGTATATTTAATTATGTATGTTAGTTTCATAGCTAATTAGGTACATTAGTGGCTCTGGGCCACTTGAGAATACCAACCACTATAGATGGAGTAAGGTATGAAACTAGTGACAACTTAGAATATGATGTCAATTTTATACATCATAGATAGTGAAATGGAGTTTGATATTCCATCTGATCAATTTATGTATAATTGAGCATAAAGAAATAATGTGTCATGTACATGCCCCCAATTTAATATCTAAGTATATCAATTTTGGATTGAGTTGTAATAATTGTATTTGAGTATCTAAACTAAATATGTGAATTACCATTCCATGTATAATTCCCCTAATATGAGAAACTAATATGAATATGAGCTAAACTAGTGTGAATATGAGCAAAATCTAAGCATAACTATCAAACCTATAGTTGTATATGTGAAAACCTATATTGTACGTAGTGTATTTTTCTAGCTAATATGAAATGCCCTAAATTTAGGGATAATAGACATTAGCACCACATCTTGGACAGTAGTACCATATGGTGATAGTGTCCTTATTTAGGTGCTAATGTTTGTCTAGTATAAAATTTGAGTCACTATACTAATTTTGTATTCCCTATATTTTAGGGTGTTTTACCTATGTATGATTTTATGAAATTGATCTTGTGTGTTGAAAAATGTTTTGTGAATGCAATGTAGAAGCCTGATCTTTGTGACAAACCAATATGAATGCCCCCTATTTTGAGATTAGTTTTTAAACCTATACATGAATTTTCCTTAGAATAAATCAATTTTTAAAATGTGTTAGTAGGATCATATATGATAACTACATGATAATCCAATAGAATATGTGAACATAACATTGGAATGTAAGAGAATATGAGCATAGGAATGTAATGTAAGATGTATGTTATGTCTATCATCACACAAGGGTGTCAATATAGATGTAATCAATGTTTATAAAAAGAATCTAAGTATCTACCTATGGGTATATGGCATGATGTCCATCATGACACCAAAGTAAGAAGGGTAGATGCATGAGGTCCCTCACGGCATTGAGAACTAGTTTGTGTAACAAGAAAATATAAGTGTTATATCCATTATGCATATAATAAATCATACATAAAATACACATGAGGCATACAAAATATGCCAAGGGGCCTCAATACAATGGACATGGGCACATGTCACTAAATCTAAGGAAAAAAGACCTATAAGGACATGTTCTCTTGTCCACATATGTAAGCATCAAGTAAGTTGGCTTAGATCCACATATAAGGACATGTTCAAATGTTTGCATACATAATCAGTAAACCATATGCAATGGACATGGGAACATGTCCAAATCATACATAAATAAAAGTGGCATAAATACAAATAACAATGGCATATTCAAATGTCCTTAAATAGAAGAAACATATAAAATACAATCAAGTCTAAACTAGGCAAGATATAAATGAAAGCATGCATGAATGTAGTCAAAATATATGTAAGAGATAGCATGTATATATATTGAGCCTAAATTAGTGATTGTCAATAAAAAATCTAAGGATGAGTAGAAATGATCAATATCAAGATATATCAATGAAAAAAATAGAATGTAAAGAATGTAAAGATTGAAGCTGGTAATAAATACCATGTATAAGATGCCCCCAGTGGCAAGATGTACCAAATGAATAATCTTGAATCAATGTATATTCCCCTAGTGGGTAGATGATAGCAAGCTTGGATTAGTGCAGTGGACCTGAGTCTTGTAAGTAATCTATAAGCACTCGATAAGAAAAAGTGAATCATGTATCTATGATAAAAAAATTTATACTAAGATAGCTAGCATATGTAGTGTCTTGAAAATATAAGAAATGTAAATATAGAAATGCATATAATCTATAAATTTTGTGTTTATTAGTAATATTTGAATGTTTTTATGTTTTGGCATGTTATATTATTTTTATATTTTATAAATATAATTTATGTATAAATAAATGAAAATAAACTATATACAAGGATAAAGAGAAAAGAAAGTATGTATAAGAGGGTAAGAACCATACTAACTGATGAGTCTCATGGGAGACTCATTATCACTATGACCTATGTCAAATAAGGGAACTATGTTCATGTGTAAGAGGTAGTGGTGTTAGGAATATATGGCACTAACTATACTGGCCTATGAATTGTGTTCTAAATTTAGGAAATTGGCTAAACTAGCCTATGAACTATGGTAGGCACTATTTGAACTCAGATGGCATTGTAAAAAAGTGACGATAATGTTCATGTTGTGCAGGTGTATACATAACCTTTGGAACTAATAATTATCATCATGTAATATAGATAAATAGATTTTTAGAGTCTATATAAAATATTTTAATCATTTTCCATGCTTAAACTATGTTATATTGTGCATCATGTCTTACAAATATCTTAATTGGTTGTTGGACTAAAACTATGTTTTATTATTCATCATGTCTTGAAAATATGTTAATTGGTTATCAAACTAAAACTATGTTGTGTTGTGTACTTGCAAATATCTTAGTTAGTTACTAGACTATCTTCTAATTTTGATGATCTCTTACAAAAATATTGATCAGTGGCCAAATTGAGAGTATACTTTGATATATGTATTTGTTTCAAAATATATTGATTAGTGTGTGAATTAAAGTTATTTTTTGATCTCTATAATTATTTCCAAATGTCTTGATTGGTGTATAAATTGGATTTGTGCTCTGATCTTCATGAACTAGTTTCCATCTCTACTAAATTTTTGGTGCATGAGATCATTCATAAATAGGTGTCCTAGAAAATGTTGGCCAGATTTGGCCAACATACAAAACTTTTCCTATATCTAGAGGGAGGAGCTGAGTAGATTCCTAGTTAAAGAATGATCTAGTAGTAGAAGGAAAAGATAGACTTCATAAAGTTCACTTATCACTTCAATATTTTGAAACACTTTAAACAAGACTAAAGTGTGAATTTTATGAATATAAAGAGCTAGACCATCATGACACATCATGTAGAAATTTATAGGGAAGCTCTATTGTGAATTTTATAAGTGCACTTGAGAATTCAACCAAATCTAAAAAAAATCATGAGCATGATGTATTTCATGCCAAGATCATCCCTTATAAATTTGATGTCTTGATGAGTTTTCTATCTCAAGATATAAACCTTCAAAGTTGAAATAGTAGAGTGGGATGTGTGTGGGGATGTCAAATAAATCCATAAGAAGTAGCAATTTTAATTCAAAAGCTTTAAAGGATCTTTATATTAAATGCATGGATGACAAGTGGCAATTTATTTGGTGCCTAAATAAAGATCAACAACATGTGCGTAATAACTCAAATCAATGGGCCCAAATAGATCTATGATGTGCATTCAATCATGTAATCAAAGATCAATGGTGAGATCAAGGTCAATAAGTTTGAGGATCCTAATATTGGATGTGAGATTGATAAGTGTCACAATCATAGAAAATCAAAAGATCAATAATGCACATTCAATCAAATAGAAATAATATCAATGGCATGTATTCAACCATGTAAAGTAGATCAACAGTGTGTATGGGGTCAAAATTCAATGAGTTAGATTAAATTCAAAGCCTCCATGTGGTGTAATCATGATAATCAGATGAAATTGACAACAAAATCTTGAGGATAAATATGGGGCTGACAAGTGGCACAATCTATAATATAGATCATAGATCAATAGTAATGATGAAGGTCAAAGCTAGGAAACTTTTGAGGAAATCAACAGAGTAAAGTTGATCAAGTTCCACAAGGCACAAAGTGAGGACATGTGTCCAAATCAACAAATAGCCATATTTTTCAATATGATAAATAGTGTAGCAGGGATGCCACATAAGGCATACATATTGGATCAAAGGATCTTATGGACCAAGGTAGATAATTACATAGATCTAAGATTTGAGTATGATTTAGGTTGACCTAGAGCATATATTTCAAGATCAAGGGCCACCATTTTAGCTCAGTTTTGATGTATGGTTTGAATATTTAAAATATATAAGACTTATTTTATGAGGGTCCAATATTGTTTCATGACTATGTTCAACATTCTTTAAAGGGGATCCATGTGTATAATGAGTTGTTGGCTTGTATGTTTTTTAGGGGAAGAATAGGTCTATTTGGACCTAATAGAGATCAATAATCAAGCTATATGGCCTATTGGATATTTATTAAGGTCATGACTATAGGAAAACTAATAATTGGGATTGGCTTTCATCTATAGTAAGACCTATTCTTAGATATTGAATTAGGGGAAAATGTGTGACTATGGAGAAGTGTCTCATCCTTCAAAATAGTTATATCTTTGAAAAAAAAGTACCTATGGCTGCTCAAAATAGATATAGTCATGGCTATGTTAGATTAAAAGATATGAGGATTTTGTCTTTATAATGAAGCCAAGTGGAAGATGGCATAGAATTTAAAGAGGGAGATATGGTGGTTAGAGAATGTAGTTGCAGCATTTAATAGATTTTCAAGGGCTTGCCCTTCATTATAGGATCATGACTCATCATCCTCAAAAATTTATTGTATAATAGTATGTTTTCCAACCAATGAGAAAGTTTAGAGGCTATTACGACAAATAAAGGTTAATTTAGTAATGGAGGACTAGTCTTGATTTGATCAAAATGTGGTTGAAAGAGAATTAATGGGTGGTGATGGATAATTAATGGATTAATGATTACATGCTCTTCTTCTCTCTTCTCCTTTTCTCATATATCTCTTATTCTCTTCCACATTGTAACTAGCTCTCATATTTTAGATAATTTCTTTGATTTTGGAAAGAAGAGCAAGAGACTCTCATTTGATAAGGCTATACCCTATCAAAAATTTGTATGAAAGACCTCTTCAAGCAATAAATACTATATTTACCTATCTATTCCCTTTGAACTATGTTTAGTAAGCTTGTGCATGATGGCATTGTGAAGGAGAATATTCCATGTCTATTATCCTTCTTTCTTTCCTATTTTTAGGTGTTTTCAAGTTATTTGTAGGTCTAGACTTGTGTTCTTTCTACCATTAATATAGGCTTGGTTTGATTCTCATAATTCATACTTGATTCATTCATTGGTTTTTGAGCCTATTTCATGAAGAACTTATGCAATTAGCTAATATTTGAGATTGTGTGAGCTAGTATTATCTTATGCTTCTTCAATGTGTGTTTCATGCTTATGTGAATTCTCACTTAAATTTGGTGCATCACCCTTTTAGATTCCTTATTAACCATTTCCCCCCTTTCTAACCCTTTTCCTAGTAGAACATTAGTTTATTTGATCCATCAAGAGGAAGTTGGACTTCTTCGAAGGTTCAACCCCCATACAGGATACCCACAGCTTGGGGTAATTCCCATTGTGTAGATTAGTTTGAGAGAGATTAAATAACCCTATCCAAGGGTGAAAACTAATGTTACAATAGTTTTTGGCATGCTTGGTGTGATAACATTGTTCACTAAGTGAAGAGTTTTGGTGTTCTCTTCATCCAAATATCCTTTGGAGGCATGTTTTCAAACATCAATGCCAACTCTAAGTAGTTATCATCTGGTTTAAGTAGCTCAAGTGCCTAGTCATCATTATCTAGTATGTACAATCAACCATTTTTTGATCAACATTCTTATTCTCTACCTCATCATCCTTCATATTAGAGTAGTAATGTTTATGTCTTTTCCCCAAGTGGCTCTCAAGATTGAATGTATCATCATTGTCAAAAAAATTCTCTCTAGTCAACTAGAAAAGAGTTTGAAGGAGATAAGGCTTGATCTTGAAAAATAATTGAGAGAGGTTGATAGTATGGAAGAATGTTATATGAAACAATAAAATCTTGAACACTAAGCTTTTGTTCAAGATCAAGAGATGAGGTTTTAAGAAGAGTGCTTGATTAGGCAAGACCAGGCCAGGAAATAAAATGACTATCATTTGTTCTTAAGAATGAGATCATCTAACCCTAGGCCCTAATTTCCATCCCCCTACTCCTATTTATACTCAAACCCAGTCCCTTTTTCCACCTTATAAAATCACATCTTTATCAAGAGTCAATAAAATCATTAAACACCATTCAACTGAAGAACATGAAGCTATCCCATTATGAATCTTCTCTTATGTTAATAACCCTAACTATGTCATGCCCTCCCTTGTGAAACCACCCTCTCCCATACTAATTGAAGAGGAAGAAAAACTGGTTACATCTTACAAATTTCCATCATGGAAATTAGTTCAAAAAGGTATAAAGAAGAAAGAGGAAGTGTTAGTTAAAGTAGTCTAGGGACTAGTCCAAGAGAAAGAGGTGTTAGCTCAATTCAATTAGCTTACCCTACAATATTTCCATAACTCTTTCTCCCTCCCTCAATAAACACCAAAAATATCTGTCAAAGTCCCTAGTTGGAAAGACACTCTCTTAAGTTTCAAGCAAGGTGAACTTATTCACTCTCCCACCATCTCCCTTTTGGAGAAAGAACCTATTTTACAAAGGATAGAGGAGGAATTTACAGTCACATGTGAACCTAAAGAGGAAAATACTAAATATGAACATGTAAGAGACCTTAAATATACCACTAACTATATATTCTACATAAATGAAAAAAAGGATCAAAACCAGGTACCAAATATTGGTCCACTTCAGGATGAGGTGTCAAATGGAGGTATACCTGATAGATTTGAGCTAGAGGAAGGTAAATTAGATATTGATCAAGATAAATGTGTCTTTTTAGACCTTGGTTGGACAAATTAACCCTCATCAATGGTTGAAGAATAATATGAAATATTGAGTGAGGTTGATGAAGGAGACATCTCAAGTGCTCAAGTGATGCAGTTTGAGAAGCATACCAATGAAGTGTATCAAGATCATGATAATTTATACCTCAATTCCAATGATTATCCCCCCTTATATATATAATAAGAAGATCTTAATCAAATCAAGATCATATTTCATACACCAACAAGTTAAATGGAGTTGGAGGACTTGTTCGAGATCTTGGGAGTAGGCTATGTTCCTCTCTAAGGAGACTACAATTTGATTGTGCCTGAGGAGTGTAATGATGGGGCAATAAAATGCAAGAGTGAGGTAAAATATGATTGCTCAATGTTTTTATTGACAAGAGGATGTCATATCAATTACCTATCTCAATTATAATATAATAAGGAGAAGCCATCACATGTAATTAATTCAGAGTATAAAGTTAAACATTAAAAAGAGCAATATCATCTTGTCTATCCACTCTAAGATTATTGTATGTCCTATCAATCAGATTAGGTAGGTCAGTTTTATTTTGTTCTTATTCTTGGAGAAATGTATCACCAATATGTTAAATATCCATTCCTTCTCCATCTTTGGATGGCTACCCTCAATCATGTAAATCATATTAGATTTATAAGAAAGAGTAATTATTTTGTACAACTAGTCAATGGCTTTATGTAAATACCATTTTGATTGGTTAGTTTAGGATAGGTATTTTTTTCTCCAAGTGTCTATGCTCACATTGTTTAGTATTTTAGCTATATTTTCTTTCCTTTAAGTGCCTCCATGCACACACATTTATTTATTTGTTTCTTTTTGTCCTTGATTGATTCAAGAGGAGGTTTTTAGAAATGGGTAATCTTCTATCAATTTAACATTTGTCGAGAAGAAAGACTTGTGACCCCGTATGCCTAATAGATTATACAAGGAAAATAATCTAGGTTATTAGGCATAAAAGGCATTATTTCCTATTTAGTCATCAAAGATGTTGGCCAACTTTGGCCAACATATAAAACTTTTCCTAGATCTAGACGGAGGAGCTAAGTAGAGTCCTGATTAAAAAATGATCCATCAGTAGGAGTAGATAGACTTCATGAAATTAATTTGTCACTACAAAATTTTTAAACACTTTAATAAGTTTAAAGTATGAATTTGATGACTAGAAGGATACATACCATCATGGCACATCATGTAAAAATGAATAGGGTGGCTCAGTTGTGTATTTCATAAGTGCACTTAAGAATAAACTAAAGTTGAAAAATTGCATGAGAATGATGTATTTTGTGCCAAGATCATCCTCTATAAATTTTATGTCTTGATTATTTTTTTATCTCAAGATATAAACCTTCAAAGTTGAACTAGCAAAGTGGGACATGTGTGGGGACATCAAATAAAGCCATAGGTAGTAGCCATTTGAATTCAAAAGCTTCAAAGGATCCTGAGAATAAACATATAACTGATAAGTGGAAATATCTTGGGTGATTGAATCAAGATCAATAGAATGTGGGTGATAAATCGAGTCAGTGGCCCCAAATAGATCTATGGTGCATATTCAATAATTCAATCGAAGATCAATGATGAGATCAAGGTTAACAAGTTAGAGGATCTTAAGATTGGACATGAGATTTATAAGTGGCATGATCATGTTAAATCAAAATATCAATGGTGCATGTTTGATCAAGTATAAGGAATATCAATGACATACGTTTAACCATGCAAAGTAGATCGATAGTACACATAAGGTCAAAAGTAAATGAGCTAGAATGAATGTAAGGCCACCACATGGTGTAAGCATGATAACTAGATGAACTTAATAGTAAAATCTTGAGGATAAATACAAGGCTAGAAAGTGGAATAATCTATAATGTAGATCATAAATCAATGCCAATGATGAAGGTCAAAGCTAGGAGACTTTTGAGGAAATAAATGAAGCAAAGTTGATCAAGTCCCACAAGGCACAAAGTGAGGACACATGTCCAAATCAACAATTAGTCATAGTTTTAAATATGATAAATGGTGTGGCAAGGATTCCACATAAGGTAGACACATCAAATCAAAGGATCTCATGAACAAAGGTAGGTAATTGCATAGAACTGAGATCCAAGTATGACTTAGATTAACTTAGAGTACATATTTTGAGATCAAGGGCCACCATTAAAGATTAGTTTTAACCTATGGTTTAAATATTTAGAATCCATAGGACTTATTTTTTGAGGATACAATATCGTTCCATGATTGTGTTTAGCATTATTTAAAGGGGATCCACATGTACAATGAGCTCTTGGCTTCTATGTTTTTTAGGGGTAGAATAAGTCTATTTAGACATAATAGAGATCAAGAATCAAGCTTTGTGGCCTATTGGATATTTATTGAGGTCATGACTATAGGAAAACCAATAAATGGGATTGGTTTTCATATATAGTAATACCTATGCTCAAATATTGAAAGGTAGATGTGTGATTATGGATAAGTGTCTCATCCTTTAACATAGTTATATCCTCAACAAATAGGTACCTATAACTTCTCAAAATAGATATAGTCATGGCTCTATCAAATCAAAAGATATGAGGATTTTGTCCTTATAATGAATCCAAGTGGAATATGGCATAGAATTTCAAGAGGGAGATCTGATGGTTGGAGAATGCAGTTGAATAATTTAATAGATTTTTAGGGGTTTTTCCTTCATGGTAGGACATGAATTGTCATCCTTGGTAATTTATTATCTTCTAGTATGTTTCTTAACCAATGAGAAAGTTTGGAGACTATTGGGACAAATAAATGTTAATTTGTCAATGGAGGACTAGTCCTGATTTGATCAAAATGTGGTTAAAAGAGCATTAATGGGTGTTGGTAGCTCATTAATGGATTTTTGATGATGTGTTCTTTCTCTCTTTCCTCATTTTCTCCTATATCTCCTATTATCTTCCACATTGTAGCTGGATCTCAAATTTTAGATAGATTCTTTGATTTTGTAAATAAGAGCAAGAGACTCTCATTTGATAAGGCTAGACCTTGTCAAAAATTTGTATGAAAGTCCTCTTGAAGTAATAAATATTTTCTTTACCTATCTCTTCCATTTAAACTATGTTTAGTAAGCTTATACATGATGTAATTATGAAGGAGAATCTTCCACATCTATTATCCTTCTTTATTGCCTATTTTTAGGTGTTTTTAAGTTAGTTTTAGGTCTAGACTTATGTTCGTTCTACCATTAATGTAAGCTCAGTGTGATTCTCAAAATTAATCCTTACTTTATTCATTGCTTCCTAAGCCTAGTTCATGAAACACTTATGCAATTAGCTAGTTTCTAAGATTTTTTGAGCTAGTAATATCTTATGCTTCTTCAGTGTATGTTTCATGCTTATGTGAGTTCTCATTTAAATTTGGTGCATCACCCTTTTAGCTTCCTTAGTAACCCTTTTCCCCCTTTATAACCCTTTTACTAGTATAACATAGTTTATGTGATCCATCAAGAGGAAGCCAGCCTTCTCCAAAGGTTCAACCCCAATATAGGATACCCATAGCCTAGGGTTATTCCCATTATAGAGCTTAGTTGGAGAGATCATCAAGAACCCTCTCCAAGGATGAAAACTAATGATACAATAAAAACCACATGGCTCATATGATGAGTAACCAATGTCTCCTCAAAGGGAACATCCTGGGATAACTATATCGTAGAGGAGTATGATCTAGGATATTATGGATACTAAGATCTTAGTGCCCCCTATATGAATGTTATAATTCCCTGATTGACATACTAGTCAATGTGGTCTTAGAGTGCATAACAATGATCATCTGAATGTCCATTTATCTAATGAAAATTATAATATGGTTTATTATGTATCCTATGCAAGTGGTATTTTGGATGGTGATGAGTATAAGGAAGGGTGATCATCCCTATATTTAATAATTTGAATAATATGTCATGAGTCCTATCTATGTCTAAAAATTATATGTCCCCATTATTGGTTTCCTATGATTGACTCACTATAGGAGGTTCTCTGTAAAGTGGCATTTCCCCCTTGTTGAGTATTTTTATTAGTTTTTTTGGTTCCACTAGTTTCTTAGTCAAGAGTGGATTAGTTTCTTGTACCATGTTAGATGACTATGACTCTGAGAAACCTACTTCCAAATTTATCTTTGAATGTGTATCAACTAGTCTATAATGATATTGTTGTGTTACATAGATGCCATAATGATTTAGACATCTGATATAATAATTTCTCCTTAAGAGGAAAATGAGACCTCTATCAAAGATGTATTGTACCTCTAAATCTATTGACTAGTAAATTGACTATTGTAAACATGATTTAAGTCTTAGAATGTATTTAGTTGGTTCTCTCTCTCCCTAGTGTAATGAGGTTAACCTATATGTGTGACTCAAGGTCCCTTATTTTGTATGTAGTGTCTGAGAAACACTACTTCTAGTTCCTCATATATATGTAATGACCCTCTAGGGATTGTAGATGGAACCAATTTAGTGTTTACCCATCTAGGGACCTTAGAAATAATTATAGTAGATTCAACTTGTTGGTGACATGTGTTGTGTATTTTTCATAAGCATGAAGGTGAAATTATGGGTCTCCATGCCCATCAAATATAAGGTGACATGTGTCATGTATTTTTCATAAACTTGAAGGTGAAATTATGGGTCTCCATGCCCATCAAATATAGGTGATGTTAGCATATAAAAGTTGGGTGGCAATCTTGTATTAAAGATTTTGCATAGAATAGGGTTTTCATGGATGACATTGGCATCAGCCTAAGATTAGTATGCTTAATTCTCCAATGTGAGATGGTGTACTTATTTTTGCAAATCACTGACATTATGCATCAAGGAAATTACCACTTGTAAAGTTATATTATCATCATCAAGGGGTTCATATAATACTTGGATTTTATTATTTATCTTAGCCATTTGTATATTACATTGGGAAACATTTTTAGGGAGGATTGGTTTGTTCTTTTTAAACCTTTAGAGGTGTGATAACTAGGACCTGGTTGGAGGGAAATGATCTATCACCCTCATTTAGGTTAGGTTAAGAAATAGGTTATACTATAGTAAAGGAGGTTGAGGGAGATTCATTAGTATATCTTCTTTTGTTAATTTTCAAATAAGTATCACATGTTAATTGATTAGAAGGTACTTTATTATCATGTGAATGTAAGTTATGTAAACTATGAACATAAGAATAAGTGTGTGTTTGTTTTTTAACATGTGACCTAACATTTGTTTGGACAAGATAAGTAGGTGAAGTAGTAGAATAACTACAAGGTGTATACTCCATGTCTTTTTTACCATAATCATAGTAATCATCATTATCCCTAGGTTCATCAAAATAAGATTTTAATTCACTTGTAAAAGTAATATTAGAATAATTTTCATTCACATGCTTACTAAGAGATAGATTAAAACAATATTTTAACTTTTTACTACTATGCAATGTGTCATCCTATGTAGGTGCAATGAAATTCATGTCTTTACTATTTATGAGTGTAATTCATGTATTATCATTATTTTAAATCTTGGGGTCAAGGGTAGAAGAAGTGGAAATCATATTTTAATTTAGCACATTATTACATGTAACAGAAGAGTTAAAGATATTTGAATTATCTACATTTTGCATAAAATTATTGTGTTGAGATTGAAATGTGAAATAAGGTAATAAAATAATATCATCCACTTTATTTTTTGCATTTATAAAAGGTGAAAAATCATTTGTACATTATTTTTAAAATTGAATTGATAAGGGTAAATAATGTGTATTTTATTTTTCTATATTAGGAACATCATGTATAATGTTACTTGACCTATGTAATGGTAAATTGATTTTATTATTCTTGTATTACTTTAATTTGAATAAGGATGTATCAAAAATGGTTGAAAATCAAGGATAAAATTGAAACAAATCACTACCAACAAGGGGTTCTTGTGGCCTTATAGTGTTAGATTGATTTTGAGGAGTAAGAGAAGAGATAGGATAAAGAAAAGAAGATGCAATTATCCGTTTTTTCATTTTAATTGTCATACTCATAGTAATCCTCATAGACATCATTATAATAATATTCATCATCATCATTATAGATTAATTACTTCTCATTATCATGTGCTATTGTAAAATATTGACAAATTGTCCATTTATTTATATAATTATGTGAAAAGTTTAGAAATTGATCAACTGGGTGAGGGTCAATAAGATTATTGGATGTCATTTTAAACTTGCCAAAGAAGATAATATAAGAAATGAATAACAAGAAAATAATAGGTAGAATGCAATATAACATAGGTATATGTGAAAATATGGGAAATATTCAACCCAATGTATAGAAAAAATATAATTTTATTTGAAACCCTAATGGCTAATTTTTTGAGTGTTTGAGGACCTAGTATATAGATCTAGGGTTTGGAGGGTTTGAGACAAAAAAATTAAATATTTTATAAATTAAACCTTAATAGAGGATTTATATGGATCAGCTAGGTTATGTAAATATTAGGAAAAATTAGAATTTAATAAACCCTAATTTACTACACAAAAATGGAGAAGGCAAACCCTAGGATGGAACTAAGGTTTTAAAGCAATATTTAAAGTAAGTCAGGCTCACCAAATTTTTTAAAATTTTAGAGTTTAGCTAATGTAAATCCTATTTTTTATTAAAGGTATAATAATTATAAATCATTGAAATAATAAACAATAAATAACCAATAATTTATTATATATTTTGAGTTTCTTTGACTTTCTAAAAACATTAATAAATATGTGAAAATAAATACTTGTCTAGAAAGCACCTGATGTGGAAGATATAAGTGATGAAAAATGAGATTAAAATAATTTTAAGTGTCATAAACCAAATCCCTATGTCATATCTTCTCCTAGATAGTAGTGCCACATTTAGATAATAATGTCATGTAGCTCTAGTGTCTTGAAAATGGTGCTAGTGTCCTCTATGCAAGATTATTCCTAAATGTTGGGTACACATGTGCTTGTGTTCCTAGGTTTTAGTATTATGCACATAAATTATGAAAATTTTTATAGTGCCTATAATATCTAATTTATGATAAAAACAATAATCCTCATTGTAAGTAGGGCATGAGCTAAAAATGTGTGTCTATTAGTAGGATAGGTTAGACATCCTCAACACCCCATTATGAAAAGAGTTTCCTACATAAAAAATAATTAAAATAGGGATCAATCCTAATGTAGTTACACCTACATAAGTGTTGGTTAAATTACAAGTGATAATATAATGATAGTGGTCTTGAATGCCTTGAGTGTGCTTGAGATTGGAAATCTAAAAAATCTGAGCTTATGGTAGTTGTAGATGGTAGTATTAAAAATTAGGGAAGAAATGGGATTAATAACCTTGATTTATATCAAATTATTTCATGTTTGAGTATGTATTATACATATAATTTCCATCTACTGGATAGAGGTATAAAAGTCATGTATTTATAGTGTTTTGTAGCTTGTGTGGATAATAAAAGATGCTTAGGCTGACCTAAGAGGGTTTTAATTTTGAAAATATATCCATTCAATAAATTTATTGTAAAGGATATTAGCACAATTTTAGGGACACTAGCACTATGTGGCTCTAGTGTTCTTAATGTGGTGATAATGTCTAGCTAGCAGGATATTGGGCATGAAGGGCTAGGATTTGGCAATGAAGGTCTGAAACTATGTTTATTTTATTGAAACCCTAATTTTACATGGATTAGGTTTATATAATTCTTATTAATCTTAGTTACAAATAATGAAGGGTATCCAATATTATAAATTTACCTAGGGCATGATCCTGACCTCATCCCTTTTTGTATCTCCTAGAATTTGTACCTTGGTGGATGGCAGGTTGTACCTTTATGCTATCATCCTCATTATTGGACTACAAACAACTTTATTTGAGACTATTTTTTAGATACTTAGGGATTCCTATAGTCTACATAAAGGCTGAAAAAGTGTGATAAAATAATCTAAGATAGGTTTAGGTCTAAGCTAGGAATAGTTTATCTCAAGCATCACTCTTAACATTCAAATACCACTTTTAAGTGATTACATTATTCAATGTCTAATCATGGCATCCCCATTGATAAAGTCACAGATGTGATGATAAGAGTATTGATGGACCATATAGTGAAGACATATTAGAAAAAAAGTGGGATAATAAATTCACAAAAGGAGTTATCAACATTACCCACAAAATGATGAGACTAACGGAAGAATTTAACTAACTAGAAATTCCAGCATGAAAAATCTAGATAAATGTAGATAAGGTGATTTTTATAAAACCATAGAAATTCTAGCACTAATTATTAGTACTTATCATCTACTTCACATAGTGCAGGTCCCCTAAGGGGGAATCTATTATTAGGGATGATTTCTATCCAAACTAATATTTTCCAAACTTGATTTGGTAAAGAAGGAGAAACACATACCATCATGCATCTAAAATTTGAATATTTTTATTGTAAATAGTTTTTTTGATCATATAAAACCCTCATGTTATATGAGAATTCATAGTCTACTTGTATCCCATTGTAATAGTAAAAATATTATATGATGATTTCATGGTGTAAATCCATGAACTCCCAACATAGTCAATATTTCTCCTTTATTCTTCATTAACACAACATACGAACATGATGAAGTCATATTCTAGATAAACATGGTGACAAAATAAGTACATACATTTTGAGTAGTTAGACCACATGCATTGATTTCAACTTGTAATAACATAAGCACTAATTTCCATACCCTAGTATACACCACCAAATTTTCAAACACAACCTACATAGCTAGACTAACTTACACACAAGAAGATAAGAAAATCAAGGGTGTGGAAAAATGATCATAGAGTAATTAAAATTACTACAAATTTTAATTTTGACACAATTATAACATGCATAAATTTTTGATTGAGGATGTAGGGTACATCCCATATGATGAGCAGGTTGAGAAGAAATTGTTCTTATTTAAGACTATGAATGTAGTATAGGTTTGTATTGATGTATTTCACATGATATTGGTGGACCTTCCACCTATGTCAAAGTTCATAAAGGTGGACATGACTACCAAAAAAATAGATCTAGAGTAAGGTGCAAGCCTTATTTTTAATAGGAAAGGTATCAAGGTTGAAAGCACCAAAAAAGGTGTGGATTTTTTAGAGTACCAACCATAACTCTAGAGAAACCACTTGAGTAGAAACAAAAATAAAAATATTTCATTAGACTAGTCAATGTGGAGAATAGTAAATAATAAGGTGATGCTCAATCCATCCCATTTTAACCATTGACAAAGAATCCATGCACACCATGAGCCATAACACCTAACCCTACTATGTGAGTGTGGAAGAAAAGTCTTTATAACATATAAGGAATTATTTTAGGACCCATATGTATAAACACAGACTTAGGATATGTGCCTCAATACTAGATAGTGTAATAACTAACTCCTTATCCCAAAGATTGTGTGACCCATGGATTTTTTGTATAGACAAAAATAAATAGCATTTTCCCATTCTACCCCACCTTTCACACCTATATTTACTCCACCTTTGATCATTCTTCCATTACCTTATTCCCCTTCAATAGCATAATGGATTCATCCTATTGTTTCTTTCTTTTTTTAGGTTATCCTTATGTAGAAGACTGAAGGGCTAATCACCAAAAAATATTTTTTGAAATCCTAATACAAGTGGATAAACCTCAATTCCAAACACATCCATATCAATCATGATTATAGATCATGATTTAAAATAAATCAGTCACAAAGACTATATCAACACATACCAAGGTAGATAAGTAGGTTTAGAGAAGGTTCCTAAAGAAAAATGATATCTAGTTAAGCAATAAAATCATGACAAAGTAGTGAAAACATTAAAGGATGTCAAATTTAAGAGGTTGGAGGACCTACCAAATAGGATGAATCCAATCAAAAAAATTATGAATACTAGGAAACATAATATAAGTAATCCACAAAGAAATTTCTAAGAAAAGAAGTTTTAATGGGAAAAGAAGATTAGAAAAGGTTTATAAATAAAAAGAGGAAAATAATTAAGAAGATGAGCAATAATTTCAAAATATGAAATCATAGGAATCTACTTTAATAATAAGTTGTGTAAGAACCCATAGGCCAAACATAGATTATTGTAAGGCATGTTGCAATATAAGAGGAACAAGAGGATTAAAGCTTGTAAATAAAGACATCTGAGCCCATATACTCCTAAGCACAACCTATAAGAATTTTCCTAGGGTTTAATTCAGGTGATGACATAGGAGGATCTTGGTAGATGGATATTTAGGCCTTGACCACCAAAAAAACAACCTTCATCATTCCACCCTCATAGTTACATGAGTCAAAACTATCACCTCTAGATCAAACCACATATATTTCTATATAAATTATTCTATATTAAATGGCCTTAGATGTTCCATATTTTCCCTTATAAAAGTAAATAAAATGAACTAGTGTCTTTCATGTCTTGATCACACAAATGGAAAAATATATGGAGGAAAATGATGAGATGAAATAGTGCATAGATAAAGTGAGGAATATATTAGAAGATAACTACCCAATGTCATTTCAATAGGTGTTAGGGGCTAGATCATGTCAAACCCACAGCAATTCACATCCGTTATCACAAATATTGCACATGACTAGGTGTCTTTCTAATGGATTAAATAAATTAAAGGTCACGACTCAAAAATAATGATGACACAATTTTTGATATATTATAGGAATATGATAAGCTAATAAACATATCTTTTACATAATCCTAACAAAAATTGCTTCATCTTATAGGTTAAAAGCACAATTTCATGAAGTAATGAAGGAGACTAGTGATAACATGTCCAAGGTGGATAATTCTCACATTAAAATGTAAGTACATGTGATACAAGCTCAAATGGATGATGATATTTTTATGTCTCTAAAATTCCAATATAATTTGATGTATTTCATGCTCAAAACTATAAGAATAAAATTTTTGGGCATTCAAGTGCAAATATATGTGGAGAAAATTAAATAGATAATGTAGGCCATTGAGTGGAATGTCAAACTACATCAGCCATTATTCATTGGTGTGGTAAATTATGATGTATAATTCATCATGAAAATCTTATCATATTTACACACACTTCTCACCATGGTGTGTGATAGATTGGGCAACTAAAACAACTACAAAGTAGATTTGGTAGATTTTTTGGGCTTCATCAAGGATGCCCTTAATGAGATGTAGTATATCCCCACTTTCAAGATATTAAATAAGTTTTTATCATTAATTAATTTAAAACACAATAAAAACCAAAAATGCTCTAGTGTAACCAATATAGCTACACAGATCCATAACAAAAACATCCACAATTGCACAATAAAGCTCTAGGCATCCATTGGATAGACCAACAACACACTCCATGTTGCCTCTATCTTAGTAAGGTATTATGGTTTTCATAATTTTTTATTATTTTTTGAAGGAAAAATTTTTATGATAATATTTATGAGTGGGTCCATGAATATTAAAACCATGTAAAGGGTGGCCTAATGGTTACACCAACCTATTGAAATCCTATAAAGGACTATAACTTGGTATGATACTTAGTTGAAAAATAAAAAGGGTGTCTAAGTAGTGTGTAAAAAGTTAAAAATATAAATTAATTATTATTTTAAAATTTGTGACCAAATATTCCAAGTATAATAGAGGCAGAAAACATTTTTAGGAAACTATACTCTAACAACAAATTTTGTCTTCAAATGATACAATTTTTTTAACTCCAAGAAAATTTTAGGAAGGGATTAAGAATGATATTTTATAGTTAATTTGTATAAATATTACGTGAAACATATGCATATATTATATTTTGATGATCTTAATGTATGTCAAAAATACAAATGGAATGTTGAACAAATTCATGGGACTAAGTAGGAAAAGAAATGAAGATTTTAGAAGCCAAAGAATCATGTCAAATCTATAAGTTCCTAACAATCATAGGAAGATAAATTACTTCCTAGTTACTATTTTCCCAATTATTATTGTGATTATTCAAATATATTTATTTTTTGAATCAATCTATCTTGAAAAGTAATGTATCCTTAGCCACACCACTTTGTTGAAACCAAAATATGAATAATAATTCTTGAGTTTCTGAGTTATGTGGAATTAGTATGCCTTGTATGAAGTCTCAATCTCAATCACACATTTTAAAATAATTAAATGGAATATCCATGAATTACATATTATTTAACCATCAAATTACTATGTATTAATCAATTTTCTATTTTGTGAGTCTCACTGTAACCTATAGACTACAACACTAACATGTCCTGACAAGGATTTGTAAGGACTGATGCTAACATTAAAGCCCTCTTTTTCCTTAGAAATATTTTTTTTTATCCCAACATATTGGTGTAACTATATGGATGTTAAATTCCACTATTCAGTGGGAAATTAGATAAGAAGTTAATTAAATTATAATTAATGTGGTATAAAAAAATCCAAGATAAAAACCTTGACATTGATATCTCTTGCCTTACTTTAGAAGATGTATTTTAGATATTTATACTAGTTCTTATATTAAAAATTAGGTTTATCATTTTATTAAGATTTTAATTTTGAATCACCTTTTAATAGTTACTATAGGCAGGGGAATAAAACACATATTTAAGCACTTTTGCCTCTAAAATTTTAATCTTGTAGTTTTGAGTTGTATTTCAAAGCTCATCGAATAATTTATGTGTTAACCATGAATTTTTATTTAAGAGGTTGAAGAAAACTATTGGAAAAAATAATTTTTACACTATCTATCAAGGTATTTTGTGAGACATTTTTATAACCGTAGTTTTAAATTTAAATGCATGCAACATTCTCATTATGTCCTTGTTTAAGTTGAGCAAGTTAAGAAAAAGTGACCTTTTGGATAATTTTAATATATAAGTGAGCTAATAATATATTTTCCAAAACATTTAAATGATTCATAGATCCAAAAAGCAAGTTATTAAAATAATCTAGGGCATATTCATTAAGACTTATAATAAGCATCTTGGTTATTTATAAATCATCATGCACAAAACCAAATCATGAATAAAATAAAGATAAAATGTAATGTGAATGATCACTCTTAACATTATATTCTTCAATTTAGGCACTATAAAACCATTATAAAAAGGGTAAGTGAGGACACAATGAGCCAATAGGTGATGTAATATACCTTGAAAAGTGACCACATGACTAGAGATTTTAGATCTTTGAGAAAAAAATTTAATTTTTAATTTCATATCTTGTAGATTTTATTGAAACATTTCATATTGAGATGTAGTAAAATGTGTATGAGTCGAATCATATTTAGAATTGGTAGGAATGGATGCTCTATTATAATAGAATCCCTATAAAAAATTCTAAGTCTATTTTTTCAAATAAATTTCTGACATGGGAGCATGGTGCTCAAGCATGTCCATGTTTGATCACTGATGGGAACATAATATGAAGGGTGCATATGTCAACACCAATTGAAAGGGTATAATTAAACCACATATAATTTGGATATAATTTGTTTAAAATAGTTTTATATCAAAGTTTTGGTTTATGTGATCACACATGAGAGAATTAATTTATGCCAAGCTATATATAATGATACATAATGCACATTCACACATAGATTATCAAGCATAATACCTTATAGAATAATATGAATAGAGGAAATCACTTGACATGAGAATAAATTTGTGTGATAGGAAATTTTCATCATTTTAATGTTTTTATTATGGTTATGCATGTGCAAGAATTATCACATTAATTTTAAATCAAGAAAAAGGTTTTTCCAAGGAAAATTGTTCCAAAGAAATACATTAATGTAGTTCCAGTAAAGTTGACTGAATTTTTATTAGATCGGATCTTTGACACCAATTTTATTGGAATTGAATTTAAAGGAAATGTGTTCTTCATCTATATTTATGTAGGTAGTAATAAACTTGTATGAAAATGTGGTATACTAGAACTTACATGAATCTCTCTTGACATATAACACTTGGAAGATCCTATTTAAATGCATATTTGGTAATGCATTAATAAGCTATCTATAAAGTGGAAGTCATACACTATTATATATAAAGTTTGGAGCTTGTATTCATAGAGATATCAAAGGTAGAATTTTTTTATAGCCTCGAGTGTAGATGAAAGTTTGAGAGACTACTTATTATAGTATAAGAAGATTTCATTTTGTAGCTTGATATACAATCATATCATATAGCTCATTCATTTAAGGAAACATTTATAACCTATTTTTTACATTAATATATATGATCAAAACCTTTGTATTCCAAATGGACATACACACATATGTGTATGTGTGTGTTTATTTAGATGTTAGGTTTAGGATTTCTTTAATTAGAAACCTCATCCTTATGATTATACCATTTTTGTTATTATAGTAATGTTTTAAACCTTATGGAGTGTGGAGAGTGAGGTTGTATACATAATATTGTGAGATGAGATTTTGAAATATTAGGACTTACACCTGAATAATATAGATGCTACCCAAAAGAGTTTTTAGTAGAGGAGGTACAGTAGCATCTAATATGGTTGGGATAATTGGTGAATTATTTAACACCTTATGATTCATGTAAATTTGAATGAACAATGTGAATGAAGACAAAAGGTGAGAATTCATGCCTAATTTGTATCAGATCAATGTTAAAGAAGAGCACTAGAGTGAAAAAGTTTAGGGACATGACAAATATGATGAAGCACACATGGATGTGAGTTAAGGTAGAATATTCATATATATCATAGTTTGGGAAAAGATCAAAGGTGGTTGTTTTAGGTTTTACATGAACCTTGAATCCTAAAAATCTCATTAACTAGATCATAAATATAGAGTTATGTTTTGATTTTGAATAAATCAATGGTTTGTAACATTTGAAGGTCACGCAGACCAAGCTAAAGGTTCATGTGACAAAGGGAGATAAGTGTCAATGGTTCAAAATATAGTGTATTTACCCATTTTTTAAGATATAATCAAGTGTAATATTTAGAGGTGGCTTGTTCAATTTAAAGATAAATTTAACTACCTTGAGATGAATTACATCTAAATAATGTTAGACAACTTGATAGTTAGTTGAATAATATGTATTGTTCCTATGAAAGACACAAGCACACCTAGGATTATAGGATAGAGTTGATCAATTATCCATAGTAAGATCTAAGTCTCTCAACTTTTTTAATTCTAAAATCATTGTTAAGATATAAACTTTTAAGTTTAATGACTAGATGCTTTAATAAACTCATAATATGGCTCATCATTTAGGGTGGGTGTGTGAGGTGTGTTGGCATAAAATATAAAACTTGGTTAAAAATAGTTATGAGGTTTGATTTGAATCTGATTATAGATAATGTATCATAGAGGTTAGTATTATGAATGGTTATATATTATGTGTATTCATTAATTTTTATAAGTAGGTGTATGTATTCACATTTGTAATACATAGTACACGTATGTTTCCTAATATAACTCTCTTTATTTATGTAAATATAATCATAACAACCTTTATAATTCAACACATTTTTTTAATTTATACCTCCACACTCTCTATGATATTATAACTCTTATCTAAGTTATAACAAGTATTTCCAAGCTCTATAATTTATCTCACTTCATTCAACTCTCTTTTATTCTATATTATCATATTACAATATTTTGGTAAATATACTAGCTATATACCTCTTACAACTCAATGTCCATGTATTTTTAATACATTAATTTTATTCATAAATATTATCTTGTATTCTCACAAGTGACAAGACCATATCACATTGCCTAAGTCAGTAGGAGCCTCTATCGTGTCATCATGGAAATGTATGATGTTGTTTCAATAGAACTATAAGCTCAATAGTGGTTCTATGTTAAAATATATGATGTTAAAAAATACTATAAACATTATTTAGATTTTATACCTTTGTCTCATCCTCAATAAAAATCTTGATGAATCTTGGTAGGTACCTTTTCACCTATCTCTATGTTAAAACTTGCTAAAAAAATTCTTCCAGAGTGGATCACCCCTCGGGTAAATGTTTCTCATAATTATTTTTCCTCGCCTTGGACAAAGTTTTCCAATTAAATATTATGGATTTGGCATCTAATATATTATATTATAATGAAGTATTTTCATTGACCACCATCACCACATCCATTAGAGATGGTAAATTATCTAGTTTTTTAAAAGTATTATTGTGTTAGTCTAGTGGTAACCAACATTCTATTCCTTCTACATGCTTTAGTTCCTACTCATTCTCTTTTTACACCAATATACCATATGAAATTGAGTTTAAATACTCACCTAAGGTGAAATCAAGGAGGAACTAGGTTGGGTTGTGGTTAGTTTAAAATGGTTCATTAAGATGGGTAAGATACCATACCTTGTCCTTAATATATCCATACAAACTGTGCATGACTATGAGTACATTTTCATTAGTAGGATAAACCCTTCCTCCTATCCATTTACATAAACCATATAAGCATTTAAAATATAATTAAACCACATGCTAGATATTAGAAAGTTAATATCACTTCTTCAATATAATTCAATAACACATGGTTATAAAATTACCCTTAGGTATTCAAAAACATAAATTCCCTATACTAGTCTCTTTTATATGTATAACATTAACATAGTAATTTAGAAACACTTTGTGACCATTTCACCCCTATCATTCCAACCAATACCCAGTCTCTTATGGATTCCCAAAAAAACATGAAGGTTTCTTGGTAGTTCACCTACTATCATACAGTAATTAATGTTCTTTTCCCACCTATCTAGCATTTAAGGTAGCATTCATATCCAAATAATTTACCTTGTTATCTACAATCATTCCATTATGGATTGTTACAACCATGACATTATTTATATCTCCAATGTAATCCTTCTTGATCATCTCTATGGATTAGATAACCAAGTGGATAGAATGTTTACCAAGATGAAAATTACCTGGTGATTACCAAATGGATTTGTTTAAAATGTTACAAAGCCTATGACAAAAGGATATAAGTTTCAAGGAGTATATGAAAGAGTTTTATAAACTCACTATTAGATCCATTAATAGTTAATTATACCAATATAAGGTCACAATATATCTTAATGGGTTAAGATTTGGCATCTAGGAAGAGTTTAACATGGTTCAAATCCAAATGGTTAAGAAAGGTTACTATTTTGTGTTCAAACCTAAAGATTATTTGTCACATAGACGCCATAGTTACATGAAAATAAATGGTATATTTTTCATGGATTAGGATAAAGTGGAATTGAAAACACTAATATATTTTAGTAAAGAATGATGTTGAATGTATTCACATGCACACATACAAACACAGATATACTCATGATCTAGAAAAAGGATACATGTGAGGAGGTTCATTATATGCATCTATAGTACATAATTCTTTTGGTAAAAATATGGGAAGATGATTCTGGTGATCATGTTTTAGATGTGGAGAGTATATACATATAACATGTAAATGTCCATAGGTATATAATGAAAGTAGTAAAATATCATAATCTAGTGCACATGTCTTGTATAGAGATGAAGAGTTTATTGGATCAATAGAGAATTTTCAGATTTGAAACATAAATGAAATATCATTATGAAGAGGGTGTTGTTTAATCTGAAAAATTAGTAAAATTAACCAAAATATAGAAAATTTATCTTTTAAATAGTTTACAAGTTAGGAGGAAAGTGTTACAAATTGATTGTGGATACTGGAAACATAGATAATTTATCTCATGTGAGATGGTATAAAATTTGGGTTTGAATAATATTTATACCAAAACCCTTACAAATTAGCATAGCTAGAAAATGGATATTATATATTAGTGAATGAGCAATGCCTTTATGAATTTTTAGATAAGCACATAGAAAGATGAATTATGGTGTAATCCAATACTAATGGATGTGTGCCTTTTCCTTTTGGTAAGACCTTGATATTTTGACAATAAATTTATACATGATGGAAAAGATAACATATACCACTTGGAAAAATATGGTAATATGTTCACATCAATTCCATTACAGGACAAGAAATAAGAAGTATGCATAAATTTATTTGCATGCATATTGATGGTGTTATGGAAGTAATTTGTAAAGGAGGTAGCATAATAGATGGAATGTTGTGAGCTCGTGCCCAAGTTATCATAATATGAGTGTGGGAGTGAAAATTAAGAGAAGAAAATAATTTTGTGTGAAGTGAAATTTTCTTGAAGAAGTTCATGGATATTTTTTTAATGTGATCTACTAGATGGATTACCATAAATGTGAAGTAACTATCATCATAGAGATCTTATCCCTTGAAATTTTTTTCCAAATAATGTTTCATATATATTAACACCTACGTATGATGAACAAGTGAAATTACAAATTCAAGATTTATAAGATGAGGGGATTATTAGATAAATATTAAACCCTTACATAGTTCCTTCAGTATTATAATTAAATAAAGGATGATAAATTTGCATGTACATTGACTCAATATCCATTAAAAAGAAAAAATCAAGTAGAGGTTTCCAATTTTTTGTACAAATAGCTTTTGGATTTCTAAAGTAGAGTGTAACACTTCAAAAAGATAGACTTAAAGAGTTTGTATCACCATATTAGAATCAGATAATGTGATGAATGTAAAAATTACATTTAAGATAAAGGAATGATTGTATGAATGGGTGATTATGTCAACTGGGATAACAAACATGCCACATACATTCATGAGACTCGTGAATGAAGTGTTGAATCTATATATTTTGGAAAAAGAACACTATATACTTGGATGACATTATGATATTTAGAAATACAAAGGAGGAACACCTAATGCATTTGAAGAGGGTGTTGTAGTGATTTAAATAATATAATTTTTTGATACACATGAATAATTTTAGCTTTATGAATAAGGATATCTTATAATTTAGTTATTTGGTATCCCAAGAAGGTTTGAAAATGGATCCAAATAAATTGCATGTCATCATAGAATGACCATCTCTAAAAAAACACATTTGAATCACAAAGATTTCATGGACTAATTATTTTTTAAAATAAATCCATTAGAAACATCATCGGCACATGCATAATTATCATAAGGGTGATGAGAGGAAATTGTAAGGATATTTTTTAGATAACAAAATTTGATTGCAATTTATAGCAGTTAAATGAAGAAATAACTAAGCAGTTAGTGTTGGCACTACTATATTTTAACAAACTATTTCAAGTGGATTATGTTGTGAATGGCATAGTGAGTGGAGAAAATTTATCCAAGAGGGTATACCTATAATATACTTCAACAAAAAATTTAACTACGCAAAGAGGAAATATTTGATCTATTACCAAATGTTTTATGCCATTATGTAAGAACTCAATAAGTGGAGGTACTATTTTTTGTTACGGGAATTTATATTATACACAATCCATCAAACACTATAGTTTATTAATATTTAAGAGAAATAGACTCAATGACATATGAAGTGGGTTGAATTATTATATATTTTTTCATTTGTATTGAACCACATAAGTGGAAAATAAAATAAGGTTGTGTATTTAGAAAAATAAAGATTATCTTGTTGAATGAGATGTGAGTTAAGGTCATTGGATTTGATTCCATGAAGGAAATATATGAAAAATATGAATATTTTCATAATGATAGAAGAACTTGTGCAGAACCAAAGAGTATGGATAAAACATTGTGGTTGGGTTATTTTTTATAATAGGTAATGTTGTTTAGAGAAGCTCAATTATCCATAGTAAGGGGATCAATGTGTAATAACTTTATAAAGGAGAAGCACAATAGAGGTTTAAAAGACATTTTTAGAGTGAGAAGACATTGGAAAAATTTATGAAAGGTTGATATTGGAAAAGTATGGATGTAGACATGCACAAATATACGTAAGAGTGTAGATTTTTTTAGTTGGAAAAGGAAAGATTCAAAATAAAAAGTTGTATCAACATTGTCTATTTTGAAGGAACCATGGGATGATATTAGCATGAATTATGTGTTGATATTTCAAATAACATAGAGAGGGAGTGATTCCATATTTTTAGTGGTGTAAATTATATTTAAAATGGCACACTTCTTTGCATGCATAAATAATAGAGATGCCACCAAAATCACAGATATATTTTTTTGGGAAGTAGTGAGGCTACATGGGTTGTCATACAACACTATGTTTAAAAAAATTACTAGATCTGTTGGCTATGTTTGGCACACCATGTGAAATAATTGGGGGATGAAATTGAGTTCTATTTCAATGTACCATCTACAAATTTATGGACAAATAAAGGTTTTGACTAGAAGCATTGGAAACTTATTGAGATGTTTAGTTGGAGATAAGACAAAATAGTGGGACATGGTATTATCATGATTAAAATTGTTTACAACACTTTAGTTAATAATATAATGGGGGTAAAACCTTCACATATTCCATGCATAATTATTCCAAAAGGATTTTTAGAGTTAATATAACTCAATGGGATGTTTGGAATAAGTGCAAAAGGAGAAAATTCTGATGAATATATGTGTGAGATACACCAAGAGGTGTGAAAGAAGCTAGAGTAGAATAATGTGAAATAAAATTAGTGTTAAAACATAAAGTCAAAAGTAAATAATTGAAGTGGGAGACTTTGTATTGGTTCATTTTCCTAAGGAGATATTCCATTGCATAACATATGACAAATTGAAGATGAATAAAATATGATCATGTAGATTGTTGTGAATTTTTTATCAAATACATATGATATAGTGTTTCCTAAAAGTATGGAAATATCACCCATATTCATTGTAGTTGAATTGTATGATTATCATGAAGGTAAAAATGTTGATGAAGAGGAGGAATCATATTTCAATTACCTAATTGGAAAACACAATTAATTGAGAAGGAGAAGTAAAGAGAGGTCATATTAGACTCTGAGGTTGTCAAGAAAACAAGTGAGGAGTGTAATCAATATATGGTAAATTTAAATATCCATATATAAAATGACTAACATGGTTATAACTAATAAATATTGATAATTATGGCCATATTCTCACACATTTTAACATATGATTAGGGGTTCACAATTTTTTTATTATATAGGGTGTCTAATGTAGGATCATCCCTAGTTTATAAAAATATTTCATTATAAAAAAAAATAAGTATAGTTTTTTAAATGAAGTTATAACATATATTCATAGTATACAAGGTTATTTTATGTCTAGTGGGTGCATAAGTTGAAGGGAACATAATTCAACACACACACAAGTGAGTATAAGACACTCATGTAGATTTTGGATAGATTTTTTTAACAACACTTTGTTTTTTAGGTTTTTAATTTCAAAATCACATGTGAGAGTAGTGTTCATGCCAAGGAATAGATAATTATATCTAGTGCATAATCTCATAGATCATATCAAGTAAAATATGTTTTGGCATAGTGGAAAGGGAGGAAATTAAAAATATATATATATAATAGATTCACATAGATGATTGGGGTTCACACATGCAAGCATTTTTGTGAGAAGGTTGAGGTAGGAAAGGTGTTTCAATAATGAAAATTAGTGTCCGAAAATACATTATCATAGTTTTAATTAAATTTATTCCAAAGTTCTTGGAATGGATCTTCAACTCTAATATTATTAGAGATTGATTCAAAAATACACATGTTTGGTATCCATATTTTTTTAGACAATAAGTAACCCTTGGGGACACATGGTAGCTTGAGATACCTTGCATGAATCTCTCTTGACATGTAGCACTTGGAGGAGCATATGTAAAGGAATATTGGGAAATGTATTAAGAGGCCATCTAGATATTGGAAGGCTTAGACCATTCTAGATATATCATGGATCTTATATCGATAGAGAGATCTTAGTTAAAAGGTATAGAAATAAATTTAATCATTAAGTTCTTGAAAATGTTTATTTTTGACATCCTTACCCTTACTTAGTATATTCATCATTTAACTAAATTTCAATATATATGAGAGCCTTCATTGTATTTTAAGCATTGAAAATATCATATAGGCATCCCTATTTCAATTAAATTCATCCCTATTTAGCCCATAGGATCTTTTTATACCTATCCCAAGAGTATTTGGTCTTCTCAGACAAGTCTGTTCTACTCTAATAAAGCTGCCATGAATCCTTTTCCCCTAACACATCATTTTTTCATGTTATCAAATGGTCACTTTTTCAAATAGATACATTTCACATTGGATCTCCAATGTATTTAATAGATTCAATTATAAAATTTATTATAAATATTATCCTATAAATCACATCAAGGCCACTCATTGTAACACCACTTGATCTCTCTTGAAATCACATTGCACATTATGAAAAATAGCATTACTTCAAATTTAAAATATTTAGCATTCCAATAGTCATAGGCCAAGTTTAAATATTATTTATTATAGGTCAAGAGCATCCATTATCAAGCATTTCAATAAATATTCTATTTATAATCATTTAGTTTCATAATCACATATCACATACTCCCCCTGTGATGGAGAACTACACCATCTTGAGGCCCATTCAAGCTATGTAGGTAGTGCTTAATTATTCAGAGTTTGTGAGGCCAACATAGTTATTCCCCTTACCTATTTCCTCCCTTTTAAATTTGATCTCCATATTATTTATTTTGTATAAAATAAGGTTTTTCTATTTTTATAGTCCTTTTCACAATAATATAGAACATATAATTCATCAGTCAACCCTCACAATCATTAATACAAACTCATATCAATAAATCAAGCACAGTCAACTAGGATGCAATTTCAATCAACAAACAAGGCCATAGTGTGCCATAGTCCACCTCTTGTGGACTTGTCCTAGCAAACTACAAATAATTTTTTTCTAATAAAAATATGTTTTCAACTTATTTTACATAGTTCTAGTTATAATAATCTTGCATAGTTAACATTTAATATATTTTAGGTAGGTTTGTATATCCTTAGGCATATCTACTATTTTTATTAATTTTCTAATTTCTATAAATTCTATAGCATACTATATTTGATTGTATTCTAATATCATATCAATATATCAGTATTATAATTTAAATAGTTTAATTCATCTTAATTTAAAAAAGGGTTAAACATTCTGGTGAACTTGATATTTTTAGAATGCATGTTTACTACTTGTTTAATTTTTGTCCTAGGGTTTCTTTAAATATCTATAAATTCCATACACTAAAAGAAAATAGTCTTCAACCTTAGACAAAAATTTGTAACATAACAATTTTGAACTTGGATTAATTTAACACTAAATAATTTAGTCCATTCACCTTGGATAAATATAACACTGAAGCTCTTTCCTTCAGCCTCAAGTTAAAATTTATGATCACCTATACATAAAAAAAATAACTATTAATATTCTTTTATTTTCCATTTATTTTTATAAATTGTGTTATATAAGTTTTCAAACTACTTAATGACTGTCATGAAGGGATACACGGTATCTATTTATTTAAATTGTGGAGTTAGGATTTTACCTAAATACTCATAGCCATTGTACAACACTAAACATGGACATTAGTTTTGACATGCCTCATGATATGTTAGAAACTCTTAGGATGCCTTATTTATATGATAAGAAGCCTTTTATCCATTTTATTTGTGCTTCACCTAAGATAAGCATTTCATCTAAGGAAGTTACTCTCAATGTACCCTCAAACTTAGGGTTAGAAGGTTGTAGACATGGTTTTACATTTATAATTACTACTCTAAAATAGTGGGATAACACTATAAATGAATGAGAAATTATAATTGGGAGCCTAAAAATCATTTAAACCCTTACCTATATCACCCTTATACATTACTTTTTTTCTTTTACTATATTCATATTCTCTGTCATTACTTGATTCATAGTGGATTGTATTCTTCTAAGGCATAGTTCTAGATCAAGTTGTATTTGTATTTCATATATGTAGATTCCTTTGGTTTATTCTAAATTAGCAAGTCAATATATTTTCTCTCAAAATAATAATGTTAGTGTTTAAATTATTTGGTCTCCTACAAATGGGTTTCAAATTGAAACTAATAATGAAATTAATAGAGATGACTATGGTAATGAACATGAAACTCATATTGATCTAAATGAGATTAATTGAGTAGATAAAACTCAATTAAATTAATTATTTGAATTCATAAATGTCTTCAAGAGAACCTCAATGAGGTCAATAATATCATTATCCTTATTATAGTAGTAAAATATGATCATCAAGCTAAATTAGCCACATATATACCATAAGAGTTTCATTTTTTATTTGTCAAATCCCTTACTTCTAGTGTTTCCACTCCTACTATCGCATTCACTCATATTTATACACCCATAGCACCACCATATTTTGTTTTGGGAACATCACTTCATCTCCAAAATAAATCCATGCTTATGCCTGCTCATGTTACTTAAACATCTACAATTACCTCTTTAAATGTTACTTTTGAGCATTCACTTCTTACTTTATAAGTTAGGTTAGTTATAATCATCTAAAAATGACACTCGAGTGATAAGAGTATTACTTGAGACCACCCATCCCTAGCTTAGTCCTAGACCTATCTTAGGTCCTATTTGGACACTTATCTAGCCTTTGTACATGCCACACACATCCATAAACATCCCTAAATCAGTCACAGACCCTCACTTTAACATCATGGATCCTAGTGCCTCTGTTTATCCCACCTAGACACTAGTGCCATAATTTGGACAATAGCACCCCATCACACTAGTGTCCCAATTTGGATGTTATTATCCTTTTCCCTCCTTTTCTCTCTAATGGATATATTTTCAAATAAGAAACTACCTAGGGTCATCTTAGACCTCTATTAAGACATACACAAGCACTATAACAATACACACACGCACACACACACACACACACACACACACACACACACATGAATTTTAGACCTTTATCCACTAGATGTAAATTAGATGGAAATTAGATGAAAATTACAAAAATAAACTCATAATACACACACACACACACACACACACACACACACACACACACATGAATTTTAGACCTTTATCCACTAGATGTAAATTAGATGAAAATTACAAAAATAAACTCATAAAAAAAATTTCACAGTCAATTTTATTAACCCTATTCTACCCTACTTCTACATACAACCATATACACCATTCCTAAGCTCAGATTACTCAATTTTCCACTCTCAAGAACATTCAAAACACTCAAACCAGCATTCATAATAGCTTCACTTACACTTAAAATAGAACTAAGGTGGGGATAACTACATTAGTATTGATCCCTCTTCAGAGTATTAGTATTTATGTAACCCTTATTGAGTTATCAAAATAGTATGTTGAATATGTCCAGCCTACCCCAATAACAACACACTTTGTTACTTGTGCTAATTGGATTTCCTAGTAAAATGGAGGTTTAGGGTTTGCATATAAAATTATCCAACATAAGTCACCTACAAGGAATCAACTCATGTGCATAAGAACAAGCATGGTAGATTCAAACATAGGTGTACCTAAAATCTTGAAATAGTTCTACATATAAGAAACTAACACTAAAAAAAGGACACAAGTGCCACATGGTGTTATTGTCTAATTAGGGTGTTACTATCCAAAAAGGGTTTTAACACCTAAGTCCTATTTATAACACTCAAATCAACCTCTATCCTATTTTTTAGCCTCTATATCTCTTATTTTATTTAGTTTCTAGCTAATTACTTGTTTACATTATTTATTGTTATTTTTAGAAAGGTAAAACTAATTTAATTATGTTACAAATTAGTGGTTATATTTATTACATAATTCTACCCTAATTTAGTATACTCAGACCTTTAACAACCTAGGTCTTAAACTTTATAACCCTAAATAGTTAAATCATTTGGTGAACCTAACTTACTTTGAATATTATACAAACCCTAACCCTAGATAACCCTAGGGTTTATGTTTCTAGCATTTTAAGACCCACACTCATATTTTTTATCCCTGTATTTTCTAATTTACATTTCATAAATTCATGATAATAATGATGATAGATGAATTTTATCACTTTTTAATAAAAAAATGTTTTAACTTTATTTACATGCTTATTTCCTTTCATTTAAAATGAATTCAAAGATGACATAAACATATATGTATATGATGTTGTATATTAGTTAAAATGTATGTCATATTTAATTCTATATCTATCATGTTATTTTTCTCTTATGTAAAATTTAATTAAGAAACAAATCCTTACATATATAAAGGATCTATTACATAAGCTAACAACCAGGTTTCAAGTTTTAATATCATATCTTATTCATAGGAAAGAATACCCTTCTCCTCCTCATCTCTATAAGGGTGATAGTTACTTTCTCTCTAACTAGATCCATGTTTTCACTCCTCCATGAGATTATGTATCATAAATTATTGTTATTGGTGCCCATACTCAGCCTATCCATGCCTACACCTCTTCTCTACAAGGCATGTGCCTACATATTCAATTAGAAATAACTAGGGTTCGCATGTGTCATACTCTAAGGGGTCAATTTATAAGTATGAACATGTTAATTTAAAAATTAAAAAATCATAATTTACTATTACATGAAAATATTACAATGTTATAAAATCATATTACAAGATAAAATCCTCTAGGGCACATTAGTGTCAATCATGTATATGCATCTTCACCTAGTCAATTTGTGGAATGCAATGTTACATATCAAAATTATAAATCACAACAAAGTACATGTACAACTAGTGACTCAAAAATTACTCAAAGATCAAATATAAGTTCAATATATATTTTAAGGAAAATGATTAAATCTAAGTTGATCAATTTACCTCTTTTATATCCAATGAGGAGATCTAGATATTATTATGCATACCATAGAATTCATGATCATCACATATAATATCTGGATCTCCTCATTGGATATAAAAGAGGTGAGTTGATCAACTTACCTCGTTTATATCCAATGAGGAGATCCAAATATTATTGTGCATACCATAGAATTCATGATCATCACATAGATTCATGTTTGTGATTAAAAAAGCATAAATATCACATCATTGTTAATGAGTAACCTATATAATATAAATCAATTAATAAATCCATAATGATACATGAACATATTCAAAAGGTTTAAATTTAAAAATAGTACAAAAATGGTTACCAAAGCATAACTCAGAACAACAAAAGGTTCACAAAGCAAAATTAGATGAAGAAATGGTATAAAAAGCATAAGAAAAGAAAGTAAAAGATACAAATATACCTCTCCAAAATGAGGACTCGCTTTCAAATAAGTATGGATTTGGTCAAAATTATCTAAAATAGTTTAATTATTAAGGTCAAGGGTTGGTAAAACATGCCTAAGGCATCATTACTCCTATTCTAGTAGTTGATAATGTTGGTCAACAAGGATTGGGATTTTTTTAACATCCTAAGGCAAATAATTCATAGATATAGTTTATCAAGGCAAAATATCTAGATACACAAGAAATTTTATAAAAAGATTAAAAACTTAAGATGTAAATTCAAAATCATGTTAAGCCAACAAACATTCTCAAAAGAGGCTTTCTATAAAAAGAGCCTCCAAATCACCATATGCCTACGATAATCAAAATTTTAAAGGGCACAGTCATAATTAATATTTCAAATAATAATTCACTAAATTAAACTCCACAATATGAATAAATTCCATATGCTCATCTAGATACAATAAAATTCAACACTAGCACTCTAGTTTATTATGATTATTATGATGCTAACAATGAACAATACTCATATTCATACTACAACTCAATTCAGCTAAAGCATATCAATCACACTACATGAGAGGTTACCATTATTATTTTTGATATAATCCATATTGATAAAGAGTCTCCCATGAGACTCATTAGTTGGTATGTTTTTACCTACTTGTAAATAGATTCATTCACTCTTGATCCTTGTATATAGTTTCATTTTCATGTTACTTGTACATGGATTATATCCAAAAAATACAAAAACAATATAATATTCCAAAACACAAAAACATTCAAATATTTACTTAGAAAACATAAATTAGAGATTGTATGCATTATAATATTTACATCTCTTACAATTCCCAAATAATACATATACTAACTATCTTAGTATAGTCATTTTTTTTATCATACATACATACTTCACTTGTTCTTGTTAAGTGTTTTTAGATTGTTACAAGACTTGGGTCCACTACATAGATCTATATTTACTACTATCTACCCACTGGGGGCATTTACAAAGATACGTGGGTTCTTCATTTGATACCTTTGCCCATTTAGGGGAATCCTATACATAGTTTTGATTACCAAGTTACATCTTTATATACTCTACATCATAAATTTAGAATTGTTATATCTTTATTTTGATCATCCTACACCTACTCAAATTTATTTCTAATTATTACTACTCTATACTCAGCTTATGTACATCTTATCTCTTATACATAGTTTCACCACATGTCCATGCATACTTTCATTTCTAGACTTCCTAGTTTAGACTTGATTATGTCTCTATGCTTATTCTATTTGAAAGAATATGAATATGCCATTTTTCTATGTCTCTATGCCACTTATTTTCATTATATGTATGCTTTGGACATGTGCCCTTGTCCTTGTGTGTGTCTTCCTGATTGTGTATGTAGATTTAAATATGTCATTCCATGTGGATCTAATCTAACTTAATTTTTTTTTTCATATGTGGACATTTGAACATGTCCTTTTATGTCTTGCTTTCTCATATCTAGTGACATGTGCCCATCTACCTTTTATTGTGGCACCTTGGCCTACTTTACGTGCCTCATGTGTGTTTTATGTATGCTTTCTTATATGAATCATGTCCATGACACTTGTTTCCTACTTTTTACACATTCCAATTTAAGATATCATGAGGGACCTCATGCAATTTCCTTTCCTAGTTAGTTGTTGTGTTGGACATCATGCCCCATCCCCTAAGGTATCTACTTATTTATTACTCAATTTTTTGTTCATATACATTATTATTATTATTATTATTATTATTATTATTATTATTATTATTATTATTATTATTATTATTATATATTGTTAACCTTATGAATTATATATCTAAAATACATCACACATTAAAAAATTATGCTCATATTATATTACATTTTAATGTTATGTATGCATATATTGGTTTATTATGCAGATATCATATATTATTTAGATAACACACATGTTGTAGAGATTTTTATTTTGAGGATATTTCTTACATAGTTTCAATAAATCCCCTTAAAATAGGGTAAACTCATAATGTTTAATCATAGAGATCAAGTTATTTGAATGTAATTAGAGTACAATTTTCAACACAGGCATAGAATATAAAAACTAGTTTCAGGAAAACATAATGGAAAACACTGACATAGACTAGTTTTAATTGCATATAAATTAGTAAAATTATAAATTAATTCCTAAATTAGGACACTAGTGCCACATGGAAATACTATCCAAGATATGGCACTACTATTTAGTAGCCTCAATTTCAAAAAATTATAGACTAGCTAGAAAAGTAGGTATAGTCCAAGTTTGCATAGGTTTAGTTATAGATTACCAATTTTGGCCCAATTTAGGTTGGATTCATACCAATTTTATCATATTGGTGGAACCATGCATGGTATGATCATTCCAATGTTAGTTTTATATACTCATATATAAATTATTAAAACTCAATCAAGAATCAATGTAGTTAGATATTAGATTTGGGGGCATCTATGCGGCACATTATTTATGTATACTCACTTATACATTGGTTGATCAGATGGAATGAAAAAATTCATATCATTATATACATTATAGACATTAGCCACCACGTTCAAAGTTACACACTAGATTTATTCTTTTCTCCATCTGTAGTGGTTGGCATTCTTGAGTGGTCCAAATCCACCTAATATTCCTGAGTGGCCCAGAGCCATTTTACATTCCAAAGTTATCAAGTGGTTATGTAGCTGACATATACAATTCTAATTATAGTTACACATCTTTAGTTACATCATTCAAATTTATTTTTATATGCATCTGATACACATGGGTATGTAATGATGGATTCATAGCCTACTTGAGTTTTTTAACCACCTACATGAGAGTGTTGGACACACAATTAATCCAATCCAAGCTATTCACTAGTCATGATCCACCAACTAGGGGTGGGTAATGATGAATTAAAAAAAAGATTAATTTATTTATCCACCCACATATGAGGATTTATCAATAAATAAACTCAATCTAAGTTATTTATTGATTGATCACTATATACATACATATGTACATGCACGTGCACACACACACACATACATAGGTTGTCACTAGGTTTATGCATTGGTTCACTTACCCAGTGACGTGTATTCATTCCTTTACTCTCTCTTATCTATTTAATTATTTTTGTCTTTTTATTTTTATATCTCTTAAGTAAGGACTGATTTATGCACATTTCATTTGTAGGACACGTAATGGAGAATGCTTCACATACTCAAATCTATAATCATAGGATTTGACTCTTAGGTAAGTCTAGGTATTCTTATATTTCCCTATTAGCAATATGATTTTCATTGATTTCAAAAGGGGAATTATGATTTTCATTGATGTCAAAAGGGGCATTATGGATGTCATTAATGTTAGAGGATCAGGTAGGATTGATGGAGAGAGGAGCATGTTTTAAAGTCGTATAATGTAAATTTGCCATGCTTTTATAGACCACTTGAATATTAATTAATAGAAGATATGTTCTGGGTTTTTAAAGAGAATCTTAAATATATGGTTCATAGGTTTATTTGAGAAGAAATGAGCTCAAAATTTATTTATCTTTATTCTCAAACATTATAGGATTTCTCAATCAAACCCTAAGGGTTTAATCCATGGTGTTTATAGGCATGTTATATTTTAATGTTTATTGGATATAGGAAGGAATTGGTTACTTAAGTTATATCTTAATTCCTTGTTACCATTGTGCAATCGGTCCCTTCAACATAGTAATTACTAGCTTGAGCAATGTTCAAAGACCTTAATATTTCCTAAGTCTTAGATTTAATATTTGTCCCAACTTGATCAATAGTTAGTACTTAATCATACATTGAAGATCCAATAAATTGTAGAAAAGTTAATTTGTCAAAGGCACCTACAATTAAATTTGCTAGAGATAAGTTTCATAATCACATAACTTGCATAGTAAATTAATGGACTAGTTTAAAGTCAAATAGTCAAAGATTTACATTAGAATTCCAAGTGTCATAATATCATGAACTGACAATAAATGTGTATAATACATGTGAGGATTCCAAGTGTCACATTCACAGGGGATTTTTAAAGATAAATTTTGAGCTTATTAGAAGATTGAACGGTAAGTGGGTGATCATGCAATGAATATCTAATGGAGTGATTGGATTTAATGGAATAGAGTGCTCAATGCTTAATGACATAGATGTGAGTTAAATATTGAGATACTTTTATGAGATCTATGGAGTTTATTCATTCTAAAGTCTCAAGAAATAATGAGATTAGACCAAGTGCTCAAGGATTAACATTATACAGAGATAAATTTCATGTTACTTTAAAGATCTAATGGCACATAGGAGCTCAGAGCAAAAGATCCAATGGATGCATTTCAAATTTGAAACATTAAATGTCAAAAGTGTACAAGGATCTAATATAGTGCATGAGCATGTCAAAACTTGATCTAATAAATGCATTTTAAATTTGATAAAACTGAATGAGGATCATCAGATCATGGTGTGAAACTTAAGATTAATGGTTAGTATTTAAAGATTTATTCATCACAATGATCAAGCAATGGAACATGTAGGAAAGATGCATTATATGACACAAATAATGATATAGATCATTGTGATTGATGTAAATTGTGTAATATGGCATGTGCATCAAAAATAGAGGCCATTATATGATAAATATAGTAATAAGATAGAGAATCATGCTGGTGGAGCATGAATTGAAGAAGCAAAAAATTTATTGATTGAATTGAGTCCAAGGATGGAATGTGATGTGTTACAAACCAAGTGTGAACATAGATAAGATACAAAACCTAGATCAAATGATTATATATATGTCATCTAGGATATATTTTGTTACTTCTAAACATAGTCAAATTGAGAGAGAGAGAGAGAGAGAGAGAGAGAGAGAGAGAGAGAGAGAGAGAGAGAGAGAGAGAGAGAGAGAGAGAGAGAGAGAGAGAGAGAGAGAGAGAGAGAGAGAGAGAGAGAGAGAGAGAGAGAGAGAGATGTTGTTGTTGAAGTGGTTAAATTATGTCAAAAAGAAAATATAAAGACACAGAGAAAGATGGATAAACTGGAAGAGAAGAGAGAGATGAAGAGTAGAGTTTGATTAGTTATAGAATAGACTTACAACAAAGAATTAAAATTGGATTCATTTATGAATAAACATTATAATATATATTTTTAGCTCCATCAATCTAATTGGTAGGTGTCATTAGAAGAGTTGATTTGGTGCTCAATTAGGGAGTCGATGCTTCTTTAGAGTAGGTACTCTTAAATCAAGGGATGGGTGTCTCCTTAATATTGGTGCCCTTAAACATTATAACTAGTGAGGTTTTGATTGTGATGCTAGATTATAATAGTTGTTTCTCACCATGGTTTTCCCATATTGGGTTTTCCACATATACATATGGTGTTATGCATATTGTGTGTGATCTCTGCATATATGTTTTAATCTATATTAAAAGGATTATAAAGGGATAATTTAATCAATTTACTAATTTACCACCTCTCAATAGATAGTTGTGTTCCAATAATTGGTATCAGATCCCTAGTTCCTTATAATAAGCTTAATCAGCTTAGGTTGATCTTGAATGGTGAACACAATAGTTAGTCAAGAAGGCTCTTCCTTAAACAAAGCACCTCGCTTTGATGGATCAAACTATGATTTTTGGATAATTAGAATGGAAGCATATTTATCTTCATTAGGGTTTGATGTATGGATGTTTGTTGTAAATGGATATACAACCCTTACTACAACTTCTACTAATTAGGTTGCAAAGAAGTCATATGAGAGAACTGCCAAGGCAAAAAATTATATCCTTTATGGATTATCTAATTTAAAGTTTATCAAAGTGATGCATTTTAAAAATTCATAAGATATCTAAAACAAATTAAATAGCATCTATGAAGGTGATGACAAGGTAAAGTAGGCCAAGATACAAACATTCAAAGGCAAGTTTGAAAGTATTAAAATGAATGAAGAAGAGAAAATTACAAACTACCTCCTCAGAGTAGATGAAATAGTTAATGCAATCAGAGGCCTTGGAGAAGAGATAAAAGATATGGTCACTGTAAAAAAGGTCCTAAGATCTATATCATTAAGGTATGACTCAAAAATCTCTATCATAAAGGAATCAAGAGATCTAGATAAACTCATTGTTGATGAGTTGCATGGAACATTCACAGCTTATGAGATGACAATGGGAGAAATAGATACCTTCAAGAGATAAGTTTCATTCAAAGCATCTAAACTAGTAAAGGTAGAATCACCTCCCTTCAGATTTGAGGATACTGATGAAGAAGAAGCCAAATTTTTCATATGATTAACAAGAGTGTCTAAAAACTACAAAGGTAAGTTACCCATTAAATTTTTTAAGTATGGTAAAGTAGGACATTTTGTTTATAAATACCATTATAACAAAAATCATAACTCTAAGTAAGAAGAGGATAGAAAAAATATGAAACCCCACTATTCCAAGAAGAAGAACTTGAAAAAAAGAAAGGCATGTACACAAAAGAAGATACTAATTCAATGGATGATTGTGATAGTTCTGATGATGACCATGACTGTGCCTTTGTGGTTAAGGAAAAATAAGTCTTATTCATGACATTAGGATCAGATTCTATGGATCAAGAATAATTTAAAGACTCAGATGAAGAATAAGAAGGAGAAGTGGATCTAGAGTGTAAACTCATCTATGCTCTAGATGAAATTGACAAGATGAGAAAAGAGAACTTAAAATGGAAGAAGCTTAGACAAAAGGAGATTGAAAAAATGTCCAAAAGTCTTGAAATATTTGATCATATGGTGGTTATCATTAAGACATGAGTTGAAGAGGCCAAAATAATAGAAGATGTAGTCAAACTTGAACTATAATCTAAATCTAATGAGTGCATGAAGTTAGAAATAGGAATAGTGGCTTTGAGAAAAGAACTTGATAAAGCTAAAGAATAAATAGACAAATGTATAAAGGTAAAAGGAGGGTCAGACATTCTTAATAAATTGATCAACTCTCAAAATCCTTTAAAATAGAGATCTGGTATTGATTATTAAAAATTAAAAAGTTCCATAACTAGTACATCTACAAACTTATATGATAATTTTAAAGCAGAAGGAGAATCAGGAGCAAAGAAAGAGAAAGCTTGCAAGAATACAAAGACAAACACAGACACTATTGATGTGAAGAAAGCTGAAGGAGAAAAGAAGCCTAAAGAAAGGAAGAAAAGCAATGAGCAAATCTCTATAAACTCAAAGAAGATGTAGAACACAAAGGTAGCTGATGTAGATGGTTACACAAGAGTGAGAGACTTAAAGAAGCTAGAGTTTAGAAGAGATCCTCATCTTGCACAAAGAAATGTTATGACCAAGTATTCCTCATATTTCTATTTTTATTTATATACCTATAATAAGTTTGGTCATAGGGCTATTAAATTTAGGGTTTTACCTAAAATGAGAATAAATTTTGTAAGTAAAACTTTATTTTCACCCTTGTTAGATAGAAATTTAATATGTTATAATTGAAATAATTTTGGTCACATAGCTAAACAATGTAGAATAAGCTTTGTAAGACCAAAAATACAAATTGAAAATAAATGCATGCCTCCTAGTGTGAAAAAAGGTTCACAAGTCTCTAAAAAAAAAGAAATTAGCTAAATAACAAACCCAAGGATGTGTGGAAAGTGAAAGATCAATCTATGATTTCTAAAACTACACTCCATCCCAAGGAGCAAAATTTATGGGTAATAGATAGTGGTTGCTCAAAACACATGACTAGTGAAAAGAGTAAGTTCACCAAACTAAGCAAATGTAATGAAGGATCTATCAACTTGGGAGATAATACTACAATAAAGATCCAAGGTAAAATAACCTTGAACATAGATGGAAAACTGCCTACACATGATGTTCTTTATATTAAAGAATTAAAGCATAATCTACTAAGTGTTATCCAAATGTGTGACAATGGATATAAGGTCACATTTAATGTATAAGGTTTTAATATAAGGAGATATAGAATATTAGTTGCATAAGGGAAAAGAACTGAAAGCAACATTTATAATCTTAGTAAAGTGAATGTTAATAGTTTCCTGATAAGAAATATTAGTGAGAGTTGGTTATGGCATAGAATAATGGGTCATGTCAACTTTGATAACCTAGTCAAAGTGAGCTCAAATAACTATGTTAGACATGTGCCTAGGGTAACCAAACCTATTGACACTACTTGCAAGGAATGTCAATAAGTTAAGCAGACAAGGGTTAGATTTTAAACAAAGGAGTATGCAACTACAAAGCCTCTATAATTAGTTCATATTAATTTTTTTGGTCTTAATAAAACAAGAGGATCTAAAGGAGAGAGATACTTCATGTTATCTATAAATGATTATTCAAGAATGGCATGGGTAACCTTTTTGAAGGATAAGTCTCAGGGATTTTAAAGATTCAAGATCTTTAAGGTCATGGTAGAGAATGAATTTGGATGAAAAATCAAATGTTTAAGATATGATAGAGGTGGATAATTCACCTCAAATGAGTTCATAGAGTATTATGAGAAACATGGAATCAAAAGGCATTACTTTGTAGTAAGGACTTCACAGCAGAATGGACTTGTTGAAAGAAAGAAAAGAATAGTCAAGGAGATGGCTAGAATAATGTTAAAAGAGGCTAAGTTAGCCGATGGTACTAGAGAGTAGTAAAAATAGTAGTATATATATTGGATAGAGTTAAATTGAGGGTAAATAGAGATAAAACTCCCTATGAACTATGGTATGGATAACCTACCTCTATAATGTATTTCAAAGTGTTTGGTAGCAAATGATATATCAGGAGAAAAGACGATAAGTTGAGAAGCTTTGAATCAATATGTGATGAAGGAATATTTCTTGGTTATTCCACTCAAATAAAATCCTACATATGTTACAACAAAAGACTACACAATATTGTAGAGAGCATCAATGTCAAGGTTGAAGAAGGTTTGAAACTTGTTAAACCTAATAGAGAAGTCTATAAGGAAGAATCAGATTATGAAGAGGAAGTAGCTAATGAAGAGCATGAAGAAGTAAATGAAAAGGAACCTACAAGATTTGTTTAAAAGGATCATCTTATAGAGTAGATCATTGACAATAAAAATGAAGGAGTTCAGACAAGGATAAGAGTTATAATGAATAAAGAGCAAGTAAGTTTTTCTCTAATGTAGAAAATTGAGCCTAACAACTATGTTAAAGCTATAAAATATGAGAATTGGCTAATATACATGGAAGAAGAAATAAGTCAAATTGAAAAGAACAAAACTTGGGAATTATTTCCAAGACCTAAAAATAAGAATGTAGTAAGTACAAAGTGGGTCTTTAGAAATAAGCTCAATGAGGATGGAACTATTAAAAGGAACAAAGCAATATTGGTGTGCAAAGTGTCAGGTACCCCTAGAATAACAAACATGCTCTGGTACCAATTGATGGGGAATCCAAGAATAAACACACCTGTTCTGATCTCACTTGTTAGGATCTTGCTCCTCAGAAAGAGCACAATATGATTACCAAACTTAAGCAATTAAACATGCAGAAATATACCAGAAACATAAGTAACTAGAATTCACCAATAGCATAGAATATGAGAGACAATATACAATCTTATATTAATACTTGTACAGAAAAGAATAAAATAGAGAGCTGCCACACTCTTCCACCTTACAGAGGCTTTCCACACCTCAAGTGTATAGTAATTCTTCTTCAAAACACTCTCCTACCAAAAAATGGTCCCAACACACAACTCACACACAGAATTGGTGTTCACCTCTCCAACCAGTCAGTAATAACCCTGCCAGTACACCAAGCACTCTATAGTACTTCAAGTTGATATTCCATGAACCTGCAACCTACAATTCAACAAACCATACTAATAATGGAATGATCTTCCTTGCCTTCCTTTCTAGCTCATTAGTGGAACTAGGAGAAACACACACATTGTTCTCTTCACTAGCACACATTACAATACATGAAAATGGGTCTATAAATAGATCCCAGACTTAAAAAATAACTTAGACTCTTAGTTTACTATAATTATCCATATAGCTCAAGACTCAAAATAGCCTTTACATGTAAACACTCCATTCACTAAACTAACTATTCGTGCAATGAACAGTTCTGGAACACACAGGCGACCGATATCGGTCCCTGTCTGACTGGTTCTGACCGACATTGGTTGACTCCCTACCGATGTTGGTTGCCTTCTGCACTATCTGTGACTGACGTTGGTTATACTGCCAATGCTAGCACTTTTGGAACTCAACAACCTCTCCATGTCTGCAACAGTTGAAGCTTTTAGCTCCACACCCTAACAATCTCCCACTTGGAGATAAATAGCTACAACTGTACCTGTACCTATACTCCATCTAGTTTTTTCCCTTGGCTCTATATCCCTCTTCAAAGTCACCCCTGAAGACCAACCACCACAAACCCTGTGATGCTATACCTGTCACTTATGCCAAAATAATTTTGTTGCTTCCAAATTTTTCATGACATACTTCTGAACCAACTTTACCCTTAGCTCAGAAAACTCCCTGTATATGAAACCCTACAAAAAGTAACACAATACAGTAACAGGATAATGTAGCTAATATTATCCAACCTGGTAAAGATAAAATACAATGGTCAAACCTCTATTGTTTTGTAGCCTAATCAAGACCATATACCCTAGCCTTCTATCTCACGTGTCCATTCACTCTCTTCTCTAAAATGGGAATCCATCCCTCTATCCAGTGCTTTCTTCCAGCTGACAACTCTACCAATAAATACCTGTTTGGTTCTTCTCTAAGGACTCACACTCCTCATCCATGCCAAGCTCCCACTGTTTCTGGATTCTACCTACATTACTTCTTTCATATTCCTAGTTCTTGACCATCAATAAGTAATATAAAGAAGGTGAACAATGAATATGAGGTTCACTTACCCTTTCTGACCTCCATATGGGTGTTTGAGACTCCTTGATAGCTTGTTGTCCACCCAACATCTATTCCAATGACCGATCTCGGCCATCTCCCAGTTTGCTCCTGACCGATGTTGGTTCCCTGCACTAACCTTGACTGCCAACATCGTTACCCCTGGCTGATGTCAGCATCCCCCCTACCAATGTCATTTCCTACCTAACTAACATTGGTCTTCTCCTGCCAACTCTACTGACCCTACTGGTCTGCACATGATAGATGTTGGTACCTGTCTGGCTGACATCGGTGCCATGTGACCAACAATAGTACCTGTGTTTTCCTGTAAGAGATGATTTCTTTATCTGTGAGCTCATCTTGGATCAAACCCTTGTCCATACTACCCTGCTTAGAATTATTCATCCCCTGTGAATGATCTCTATCCCTTATCTTCTCCATAAACACCAAGGCTTCTTTGTTCCTGTCAAAAACATCAAATTTCTTTTTTCTACAATGCACTCTATCTATGCTTTCCAAATCTAAACACATACCTTTCGAATCAAGAACATCCATTCCCTTCTTATTCATGTAACCTAGCCTATTAAGCCACATCTTTGAATCTACAGCTGAAGTAGATAAACTAGAAGTAGAATCAGTAATACAAGTAGATAGATAAAGAGTACCTACTTTCTTACCTCTTACTAAAACAAGTGCACCCTTGGTAACCTTCCAAGAATCTGCTGTGAGGGTTATTGTGCATCCCTCATCACCCAACCTTCCTATAGAAACAAAACTCTACTTCAAAACTGGGACATGCATAACCTCCTTCAACACCCATGTGTTGTCCATCTGCAATTTCAGCTGCACTTTCCCTTTGCCAACTATTTGACAAGGCGTACCATCCCCTAAACAAAGCACTCCAAAGTCTCCCTAAACATACTCATGGAACAAATCTCTGTTTGGGGATGCATGAAAAGATGAACCAGAATCTAAAATCCATGATCCTACCTGACTATCCAAAGAAAGTATGAGAGCATCCTGTACCATAATATTTGCATCCTTTGCTTCTTCTTTACCTTCAGGTTGATTCTCTTTATCTCGCAACCAACACTCCTTTGTATGTCCTTTCTTTCCACAAAACTAGCAGGTAATACCTTTGGATTCGGATCTCCTTCCTGACCTTGATTTCCCTTGCTCTACTTTCTCTCTTTGCCTTTCCCTGCTTTTTACACTTAGAGCATTTCTTGATGATTCACCTGTGCTTTTCCTGCGTATTTCTTCATTCAAGATCACACTCACAACATCATCAACTTTTAAGATTTTAGAAGCAGATGCAGAATTACTTACTGCCATAACCAAACTATCCCAACTTTTAGGTAAAGAGCATAATATCAAGAGAGCCTTTACTTCATCATCAAAAACAATATTGACTGAAGCCAACTGGTTTACCAAACCATGGAAATCACTAAGATGAGTATATACCAATCCACCTTCCTGCATTTACAAATTAAATAACTGTTTCATAAGAAATACCTTATTTGATGCTGAGGGCTTTTCGTATAAATTCACCAAAGATTTTATCAACTCTTCTGTTGTCTTACACTGTGATAAGTTGGAAATCACAGACGATGCAAGGCTCAACCTTATGGAACCTAGAGCCTTCCGATCAAGAACATTCCATTCTTCATCCTTCATATCTGAAGGCTTGCATGCAACCCCACCCAATAGTAAGTACAAATCCTTTTGATACAGATAATCCTCTATCTGCATCCTCCAATGTTGATAATTCTTGCCGTTAAACTTCTCCATTCATAGCTTACTTTCTTCTACTATTGCTGAACTCCCACTCAATCAGAAACCCTGTGAATGACCTATAATCAAAAACACACTAACCAAATCTGAACCAACCTATTAGTATCCCAACCAAAAGCTCTGATACCACGTGTCAGGTACCCCTAGAACAACAAACATGCTCTGGTACCAATTGATGGGGAATCCAAGAACAAACACACCTGTTCTGATCCCACTTGTTAGGATCTTGCTCCTTAGAAAGAGCACAATATGATTACCAAACTTAAGCAATTAAACATGCAGAAATATACCAAAAACACAAGTAACTAGAATTCACCAATAGCATAGAATATGAGAGACAATATACAATCTTATATTAATACTTGTACAAAAAAGAATACAATAGAGAGCTGCCACACTCTCCCACCTTACAGAGGCTTCCCACACCTTAAGTGTACATTAATTCTTCTTCAAAACACTCTCCTACCAAAAAATGGTCCCAACACACAACTCACACATAGAATTAGTGTTCACCTCTCCAACCAGTCAGTAATAACCCTAATAATACACCAAGCACTCTATAGTACTTCAAGTTGATCTTCCATGAACCTGCAACCTGCAATTCAATAGACCATACTCACAATGGAAGGATCTTCATTGCCTTCCTTTCTAGCTCATTAGTGGAACTAGGAGAAACACACACATTGTTCTCTTCACTAGCACACATTACAATACATGCCAATGGGTCTATAAATAGATCCCAGACTTAAACAATAACTTAGACTCTTAGTTTACTATAATTATCCATGCAGCTCAAGAATCGAAATAGCCTTTACATGCAAACACTTCGTTCACTAAACTAACTGTTCGTGCAATGAATAGTTCTAGAACACACAAGCAATCGATGTCAGTCCCTGTTAGACTGGTTTTGACTGACGTCAGCCGACTCCCTGCCGATGCCGGTTGCCTTCTGCACTGTCTGTGACCGATGTCGGTTATACTACCGACGCTGGCACTTTTGGAACTCAGCAACCTCTCCATGTCTGCAATAGTTAAAGCTTTTAGCTCCACACCCTAACACAAAGGATATGTACAAGTTTAAGGCATAGATTTTGAGGAAACATTTGATCTAGTTGCTATATTGGAATTAATAAGAATGTTTCTATCATTCTCTATTTATAATAAATTTAAAGTCTATCAAATGGATGTTAAGTCTGCTTTCTTCAATGGGAACCTAAAAGAGGAGGTTTACATAAAAAAACTTGAAGGTTTTCAACTGTCAGAAGAAGAATATTATGTGTGTAGACTGAAGAAAACTTTGTATGGTCTAAAAGAGGCACCTATAACATGGTATTCAAGATTAGACTAGTAACTTTGCCAAGGATTCAATAAAGGATGTGTAGACAATAATTTTTACTTCAAATCAAAAGGTCAGCATATGTTAATTAGTGTTGTATATGTATATGACATTATTTTTTGTGGTAAAAACAATAGAATGTGCAAAAAAAATTATACACAAATGCAAAGTGAGTTTGAGATGTCTATGCTTGGAGAACTTTCTTTCTTCCTTGGTCTACATATAGCGCAAACTAATGAAGGGATATTTATATCTCAAACCAAATGTGCTAAGGAAATGCTCAAGAAGTTTGGAATGGAAGATAGCAAGCCAGTAGGTACTCCCATGACAACTGGATTCAAGTTGAGCAAATAATATGAGTCCCTTGATATAAATTAGATATACCTAACTACATCAAGACTTGATATCATTCAAGCAGTGTGCATGGTTACAAGATTTCAAGATACTCCTAAAGAGTCACATGTCAATGCAGTGAAAAGAATATTTAGATATATCAAGAGTACAATAGACTATGGTCTTTGGTATCTTAAAGATGAATATTTCACTTTAAAAACATATACAGATGTTGATTAGGTATGAAGTGTGGATGATAGAAGAAGAACTAGTGGTGGTGCATTTTTCCTTGGAGATAAACTTATTTCATGGATGAGAAAAAAGTAAGAGTCAGCTACTCTCTCTATAGTAGAATCAGAGTATGTTGCAGTAGTGGCATGTTACACTCAAGTCTTTTGGATGAATAAAATACTTAAAGACATCAAGGTAGAGTATAAATCACCTATATCTAATATTTATGATAATTCAAGTGCTATTAATATATCAAATGATCCAGTGATACATTCTAGAGCTAAACACATATCAATCAAGTATCACTTCTTAAGAGAAAAGGTTAAAAATCAAGAGATCACAATGGATTTTATGATAACTCATGATAAAGTTGTAGAAATATTCACCAAACCTCTTTTCAAGGAACAATTTGTGTATCTACAATAGATGTTGGGAGTGGTAGCTCTTACATCACATCACTAGATCCTAGTGATAGGGCATGAGTCTAGGGGGAGTATCATAGAAGTTTTATTAATCCCTATAAGAAGAGAGAAAAGGTAACTTAGATATGCATATTTTTTTAAATTTATAATGAGTTGATAGTTGTAGATTCTTGGAAAAACTCCTTTATCTGATAAAGGGGGAGAAAAAAATTTAGACAAACTATGAGAAAGTTGGAGTCAAAGGGGGATAAAAAGTGAAAATGCTCTCTATAAAAGTTTGAATGAGTAGAGCATGTGTCCAAGTTGAGTATAGGAAAATGTTTCATTTCCTAAGGGGAAGCAAGTTTGGTATGAACAATTTCAGCTCAAGTTCATCAAAATCCAATGCAAGTAATGTCAAAGAAAGAGTAGAGTATTATAAGATCAGAGCATTTAGTTAACCATCAATGCCAAAGGGGGATATTGTTGGCAATATGATTGTCATTTATGTCAAAGGGGCATTGTGATTTTAATTGATGTTAAAAGGGGAATTATGGATGTCATTGATGTCAGAAGATTAGGTAGGATTAATGGAGAGAAGAACATGTTTTAAAGTTGCACAGTGAAAATTTATCATGATTTTACAAAGACCATTTCTAGACCACTTGAAATATCAATTAATAGAAGATTTGTTATGGGTTTTTTAGCATCCTAAATATATGGTCCACAGGTTCAATTGAGAAGAAATGAGCTTAGAATTGATTTATCTTTGCTCTCAGACATTACATGGTTTCTCGGTTAAACCCTAAGGGTTTAAGCCATGGTGTTCATAGGTATGTTCTATTTTAATGTTGACTAGATATAGGTAGGAAATGGTTACTTAATTTATATCTTAAGTCTTTGTTTCCATTGTGTAATTGACCCCTTTGACCTAGTAATCATTGGCTTGAGCAATTTTAAAATACCTTAATATTTCCTAAGTCTTAGACTTAATATTTGTTATAGCTTAATCAATGATTATCACTTAATTGTACATTTAATATCTAATAAAGCATAGCAAAGTTAATTTATTAAATGTACCTATGATTAAATGCGCTAGTGACAAGTTTCATAATCATGAAGCTTGCACAATAAATTTATAGAGTAATTTAAAGTCAAATAGTCAAGGATTAATTTGAGAATGCCAAGTGTCATAATAGTAAGAACTGATAGAAAATGTGCAAAAGTCACATGAGGATGCCAAGTTTCACATTCACAAGAGATTCTCAAAGATAAAGTTTGAGTTTGTCAAAAGATTGAATAGTGAGTGGGTGATCATGTAATGAAAATATAATGGAGCGAGTGTATTCAATGGGATGAAGTGTTTGATGTTTAATAACATAGAGGTGAGTTAAAAACCAAACTATTTTGATGAGATCGACAAAGTGTATTTCTTCTAAAGTCTTAGGAAGAAACAAAATTAGACCAAGCGTTTGAGGTTTAATGTTAGATAGAGATAAATTTTATGCTACTTTAAAGACATAATAGCATGTGGGAGCTTGAATCTAAAGATCTAATGGATGCATTTTAAATTTGAAACATTAAAGCTCAAAAGTGTATAAAGACTAATGGAGTGCATGAGACTATTAGAACTTGATCTAGTGGATGCATTTTAAAGTTGATAAAATTGATTGAGGATCATCAGACCATGGCATGAAACTTAAGATCAATGGTTAGTATTTAAATATTTGTTCATCACAATAGTCAAGTAATGGAACATGCAATAAAGATGCATTATACGACATAGATAATGATATAGATTACTATGATCAATCTAAATTATGTAATATGACATGTGTATCAAAACTAGAGCTCGATATATGCTAAATATAGTAATAATATAGAGAGTCATGATGGTGGAGCATTAATTCAAGAAGCAGGAAACCTATCGATTAAACTAAGTCCAAGAATGGAGCGTGATGTGTTACAGACCAAGTATGAACATAGAGAAGATATGAAACCTAGATCAATTCTTATATATACGTCATCCAGGATATAGGTTGTTGTTATTGAATAGATTTGAATTGTGGGAGAGAGAGAGAGAGAGAGAGAGAGAGAGAGGAAGAGGCTACTAAATGTGTTGAATTGTGTCAAATAGAAAATATAGAGACATAAAAGAAGAGGGGAAGATTGGAAGATAAGAGAGAGATGAAGAGCAGAGTTTGAGTAGTTATAGAATAGACTAGTAACAAAGAATTGAAATTGGATTCATTTATGAATCAACATTATAATCTAGAGTTGTAGCTCCAACAATCTAATTTTAGGTACCATCAGAAGAGATAAGTTAGTGATCATTTAGGGATTTAGTGCTTCCTTAGAGTAGGTGCTCTTAAATAAAGGGATTGGTATCTTCTTAGGGTCAGTGCCCTTAAACATTGTAACCAGTGAGGTTTTTATTGTGAAGATAGATTAGAACATTAGATTCTGGTAGTTGTTTCTCACCATGGTTTTTTCCATATTGGGTTTTCCACATATACATATGGTGTTATGCATATTTTGTGTGTGATCTTTGCATATGTATTTTAATCTATATTAAAAGGATTAAAAAGGACTAATTTAATCAATATATTGATTCACCCCCTCTCAATAAATATTTGTGCTCCAACATTCCTTTATCCTAGTCATTTCACTTTGATGTATTTTTTGAATATATGGGGAGCAAATGTAATCATCTAAAAATGACACTTGAGTGCTAAGAGTGTTACTTGAGACCACCCATCCCTAAATTTATACTTACCTATTTTAAGGCCTATTTAGACAATTATCTATCCTTCATGTGGGTCACACGCATCCTTAAACATCCTTAAATCAATCTTTAACCCTCAATTTAACACCCTGGCCCCTAGTTCCTTAGTTTCTTCCACCTAGACACTAGCACCATAATTTGGACAATAGCACCCCATGGCGCTAGTGTCCTAGTTTGGACATTATTATTATTTTCCCTCTTTTTATCTCTAATTGATATCTTTTCAAATGAAAAACCACCTAGGGTTAGTCTAGACCTCATTTAAGACCCACACAAGCACTAAAACATTATATATATATATATATATATATATATATATATATATGACTTTTATCCCTTTATCCACTATATGAAAATTAGATGTAAATTACACAAACAAGCTTAGAACAAGTTATGCATAATCAAGGTTATCAATCCCTATTCTACTATATTTTTGCATACATCCATCTACATCATTCCTAAACTTAGATTACTTAGATTTTTAGTCTCAAAAACATTCAAATCACTAAAATTAACATTCATACTAACTTAACTTATACTTTCACTAGTATTTAGGTGGGGAGAACTAAATCAAGATTAATCCCTCTTTAGAGTATTAGTATGTAGTCAACTCTCATCACAACGGGGTGTTGAGGATGTCCAACCTACCCCACTAAAAACACACTTTTCTACTTATGCCAATAGGATGTCCTAGTAACATGGAGGTTTAAGGGTTGCATATAAAATCAATCAAAATAGGTCACCTATATGGAATCATAACTCATGTACACAAGAATAATCTTGGAAAAATCAGACACAAGTGCACCCAGAAGCTTAGAATAGATATACATAGAGGATACTAATACCAAAATAAGGACACTAGCACCACATGGTGCTACTGTCAAATTAGGGTGCTACTATCTAGGAAGGGTTTTGACACCTGAATCCTATGTGTGACACTCAAATCAGCCTCTACCTTAGTTTGCAGCCTTTAGATCTCCCATTTTAGTCAATTTTTAGCAAAGTACTTATTTACATTATTTATTAATATTTTTATAAATGTCAAACTTATTTAATTATGTTACAAATTAATGGTTGTATTTATTACATATTTATACCCTGATTTACTTTACTTAGACCTTTAACAACCTAGGCCTTAAACTCCATAACCCTAAATAGTTAAATCACTAGCCATCATTGAGCAATCTATTTCTCATGCTAGACCTTATATGGACTCATGTTCCTTGTTTCATAACCCTTTGGCACCTAAAATTTAATCTTTTCCATTACAATTTGGCTTTGTATATCTTAAGCTTCCTTTATATGAATTTAAAGGTGATCTTGAACAACATTTATATGCATTCCATGCAACTTGTCTAGACTATACAAATAATGATAAAGTTTTCATAAAAAAAATTCTTACAAGTTTAAAATAATGTGTTCTTATTTGGTTCTATTATCTTCCTCTTCAAAAAATAAAGGTTTTTATTCCTTTGGAAAATCAATTTTTGACACACTTTTCTATCAACATTGGTGAAAAGCTATCAGATGCTCAAATTAAAAGCTTAAACAAGGGTATAGTGAAACAATCAATGCATAAATTATAAGATATAATACTATGCTTTATAAAATGAAAAATCATATGGTTGATAGTTATATTCAATATATTTATTATGTCATGTAGTTAAAGAGTGTGAGGTTAGGTTGATTACTTTGAACAAGCTTAAGTATGATTTATATGCTTCTCATAATTCAAATAATAAGTTTCAAAGTAATCCAAACTATAAGATTAAACCAACCAAAATCAATAATGAAGTTAAACTTATAGTTAATGTTATCTCACAACCACCTCAAAAGATCAAATTACAAGCTCCACCAAGGAGGGTATCTTAAAAGTTGTCATCACCTCCTCATGTTTTGTTACAAAATATCCTAGAATTAAATGTAATCTCTCTTCCTCCACTAATGGAAATAAATATTTCTATACCATAATCTATATATTTTAATGGCAATGCATATTAAGACTATCATAGATGTATTGGGTATTCTACAAATATAATTTTCAATCTTAAGCACAATATTCAAGATCTCCTTGATGAAAATAATATTGGTATTGGTATTGGTATTACTAATAAATAATATGAGACACAAAAAAATTACAATGCAAAAATTAAAATGTATAAGGATCATTTTCCTAATCATGAAGAAAATAACAAGGAAAATTATTAATTATATCATGCATATTATGTTCATCCTCTTACTTCTACATATGGTCATCCAGTTGATAGTATCATTGGAATAATTATTATCAATCAAACATATTATCCTATGTTTAAATTTTATGATAGGGAAGTTGTAGAAGATAATTTAAATAGACATTCACTCTTCAGTAGAGCATATGTTGAGAAGAAACACATACATAGTATTATGATAGGCAATAGATCAAGTGAAAATTCATGCACCATGACACTAATTTATTTTCTTGGATATTTAGATAAATATTTACAAGATAATTCTAGATTTGTAAAAGCATTTTATGGACATGCAAAAGATACTCTTGGAGATATTATGCTACCATTACAAGTGGGCTCATTCATAGTGCCTACTCCATTATTAGTCCTACCAAATACAAGTGTCTTTGATAATCTATTGGCTCACCCATGGATATAAAATCTTAGAGAAAAACCTTCTACGTTGCATAAGTGTCTTAAATACGTTCATGATAATCAAGTGGTCAAAATTATAGGAATCTACTATGAATATCCTTTGGAATAAATTATGTTTTATTTTGCTATAGAACAACTTCCTAGCACAATCATTGTGAAACATGTTAATGAAATAGTTTACATAACTATTCAATACCTGAGTTGTATATTCCAAATAATATTAAAGGACAATTTTTATTCATTTATTCATGAACATGAGTATATCATAGAATCAATTTATCCATCTATTTATGAGCATGATACAGATACAAAAGAGCATACTCAGTTGGTCCAAGTATGTTACATTATCTTAAGTAAAAATTAACTTCCAAAAAGAGGTCTTCATCTTCTATAGCATCACATGTTATTTAAAATGTTTCATAATAGGTACATATTATTACATATACACATGAGGATATAGGTTTGTAAGGACATATGAATAGTGATTCAAAAGGGTATATTATTACATATGATTTTTATTCAGATTCATAAGAGATCATTCCTTCATATCATGTCATAGGCTATGCATAAATACCCATCACTAATATTATTTTTTAGCCAATAGAATTAAAATTTGTAATATCCTCTTTGATTTTACATCCTTATTAATTATTCTATCCCAAATTCCCTAGAATTCCTCTATCAATTGGCTTTATTTTCATTTTGGGCACTCACCCTCTTGCTTTACAAACCAATTCAAATAATCCAAAATAACTATCTTATATCATTATCAATACTCATTATTTATGGTAAATCTACTTTCTCATTTTCAATTACATGCTAAATCTATCTCACTTTTTATGTAAGCACACATAATCATGCTTATTATCTATGCTACATTTGTATACTTTATTTTCACATATATTTAGGGCATATTACTTGGCTTTCCTCTTGTTTACATTGTGCTTTTTGACCTTGTTTTGGATTGTTTGAATCCCTCCAAATTATTATATTTTCAAATCTTTGATTTTTATATCTAAAAAATAATAATTCCAATATTGTAAAAATCCAAAAAAAACATACATTTCAAAAATTCAAAAATATCTAAAAAGGAAAAAAAATTCAAATTATTTTCCAAATTTTCAAAAAATAAAATATTTCCAAAAATTACAAAATCAAGACCTGAAATCTTTTTTAAAATATTTTTATATTATTTATCTACATGTGTTATCTATTTCATGTTGGTAGATGCATATTTCATTTATCTCTCACTACACAATGCTTTCTTAAGATGTGTATGAGTTTGATACATAGCATGCTTTAGCATGGTTCTTGATGTTGAGCTTCCCTTATTACCCAATAGCCTTGTTGAGTTAGGGGAATCTATTCATTCTCCATGAACATTTTAACAAGTTATTTCTATACATAAATTATTTACCATGTTAAGTTACATATCATACAAATGTCTTGCTACTCACTCATACTTTCCAAATGTATTACATGAAATATGATAGTTAATAACATTCACATACATACTTGTGATGGATCTATAATAGTTTCACTTCTACATGTTTTACTTTACATTCTTACTTTACTATATGATAAGTCAGACTTGTTGTTTATTATGTGTGTATCCCTTGGCCTTTTATGTTTAGATTCTTATTTTAATGGAATAATTATGTCATTTATGTGTGTCCCTTGGATTTTTATTTTTATGCATCATTTACCTTTTCCTTATATGTCACCTTTAGGCCTTGTGAGTGACATATTATATAAATTACATTGTATTACTTCTATGCTTTTTGCTTGTTGCTTTTTGCTTGTTGCTCTTTAAAAAGGTTCCATGAATTATATCATGTATTATATATTTTAATATATTACCATGATGCATATAATGCATATATAAGCCTTTATGCTTCAATTATATAAATCTATAATATGTGTTCCATATCAAAATTCAATGTTGTATACAATATTATGTTAAAACCAATTTAAAATATTCAAAGTGCTACTACATATTACATATGTTTTATTTCAATATAATTGACTTGTAAGCTACACCTCTCATCTAAAAATGGTGTAATCACAATAGTATTTATTATAACATTAAATCCTCATGAAAAAAATTTCATATTTATGGGGGTGTGTGATATGCTTGTGCACTCATTCCTACATTTTCAAATTATAAGTTTCAATTAGTTTAAAAGTTATAAAGTTGAAAAGGTTTCAAAAGGTTTCAAAAGTTTCAAAGTTACAAGTTCAAAATTTCAAAAGTTCAAAGTTACAAAATTTCACATTCTAATGACATTTCAATATCAATACCATATAAATACAGGGGGCATGATTTTCATGCACATTCACATTTCTACTGTGACATTTTTAAAATTATCAAAATTTTCAAGTTTAAAAGTTACAAAGTTTCAAATAGAATATATATTAATATATAATGGTGTGATTCATCTCAGTGTTAGAAGTGGGCCATGTTATATTCTAGTTGCACTCAATGTCTATGGTTACACTTTTTTTAAATGTAGTGAGCCATAGTTCGTGGTTCCACCCCTTCAAATATTTTATAGATTACTCTACATAATAAAATGAGAGTTGGAACATACAATCCTTCCAAATCAATATCATTCAATGGTTTTCAAATAAAGACTTGATTAGTCTCAATTCACCATAATTTTATCACTTATACAAATTTCCAACAAGGGGGCATGCACTTCACCATCTCCAAGCTATATGGAAATTAGATTTCATGATATTTTTAGGTGTATACTTTCCTTTCTCTCTTTTTCAAATTAAAAATATAAAATTTGAAAATTTTGATTTTCAATATGAATAAAAATTACTTTCATTGGCATTATTATGGATTTTTGTGCTAAGGCATATTATACAATCAATCTTTGCATCCAAATACAAAGTGTGTATGCACACTCAGGTTCACATCTAATTTACTCTAGTAATTTCACTTTTTACATCACTAGAATAAAGTGGTGGAAATTTTAGACACATAAATTTAATCACTAAGTGTTTGACTATGTTTATTTTTCACATCCTTACCCTTAGTTTATTCACCATTTCGATAACTCACAATTTATAATAGATCCTTCACTATCTCTTAAGCACTAAAAATATCATACATAAATCCCTATTTCATCTACATTCATCCCTATTTAGACCACATGCTCATGTTAGACTTGTCCCAATAGTATATTTTTGGGGGGGCTAGCTCAGCTTTTTTGGATATGACCTCCATATGGCCGTGTCCCTCATGCTCTAATTGTCACTTTTTTGAATCAATACATTTTAAAATGGCTCTCTTGTGCATTTGGTAAAGTTTATTAGTAAAAATATTATAAATATTCCCCTGTAAAAGGACATCAAGTCCACTTATTATACCCCCATTATATATCACTAGAAATCGCATTACACAATGAGTAAAAGATCATTACTTATTCCAGTTTAAAATTATAAATCATTTTAACAATCATAGGTAGTTATAAGTTTTTATATTGTAGGTTAATGGTATCCATTATCAATCATTTTCATTAAGTCTTCTAGCTATAGTCATCTTTTTTACATAATCATAGATCACGCACTTTTCCTAGGATGGAGAACTACATCAGCCTGAGGCCCATTTAGGCTATTTAGGAAAGGCTTGGTTATGTGTGGTTTTTAAGGTCATCATGATTATTCCTCTTATCTATTTCCCCATTTTAAATTTTACCTTCATCCTGCTTACTGTGTAGGAAATAAGGGTTTTATTTTTTGAAGTTCTTTCATATGATAACACAAAAAACAAAATTCATTAGTCAATGCTTGAAACTAGTCATAAAGACCTAAATCACAAAATTAGGCACACAGTCAACCAAAGCATGGTCATAATTAGTAGAAAGGTTATAGTACATCCTATCTACCTCATGTAGACTTGTCCCAACATACTGTGAATTGTTATCTTACAATACAACTCCATTTTTAGGATATTTTCCAAAGTTTCCAATCAAAAAAATCTTTCAAGTTAGCATTTAATCTATTTTAGGGATCTTTTCAAATATTTATTCCTATTTACTATTTTTATTAGAAAAATTATTTCTATAAATTTTATAGTATACTATATTTAATTTAATTTTATTATATAAAAATAGTGTATATATATATATATATATATATATATATATATATATATATATATATATATACATATATATATATACATATATATATATACATATATATATATACATATATATATATATATATATATATATATATATATATTATAATTTCAATAATCTATTTCCATTAGTTTAAGCCATATTAAATTGGGTTAAATAGAAGGTCATTATATCCTTGAGTGTGCCTATAAATTTGAAAGACTCCCTATTGTAGTATAATAAGCTTGCATTTTTTAGCTTGATATCTAGACATAGATTGTGTCTCATGTGTTGGAGGAAACCTATGTAACCCATTGTTTACAATAATATATATGATTAAAACCTTTGTGTTTCATATATGATTTTTTATGTCTATGTGTTTATATATTTTTTTGATTAGGGTGTTCCTTCACTAGAAACTTTACACATATGACAACATCATGCTCTAGTGTTCAAATTAAGACCAAGGCCAATAGATAAATCATGAGGAGTAGATCAAGATGGTTCAATAGTAGTATGACACCTTAAAAGGATTAAGAAGAGTAGGAATAGGGATATTAACCTAAGGAGGAGTAGGTATATGCATCTAACTATTTAACTTAATGATTTAGGGTTATAGAGTTTAAGACCTAGGTTATTAAAGGGTCTGAGTATAGTAAATTAGGGTAAAAAAATTAATAAATATAGCCACTAATTTTTAACAAAATTGAATTATTTTAACATTTTAAAATATAAAAATAAATTTTGTAAACAAGTACTTAGCTGGAAATTTACTGAGATGGGAGATCTAGAGGCTACAAACTAGGATAGGAGATGATTTGAGTGTCATAGATAGGATTTAGGTATCAAAACCCTTCATGGATAGTAGTACCCTTATTGGATAGTAGAAGAAATGGTGTTAGTGTCTTTATTTTGGTGCTAATGTCCTCTATTTAGAACTATTTTGAGCTTTTAGGTGCACCTATGTCTGAGTTTACCAATCCTATTTTGTGTGCACAAGCTTTGATTCCCTATTAGTGACCTATTTTGACTATTTTTTTATTAAAACCCTAAACCTTCATGTTGCTAAGGCATCTTATTGGCACAAGTATCAAATTGTGTTTTTAGTGGGGTAGGCTAGACATTCTCAACACCCTATTGTGATGAGATTTTCCTACATACCAATACTTCGAGGAGGGGTCAAGATCAATCTAGTTCTCCCCACCTATGTTTTGGCATAAGTACAAGTGAAGCTATTATGAATGTTGATTTAAGTGTTTTGAGAGTGACTGAGACTATAAATTTGAGTAATATGAGATTAGGTATGTTGTAGATGACTGTATGTAAAAGTATGATAAAATAGGGATTAATAACCATTTTTTGCACAACTTTTTTTAAGCTTATTTGTGTTATTTACATCTAATTTTCATCTAGTGAATAATGGTTTAAAATTCATGTATATATTATTCTAGTGTTTTTATGGGTCTTAAAATAGGTATAGGTTGACCCTAGGTGGTTTTTGCTTTGAAAATATATTAATTGGTAACAAAATATGAGAAAAAGATAATAGCACCCAAATTGAGACATGAGCACCATTGACACTATTGTCCAAATTATGGCACTAGTGTCTAAGTGGTAGTTACTGAGGCACTATGGGTAGAGATGTTGAAGTGAAGGCCTAAGGCTACTTTAGGGATGTTTAGGGACATGTGTGGCTTACATAAAGGCTGGATAAGTATCTAAATAGGCCCTAAGATAGGTATAGTGATAAGCTAGGGGTGGGTGGTCTCAAGTAACACTCTTAACACTCAAGTGTCATTTATATATGATTACATTTTCCCCCCACCCACTTTATTATAAAAATTCATCAAATTAAAATTACTGAGATAAAGGAAAAATAACTGTACCTAGACTTACCTAAGAGGTGAAGCTCATGAATCTGGATCTAAGTATGTGAAGCATGTTTTATTATGTGTCTTGTAAATGAAATGTGCATAGGTCAATCATTACTTAGGATATATCAAAATAAATTATAGAACTAAGTAAAGAGATAAGAGATAAGAAAGGAAAAATACACCTCATTAGGTATGCCAACCAATGCATAAACCTGGTGATAACATGTGTGTGTAGATAATGATTAATCAGTGAATAACTTGGACTAAGCCAATGACTTGCTCAATCCCCATGTGTGGGTGGCTTAAGAACATATGTAGAATATGAATCCATCATTACCTACCCATGTGTAGTAGATGCATCTTAAAATGAAATTGTGTGATGTAATTAAATATGTGTAACTATAATTATAATTGTATATGTCAACTTTATGACCACTCTGGAATTCTAGAATGTAAAATAGCTCTAGGCCACTCAAGAATATTAGGTGGATTCCATCCACTAAAAATGGAGTAAAACATCAATCTAGTGTGTAAATTAAAACATGGTGTCTGGTGCATACAATGTAGAGAATGACATGGAGTTTTTCATTCCATCTGATCAACTGGTGTATAAGTAAGCATATGTAAATTATGTGTCATGCACATACCCTTAAATATAATATCTAAGTATATGTATTCTATATTTAGTTTTAATAATCTCTATCTAAGTATATAAACTAAAATGAGAAGGATAATTTGATGCATGATGCCCCCAATCTGATCAAATTATTATGATTATGTACTAAATTATACAAAAAATGGTAATATATAACTAAACTTGTGAAAACTTAGACTGTACCTATTGTAATTTTTTGGCCGATCTAGGATTTCCTTAAATTAAGGCTATAATATAATATCACCATATCTTGAAAAATAGTATTGGTGGTCTAATGTCCAACTATTCCAATTTTTGTTCAACTTAAACTAGTCACTATTTCTCACTATCTTTTATTGAAATTTATTTTTGTATTATGTGCCTGTGTTCTAAAACTATAGTCTAAGTGCATTTTAATAGCTTGATCTCTATGATAAACCTTTTTGAATTCCCCCTCTTTTGAGGGTAGTTGTTGAACATGTGTAATAACTATCCTCAAAATAAAAATATCTACAAAATGTGTTAGATCATATATGATATATGCGTAATAAACCAAGATAATGTGTATACATAACACCATAATATAAGATATTATAAGCATAAGTTTGTATTTTATAATGTATGTTAGATCTAGCATTCATAAGGCTATCAAGATAGATATAATAATGTATATGAATAGAAAATATGAGTAATAACTAAGTAATAACCTAGGAGATTGGGCATGATGTCCATCAAGGTACCAAAGTAGGAAGGGGAGATGCATGAGGTCCCTCATGTCATCTTAAATTGGAGTGTGTAACAATTAAGAGATAAGTTCCATGTCCATGATGTATACAATAAAACATACATACAACACATATGAGGCATGCAAAGTAGGCCAAGGGGCCATAATACAAGGGACATGGGCACATGTCACTAAAATTGAGAAAGCAATACCTGAAAGAACATGTTCAAATTTATATATAAATAAACAAAAATCAAGTTGGCTTAGAGCCACATGAAAGTATATGTTAAAATGTCATATACATAATCAGGAAGGCACACACAAAGACATGGGCACATGTCCAAAGCATAGATACAATGAAAATAAGTGGTGTAGAGCTATAGATAAATTTCATATTAAAATGACCTCGAATAGAAAAAACATAGAGACATAATTAAGTATAAACTAAGAAATCTAGAAATGAAAGTATGCATGAACATGTGGTATAAATTTGTATATGAGATAAGATGTACATAAGCTAAGTCTAGAGTAGTAATACTCAGTAATGAATCTGAATAGGTGTAGGATGATCAAGATCAAGATATAGAAATGTTAAATCTTTGATGTAGATTTTATAAATATGTAACCTAATAATTGAAACTATGTATAGGATGCCCCTAAATGGGTGAATATATCAAATGAGGAATTAGTGTATCTGTGTATATGACACCAGTGGGTAGATAATAATAAATATAGATTTGTATAGTAGAATTGAGTCTTTTAAATAACTATAAACACTCAAAAAGAATAAGTGAAGCATGTATGTGTGATAAAAAAACTAACTATACTAAGATAGTTATCATATTTAGTACCTGGCATGTATAAGAAGTGTAAACATGGCAATGCATATAATTTTTATGTTTTATGTTTTAAATAAATATTTGAATGTTTTTTGTATTTTGGCATATTATATTATTTTTTATTTTTTGGATATAAGCTATGTACAAGTAACATTAAAATTAAAATATATACAAGGAGAAAAAAATAAGGAAACTAGGTAGAAGAAGGGAGGAACATACTAATCAATGAGTCTCATGGGAGACACATTATCAATGTGACTTGTGTCAAATAAAGGAATAGTAATCATTTGTGTTGTGTGAAAAGTTAATTAAGGTTTGATAACTTGTATTAAAGTATCTATAGCAAGTATTTCATGTGAACTAGTTCTAGGATTATGTGAAGCTGACTAGAGTGTCTTGTAAACTATAAGACTCTTAAGGACCCATCTAGTATAAAATGGTGTAGTTGGCATGGGTTCCCTATGTTAAGAACCCTAGGAACTCAATAACATTTATTTCATAAGTAAAAGGGTAGAGTGAGGCCCTATTGAATCTATAACATATCTCTGATGTAGGGGAATCTCTAATAAGAGTCTTTGTAGGAGAGTATGTATACTTGGTAACACTATAGGATTATACCTCACCTACACTAGTGTCTCAACTAAACTTTATGGTGTACTAATGGTAACTATGATCATAACTATAAATGGTAGCCATTGTTTGACTTCATGTGGAATATGTAAGGGATAATCATATGAAAGAACCTCAATTGTGACCACATGATTAACATGTATGTACTTAAGGCATCTATTCATAGTGTATGAAATGGATCATAGTTATTGTATCTATGGCCTACCCAATAACATGACAATTATGCCTACACTAGGTACTACTAAGAATCTTGTGGCCACATGTGTTGGTCCAACCTATAGTAGAAGTACAATCTCCCTAATAGAGCTTAGGACATGGCCACTAAAACCATAGATAACTATGTCAATGAGAGAAATTTCCTTCTCTAAATAACCTAAATTTAATTCAAGTGTGATAGTGCACATTTTAATACTTGACCCATTATCAACCATAACACTCTAAATAGGATGATGATCAATGTAGGATTATATAAAGATTGCATATCAATCTAAATCATCATTGACAATCTCCTACTTTGAGAAAGTGATGGGTGGTATATTTGGTATTGTAGTATGATACACACCAATGATATTATGTATGGGGTGTGCATCCTCTATAGTAGTGTGATATGGTGCTAGTGGTGTATATTCTTGATACATATAGTGAACATCTAAAGTGCCCCTACCTCATTACATGTATGATTTAGAAACATATATAAAACTATTTTCAATGCCTTAACTTCTATTTGTTAAACTTTGGGTGCCTCTATGGGTGTGCCCACATCAATGATGTTGGCCTCTATAAAATCTTGTACTTTATGTTTTAAGTTGATGCATATATTTTTAGTATGTCCTGGTGCCTTGTGATAGTCGCATAATGTATTGGAATCATATTTATTTAGAAGAGGTCATGTCATATCAACCTCTTTGATGTGAGGGAGAGATATGACATTGCATTCTAGGAGTTAATGTAAAACATGTGCTGACTATTCTGGAAGGTTGGTGAAAAATATTTGGGGAGGAGCCAATAAAATTAGGTGAGGATGTGTCTCTAAAACTATGTTAACTATGGCCTTTGTATCACTTTTATTTTTTGTTTCCCTTTCTTTATATGGAGGCTTATTATAACACTTAGTATTTGATTATGATCCACTTGTGTACTTTAATTTGACCATAGAGAGAAGCTTGATTTCCCTTTCTTTCATTGTGTGGCATAAATCTTTTAATGTTGGAAACTTCTTGAATAAGATAGCTTCGTGCAATGTTGGTAGTAAACTAAGTTTTAATATGTCTTGGAGATCTCTATCTACCATGGGATTAGTCATCTTTTCCAATAGATTTTTATATCACAAGACATATTCTATAATAGGCTCATTGAATTTTTGCTTTAGTTATGCTACTTGAGTATATGAGATCTTATCACGAATGTTAATTGAAAATTGTGTTAAAAACATATCTACCAATGGATTGAATGTAGTGATAGACTGATTTGAAAGATCATAGAACCACTATAAATCATAGTCCTTTAGACTTCATGGGAATAACTTAGTAAGGAACCAATTATTATACATGTATTCCAAACATGTTTCATGAAAATATCATATATGATGCTTTGGGTCACTGTTACCATCATACAAAGTAAGCTTAGGTGCCAAAAATTGATAAGGAAAATGATTTGTCGCTATGTGATGTGCCAAAGGTGTATGTAAAATAACATGAGAATCCAAGGCAAATGATGGCCTAGTAGCTTGCTACTCAAGATGTAACACCTTAGCCTATAAAAATTGAATCTCATGCATAAGGGATTATACATTTGGAGAGGAGGAACTAGCCATTAGAGGTGTTACTATTATTGGAGATTTTTGAGTTAACATAAGTTATTATATAAGCTAACTAACCCCCAAGTGTAATAATATTATTATTTGGGGGAGTAACAGATTTACCATTATTTGATTTTTGATGTTCTTCATGGACAATATTCATAAGATCATCTCACATATCTTAATATTTGGAAATGAAATATTGTAATCATATCTTATCAGTTTCATCGAATCGGTTGTTAAATTCTACCATTGTAGGTTGAAAAGTAGGAAAATAAATAATTGTATATTATAAGCCTTTAAATAAATTTAATCTATAAAATATTTCAAGAATTAAATACTAAAACAAATCTAAGATTTTAGAACTAATATCTGAGTATAGAAAATAAAAAGATGCAAACACTAGGAGCATATAAGGCTATGGTTTTAATAGCATTCAAACTAAGTCAGGTTCACCAAATAATTTAATTTTTTATGGTTATGGAGTTTAAGCCCTAGGTTTTTAAAGGGTCTGAATATAGTAAATTAGGGTAGAAATATCTAATAAATACAATCACTAGTTTGTAATAGATTTGACTTAGTTTGACCTTTCTAAAAATAGTAAAAATGATGTAAATAAGTACTTATCTATAAATTTACTAAGACAAAAGATATATAGGTTACAAATTAAGATAGGAGTTGATTTGAGTGTAGTGGATAGGATTCATGTGTCATAACCCTTCCTATAAAGTAGTGCCCTTATTGGATAGTAGTGATAATGGCACTAGTGTCTTTATTTGGTGTTAGTGTCCTCTATGTATAACTATTTAGAGCTTTTGGGTACACTTATGTATGAGTCTTTAAAGCCTATTCCTATGTGCATAAGTTCTAATTCCCTATCAGTGACTAGTTTGACATATTTTATATATAAACCTTAAACTTTCACATTTTTAGGGTATTTAGTTGGTAGAAGTATCAAAGTGTGTTGTTAGTTGGGTAGGTTGGGCATCCTCAACACCCTATTGTGATGAGATTTTTATACATACAAATGTTATGAGGGATCAATCCTGATGTAGTTCTTCCCACCTAAGTGTTGTTGCAAGTGAAATTGAAGCTAGTATGAATGCTATTTTGAGTGAATTTGATTGTGTTTGATACCATAAATATAAGTAATTTGAGCTTAGGGATATTACAAATGGTTATATGTATAAGGTAGAATATAGATTAATATCCTTGATTGTGCACAACTTATTCTAACTTTGTTTGTGTTATTTGCATCTAATTTCCATTTAGTGAATAATGAGATAAAATTCATGTATATATATATATTATTATAATGCTTTTGTAGATCTTAAAATATGTCTACTCTAACCCTAGGTGGTATTTGATTTAAAAATATATATGTTGGTAACAAAAGGCAAGAAAAGGATAATAATTTCCAAATTGGGACACTAGGGCCATTGGCACTTCTGTCCAAATTATGATACTAGTATCTAAGTGGTATAACCTGAGGCAATTGGGGCCAAGATGTTAAAGTGAAAGTTTGGGACTAATTTAGGGATGTTTTGGGATGTGTGTGGCCCACATGAAGGCTAGATAAGTGTATAAATAGGCCCTAAAATAGGTCTAGGGCTAAACTAGGGATGGGTCATCTCAAGTAACACTCTTAGCACTTAAAGTGTCATTTATAGATGTTTACACTATTAGTAGGAGCACTAGAATCACTAACCTCACCACCTAATTTATAAGGAGAACATTTAGTAGGTAGATTAAAATAATTCAAAGGATCATTGGTAATATTTAAATTCTTAGGTGTAAATTCATTAACCTATTTTATTTTATTATATTCTTCACTAACAATATATATCATGTCATAAATTTTCTTAGTAATTGTTAAAAGATAATTTTCAAAATTAGTTTCAGTCATATTATCAAATTTTGAGACAACATCATCATTGGAATGATTAAAAGTAAAAGCATTGTCATTGTCCTATCAAGTATTATGAAAATTTAAATAATTCAAATATTACAATTCAAGTGCTTCATCATCAATTATAGAATAAGGAATGTAATCAACTATAGTAAAAGAATCAAGAATATCACTAAAATTTTCTATTTTTGAATTCAAATAAGAATAAGTACCAAACAAAGGAAGTTGAATCAAATAAATATAGTATAACTCAATCTATCACTTTCCTAGTAAAAAAAATTTATTTATCCCTCTTAATTTTTATAGGATGTAAACACGGTAAACATGAAATAAGTTAGGGCCAATGATAAAGCAATTCATAACACATCAAAAGCTGAAAATTAGATCTAAAAAGTGGAAAATCATGCCCTAAAAAGTGAAGAATATGAAACCATAAGGTTGGATGATTTTAAATATTAGGTTCACCAAAATTTAAGAATTATATTTTAGAGGTGAATGGTCATGATAATAAATTACTATGATAGAATGAATGAGAATAACCAAGATCTAAAAAATTGTATCTAAAAGGATAAATCATACACAAGAGGAAACAATAACACCCTAAAATGTTGGTAAGTTCAAATAACATAAGGGGTTCATAAAAATGTTTTAAAAAAAAAATTATTCAAAGAATATTACACTATCCACAACTATGTAAATTTAAAACTAATGTGCATAAAAGGGGAATAAGATAGTAGAGAAAACTATTAGGAACTTGTTTGCAATAGATTAATCTAGTAACAAAAATATAAAAAATATGCATTGAATTAAAAGAAGATAGAAATAATCTATTGAAATAATAAATGCACATTAAAAAGTATTGTATGTATATTCTATTGGAAATCTCCTTTGATCACGGCTCAACATAAAATATTCAATATCTATGATACTTCATCTCACACAAGCTCAATATTTACAGTAAACTACCCAAGAGAATTTCTACTTCCCATATATGTGTGATAATTAAAAGCATATAATGGGATAACTTACAAATAATATGTGTCCAATATTTTATTAATAACACAAAATATTTAGGATGAAGGGATCCTAGCATGCCCTTCCCCTCAAAAAAATTTTGTCCTCAAAGTTTGAGATGAAGAAATTGTTGATATAACTCAAGTAAGGGTTACATGTTACAATTTTTTATTGAATATCATGTCATTATGATATAATAATTGTGGTAGTGTAGTTTATAGTATAACATGAGTGTTTGTCTAGGATAGACTCAAGTTTAAAGAGGATATATCCTTCAGTCTAAAGCTTGGGGATGAAATTTGGGCTCAAACCTACTGACCAATGACCTTCTTTGAACATGATATATAGAAAACGTGATTGATATTGAATGAAGAGGGAATAATTAACTTGTACACTATAGGACCAGTCTTTTGGAACACTTTATAAGAACCATAAAATGTGGGTGCTAGTTTTTTATGACCTTTCAACTTCAAAGAGGACTTCTTATAAATATATATCTAGAGAAAAACCATGTCACCTATGTTGAAATCCCATTCTGAGTAGTGTTGATTGGATTTTTTTCTATATTGTTTATGAAATATGGAGGCCATCTTTGAGATTTAAAAGGATATCTACACATGTGTTGAGTGTGGAATCAATTTTTTTCACCTTGGAACTTATTATAAGGTATGTATAAATAGAAGGTGGTGGCTGACCATAGATAGACTCATAAGGTTTCATCTTAGTGGAAGTGTGGCATGTGGAGTTATACCACCATTCAATCAATGGTAACCATTTGACATAATGAGTATATTGATTAGAGGAAACATAACACAAATAGGTATCCAATCATTTATTGATAATATTCGTTTGACAATCTATTTGTATATGGTATGTAGAGCTCAATTTAAGTTGTTTATTCTAGTGGTGTAAATTTTCCTTCCATAATTTTTTAGTAAAACTAGAATAATGATCATAAATTATTAAATAAAGTTCCACATGGAGGTAGAATATCTAATCAAGAAAGGTTTGGGTAATGGTGGATATGGTAAAAGGATGGACGAGGGTGTATAAATTTGCATACTTGGAGAAGTGATCCACCACCACCATAATAACTAATTTACCTCCTAACTTTGATATTCCTTCAAAAAAGTCCATGTAAATATCTGATAATACCTTGATGGGACAAGCTAGAGTTGGATCGTGCCTAGGGTTGATATGTAAGGAAATTACTTAGATGTTCACATATAATTATTATATATTGCATATAATAGACAAAGATAAGAGATCACATAGAAATAATTGAAAATATAGTAGAATACTAGATAATATAAGAGAGCCGCTTTGAGGTGGAAACCTCTAAATCAATGTAATAAAATTAGAATACTTAATATTATGATCAAATACTGACCACTACCTCCTATAAAATATTTATAATAGTCTACTTATCCATGGTTATTCCATAGGATGACCTAACTAATAACATAAATAAGTGGAACAAAAATATAAAAGAGGTATGTAAGCCACAAGTCAGACACACATATCCCTAGGCATACCAAAGGTTAAGGGTATAGCATGCCCCTCCCCTTTAAAACAACATTATCCTCAATGTTAAATCAAATGTGGATGTTGCTAAATAAAGGAGTCATCCTCTTGAGTGGCATATTCACATGGTAGATTCTTCCATTTGATCAGGTACTCCTTAATTGCTCTAGACCATAGTTGTTTAGTGCACATTTGAAGGATCACCTCAGGATCAAGAATAACTCTCCCTTCCTCATCTAATTTTGGTGACTTTATTTGAGTAGAAACTCTATTTCTAATGACTTTCTTTAGGAATGATACATTAAATACTAGACGTATGTGAGTGGATGAAAGAAACTCTAACTTATAGGCCACACTATCAATTTTCTAAAAGATCTAATAAGGCCCATAATACTTAGGGGACAACTTGTTATCCTTTTTTATTACTTCAAGGACATCTGATTATATGCCTATAATTGAACAAATACCCAATCACCAATGTCAAAATTCCTCTCACTTTTATGTTGATCTTCCTACTACTTCATGCGATTTTAGGCCATGGCTAAATTTTCATGTAAACTTTTAAAGACCTCTTGTTGATGGTGAATATGTTCCTCAACTACATGAACCTTAGGATGGACCTTCAAGGTGGAAGTGATGGATGGAGAGTGGTATCCACATAAGGCCAAAAAGGGATAAATTTTGGAAAAACTATGAACAAAAGTATTATACCACCATTCAGTAAGTGGAAACCAATGAACCCATTTATCTTGTTTATCAGAAACAAAACAATGGAGATATCCTTCTAGACATTTGTTGACTAACTTAGTTTGTCCATCTGATTGAGGATGATAGGATGAGATATGAGCCAACTTAGTGCCCAAACATGTAAATAATTCAATCCAGAAATTACTAGTGAAAATGGGATCTCTATCACTGATAATGATCTTAGAAGTACTATGCAGTTTCTAAACTATATTGAGAAAAGTAGAAGCTATTATACTAGAAACAAATGGTTGTGATAAATAACAAAAATGAGCATACTTATTGAGATGATCCATAACAACCATGATAATAGTTTGACCATTAGAAATCATTAACCCTATAATGAAATCTATAGACACCTCTTCCCAATGTTGGATAGGGATGGATAAAGGTTGTAAAAGACCTAGGGTTTTGATGGTTTCACCTTTATTTTATTGATAGTCATACATTTAGCCACATATTTTTGGACATCCCCCTTGAGTTATTCCCCAAAAAAATATTTATTGATTATATGATAGGTTTTCAAAAATCCTAAATGATCCCCAAGTGGAGTTACATGAAGTTCTTGAATGATATTTTTTTGAGAAGAAAATTCTTACATAGGTATAATCTATCTTTATACCATAATGCATTACCCTTCTATGTGAATTTTTAAAATCCACTCAAACCTTACTGAAGATTCTAAATCAAATTAGGTGTATCACTATCATTTTCCCATTTTAATCTTTCTTCCTTTAGCTAGTCTACCTACCAAATGGTTATGCCTCAATTGATTCATCACTCCTAGATAGTGTATCTACCACCACATTTTCCTTGTCTTTCTTGTAGACTATTTCAAAATCTTAGTCTAACATCTTGGTTACCCATTTTTTTAATTCTTCTGATGACAATCATTGTTCCAAAAAATATTTGAGACTATCATGATCAGTCTTTACCTGAAAGTGATGAACCATAAAATAAGGTCTCCATTGTTTGACCACATGAAGAATGGCCATCATTTACTTCTCATAGATGGGCTTGAGCCAATTTTTACACTTCAATTGGTGACTTTAAAATCCAAGTGTTATGCATTCTTATATGAGCATATCACCCATACCATATCCAGATGCATCATATTTAACCATAAAAGTCTTCGAAAAATTAGGAGTGGCCAATACTAGAGTGGTGAACATAGCCAGTTTCAATTATTTAAATACCTTGGTAGTTATATCAATCCACTAAAAGGAATCTTTCTTAAATAAATAATTAAGTGGGGCTACAATGCTACCATAATTTTTGACAAACTTATGATAATAACCAATTAGCCCCATAAATCCCCTTAATTACTTGAGCGCCTTAGGAACTGACTAGTCTACCACTACTTGGTTTTTTAGGATCCACTTTAACTCCATGTGAAACCATATGACCCAAATATTTAACCTCACAAGATCTAAAATTACATTTAAAAGGTTTGGCATACAACTATTGTTATTCCAAAATTGAGAGTATATGTTTCACATATTGTAAATGGTATTCCTAATTTTTACTGTAAATGAGGATATCATCAAAAAAGACCAAAACAAATTTACTCAAAAATAAACTAAAAATAGTATTCATCAAACTCTAAAAGGTGGATGGTGCATTTTTTAGACCAAAAGGCATAACCATAAACTTATAATGGTGCTCATGAGTTCTAAAATCTATTTTGGGTATGTCTTCATCATAGATCTAGATTTGATTATACCCAGAACGTAGATCTAACTTGGTAAAATAAAGAGCACCATGTAATCCATTTATAAAATCATCAATTATAGGAATAGGAAACTTATCTTTGATAGTGTAATTTTTAATATATCTATAGTTAGGGCACATCCTCTAAGTGTCATCTTTCTTTCTCACCATGACAACTAGTGAAGAATATTCACTTTAGCTATGGCGAATGATTCATGTATCCAACATCTCATATACCATCTTTTAAATTTCACTTTTCTTGGCATAGGGATACCTATATGGCCTGATGTTGAGTGGTGTACTACTAAGAATAATTTTGATGACATGGTTATACATGTGGCTAGGTGGAAGTCCTTTTTGGCATGTCACTAAAAATAACATAATGGGCATCAATCTCTTGTTATAGATTAGGGGGTGTAGATGGCTAAGTTGGTTGGACTTTAATGGAGAATAAGCAAGCTACCAATCCCTTAGCACCCTTTAAGATAATCTTGGTCATCTAATGGGAGCTAACAAGTTTTGGATATTTATCCCTTAATCCCCTTCACTCAAATGTCCTTCCTTTTGAATGAAAATGCATGAATAATTCCTATAAATTCATCCCAATAGTGCCCAAAGTGGTAAAAATTTGTAATCCAAAAATAATGTTAGCTCCACCCATTGGAATAGCAAACATATGAGAATATAATAGGTAGTCTCCCATGGCTAGCTTAATACTATGGAATTTTCTTAAATAGCTAATAGTACCACCATCGGCAATCATGACCTAAAATTATTGAGCAAGATAAATGAAATAGTTTAAATGAGTAACCAACTTACCTGTTGATGAAGTTGTGTGTGCTCCCAAAATCAAGCAATATAGTGACATTCTATTTCCTAAGGAAACCCATCACCTTAGGAATTTGGGGAGTTAATACCTGAAAGGGCATGACAAGAAATATTAGGCTAAAATTCTTCATATTCCTCCTCAAGTCCTACATCCTCACCAATTTCCTCCTCATCATCTTCATCCTCATTGGAACCTTCAATGAAAAACAACTTCTTTTCAACATAATGATTTCCTTTGATCCATTTATTATCACAACCATAACACAATCCTTTTGCTCACTTCTCCTAAATTTTTTGAGGTGTCAATCTAGTGGGTTGAGGAAATGATGGTGTTAGAAAGGTGCGATCATGACTAGTAGTGAAAGTTTTCCATTTGACCATATATTTTTCTTCTACCATTCATGCCCTTGGGATAGCTTCTAATACATATTATGTATTAAACATTCAAACCTCTAATTAGATGCTATATTTGAGTCTACCCAAAAAAATATCAGTCAAATTTTCTTTAATGATGTCTTCCACCCATATAAATAGATTTTAAAATTGATGAATATAATCCTTCACATTTCTTATTTGACATAGTTTGGATAACTGGATAAAGTATTTCTTAGAGACATTATTTTAATAATGATCCAATAACTGATCAGTGAAAATAGACCATGTAACAAGATCACCATTCTTTTTATTTTGAGTACACAACTAGGGATACCAAATGAACTACTCAGGTTCTAGATACAGAGATACAACTATCACCTTTTGAGAATTTGGAGTTGTTAGTGCTGAGAGGAGGAGGAAGACCCAAATGATGAAGTGGAGGGTTATTTGGTTATAACTGAGATGAAATAGAATCTAATTGTATAGTGATCTAATGTAATTGAGTGTACACCCCATTAATCTCTTTGTTCATCCTTGAAACATTAGTTTAAACTACAACAAAGTCATCATGTTGCACTAAGCCCTTTATGTCAACCAAAAGTTGATAAAGAAATGTATTTAAAGTTCCATATTCCATGTTATCCCTAGGATTCTTAGGATTTTCTTTCCCCTCTTTTTCCCTAAGTAGTATGACCTACCATATACAAACCCTAGGAGGGTTTTTGCCCAAAAAAATTGTACTAGGATATGGTGCCTTTATGACCACCTTACCAAGATGAATCCAATGACTAATTTTATGTACTGGGGTGAAAAAACTTTGGTACCAAAAAAATATTCTAATATAATATACTGCTATGATAGTCTCACTGATACGAATCTAACAACTACAAATGTGAAAAGGGAAAAAAATTCTAGACTCTTTTTTTAATATTTTTTAATAAAAGCATTTTGAAAAATATTGTACTGATAAAATAATTCTTCCCAAATTTTGAGTTATGTTTTTTCACTCCATCCACTCACAGAAGTTGTCGCTCACCAGATCCAAAAAAATGTTGTAAGAAACTTTCCCAAATCAAAGATATGATACCACTTATAAGGAAATTAATTAGATGTTCACACAGAATTATTATATATCACATAGAATAGATAAATATAAGATGTCACATAAAAATAATTAACATCAGAGTAGAATACTAGATAATATAGTAGAGCCACTTTGAGGGGACAACCTCCACAATAATGTAATAATAAAAAAATACTTAATATGATGATCAAAGACTAACCACTACCTCCTATATATAGTCTACTTAGCCATGGTTATTCCATAGGCTGACCTAACTAAGAACATAGATAAATGTAACAATAATATAAAATAGGTATGTAAGCCATAAGTTGGCCACACATATCCCTAGACATGCCAAAGGTTAAGAGTGTAGCATGATACTGTTTCCCCTTTTTCATTGACAAGTCTCACATTCTTCAATAATCTTTTTGATGTCATGTTTAGTGTTCTCCAAAAAATGGACCCTTTCATAATTTTTTAAAAACCTAAGTGGTCAATTGATGATGAGGCATGCAGTTTCATTATAATATTCTCTCATAGTGTTCATTTGGGCACTAGTATGAAAAGAACCTTTATGCCACAAATAGTGACCATCCCAATAATAATTTAGTTGAGATGAATTATTGGTCACTTTTTAGATGATCCAATAAATTTGGGCATCCTCAAATCATTTGTATTGTACCTTATTAACCCACTCTGGAATGGGGAAGGATAGTGTGCATAAAGTTATATGTTCTTCATATTTATGAGAGAACACATTTATTGTAACATTGGCTTTACCTTTCTTGTATGTAATCTCATAGTTATAGCCCATTAATTTGGTTTCCCATTTCTATTTCTAAGATGAAGAGACTCTTTTATCCAATAATTAATTTAGACTATGGTGATAATTTTTAATGTATCAATATCTCTTGACTAGGTATGAGTACCAATTAGTTACTGCATGAATAATGGATAACATTTCTTCTTCATATGTGGAGTAGGAAATAAACTCCATATAAGTAATTTATTGGTGAATGTGAGAAGTTGACATTTATGCATTAATATAGCTCCAATTCCACTATCATAGGCATGAATTTTGATGACAAAGGTTTTGGAGAAGTTATGCATATCTAGATCTAGTATAATATATATCACATGTTGAGAAACTTGAAGGCCATTTTTTCCACCTTTGACCAATGAAAGACATATTTTTGAAACATGGTTTACAATGGAACTAAAATCTTCCCATAGCCATAATCCAAATTTATATAATATTGAGTGAGGCCTTGAAATCCATGAAGGCTCTTGAGTGTTTTAGCTTTTTGCCATATTTTCATGGCCTCAATGTTTTTTATCCACTTTAATCTATTCATCATATAATATTTGGCCTACATACTCAATTTCATTTTGGAAAAAAGCATACTTTGATAATTTTTCACATAAATAGTTCTTATATTGAGGAGGCACTCATCTAATAGGATGAGATGGGAAAGGTTAAGGTTATACCCCTAGAAGGTTTTTTTCTAAATGCATCAAATGTTCCTCCTAGGTTTGGCTAGATAAATATACCATCAAAGAATACTAGGATGAATTAAAAAACAAATGGATGAAATATCATTTCTATTTAACCATGAAATTTTTACATAGCATTAGTGAGGCAAAAGGCATGTTGAGAAACTCATAATGACCATCTTGAGTTTGTAAGGATGTCTTAGGAATATATTATTCCTTAATTTAGATATAATAATAGCCTAACTTCAAGTTGAGCTTTGAGAAGTGATCTCCATGCAATTTTTCCAATAGCTCATCAATTAATGGAGTGCAAAAATTATCCTTGATTATGAGTTGATTCAGCACTCCAAATTTAATACAAAGGTATAAATACCCAAATTTTTCACATGCTAGTAAACTATGGGAATAATAATAATTGATGCTTGGTGTAATGACTCCCACTTTCAACAATTTTTAGATTGATGTTTCAATTTCATTATTATATAGAAATGGGTATTATTAAGTATGAATGTTTGGAGGCATACTACCTAGAAAAATATGTTTGTGGCATGATATTTTGGTCACTATGGAGGTGACCCTGTAGGTTCCTCCAAAACAATTGTATACTTAAATAATGGTTAATGTAAATCTAACGACTAGTTGGGATCAGATGATTTATTGAGTTGGATGGCATAAATCTAGGTGACGATCCCATAAAATACATTTTTTATAAACTACTCCATTTAATGAAATCTAATGAAACTTATTTTATACCAAAGTGAGTCATTTTAATGTGTGTTTCATTTAAACATTTCTATAGAATAGGTCCTAGTGTCTGAAGCCACTATGCTTGAAAAACTACATTTCAACCTACTAGATGTATAACAATCATACCTAATTTAAAATTATAATCCCCCACTAAGATTAGAAAAAATTATAGTTTTAATTTACAAGGTAAGGTTCCACCATTGGCTACCATGAATTCAAACTTGAATAAAGATATACATAAAAATAATCTTGTTTGGATAGTTGAAAGTCAATAAATTATGTATTATGCCATAATCAACAAGGATTTTGAAGGGATATTTTTTAAAGTACCACTTGATTTTATTTTTTTATGAAGTGGTGATGTTATCCAATTCATTCACATAAATTTATCGTGTAGGATTTTCTTTGACATCATGTTCTTATTTATTTTCTTCTTCTAGGGCTTATAATGCATCTTCTAATTTGTTAGACTTTGGAGGTGACTCTACATCAAGTAGGTATAGTTTTTGCTTCACCCATTAGTGGCCCAATGATAATTTATCATCATAGTTTTAAAATAACCCTTTTCCCTAGAGGACCCACATATCAACCTTTGTTAGGCATTTTATGGGTGTAATTCTCTAGTTTGGGAATGTTTCTAGTTGAGGTGGCATGGAAGTCCTAAATGGATGGGATTTGAAATTTTCATTTTTGGTTATGAAATTTTATTTGGCCAACCTAGCCAACCCAATTACTACTATCATATCCTAAGGTTTGAACATTTTCACCTATACTATAATATCCTCTTTTAGGCCACTGCAAAACAAATTTTGAAGAAGTCATATGTCAACCCTTATATTTTATTGATGATATTTTTTTAATGTCATGTAATATTCCTTAACAAAACTAATCTTATACAATTTGTTTAGGGATCTATCAAAATCCTTATATTCACTTAGGCCAAATAAAATCAATAATACTTAATAAAAAAATTATCATGGTAGAATACCATTATATTTTTCGTAGTAATAAAACCACTAGCATCTTCTTTCTCCAAGTTGAAAGTGTTACATTGTTAACCTATGGCATGTATAGGGATATGTGCGGTGGAATTGTGGCTTACATACCTATTATATTATTTTGTTTTATTTTTATATGTTATTATCAAGGTCATCCTATGAAATAACCATGGCTAAGTAGAGTTTATATAGGAGGTAGTGGCTAGTATGTGATTATCATTATGTGAATTCTGCTCTTATCACATTTTTGTGGAGACTTACCCTTAAAAGTGGATCAACTATATTTATCAACCATTTTTATCTTTTATAAATTATTATTGTGGATTTTTTTATCTATTCTCTCAATTCTATGATATAATATTTTATTGTGCAAACATCTAAGTAACTGCATTATAAGTGGTATCAAATCTTTGATTTGGACAAGTTTTTATGGATGTAAAAAAAATTGAATCTAGTGTTTCATGTCTCCTATGAGCTAAAGATCCAAAAAATAACTTAAAATAAAAGAATAATTTTAATGTTTCATCATCTAAATATTGTTCAAAGTGTTTTTTTAAGTGTCTAGAAAAAATTTAACATTATGCAAATTAGCAGGTGCAGATTTATCTCTGATAGAGGATTACAATGGTATATTATGTCTATAAACTTTTCAAGATAAAAATTTTCACCCTTATATATAATAAAAGTCACTATATTCATCTTTTTGAGGTGATTACAATAGTCTCATCTATTGATACACTTTTTTGGGGGATAAAACCCTCCTAAGTTTTGTGCATGGCTAGTCCTAACACTCGCATATGTGGGAAAGGGAAAGAAACTCCTAAAACTCTTCACAAGGATGAAATGGAGTATATAAATTTTGATCCATTATTTCAAAGTTATTTCACCATCTTTGGTCAAAATTACATGGCATTATGTGGTAATATGATCTCATTATGATTAAAGGGGACATCACGGGGATGAGAGGAGACCTAAATGGCTTATGGGATCAATTATAACAAGTAAATGGTAGATTGTCCAACTTTTTAACTCAGTATTTGAAAAACAACCTTACACCACTCCATTTTATATCTCCTCCTCCAAATAATCACACTACCAATCTTTTTTTGAATATAATGTTGCCAAAAGTGGACTTGTGTAAGTTTTATGGTAATGATCCACTCACATGGATCATCAAATTGAAAATTTATTTGATCTACATAAAACTCCATGTTTTCAAAAGTTAGTCATGGCATTTTTTATCTTAAAATTGAGTAGATCATTTGGTATTGATGGTTGTGTGTTCAAAACAAAAATAAGACTCTTAGTTTCCTAGTCTATATTTTCTAAGGAGTTATATCTCCATTATCACAAAAATGTCTCATAAAACTACTTTAACCAAATAGGGACTATAAAGGATTATATTCATAAAATTTAGAATCTCTCCTTATGTGTGGTAGACATCACTGAGGAAAATCTAACTGAATTATTTTTAGGTGGCCTCAAAGATAGAATCTAATTGGGTTCACATGTTTAATCCTAGTTCAATATCTGAGGCCATCCCAAATGCATACCTAGAAAAAGAAAAAATATATGATAAAAAGAATACCGTTCACTAATTTATATGAATGAATTTTCCTAACACCATCATTTCCTTATCCTATCAACTTAATCCCTCAATAAATTAAGAAGCATTAAAAGGTTTGTGTTTATTCTAAGATATAAAATAGAGCTAATGACATCATTATGTTGAAAAGAAGTTGTTTTACACTAAAGGTGTCGATGATGATGATAAAGATGATGAGACCTTAGGTATAGGTTTGGACAAACCCAAGGATGAATTTGAAGATTATCAACCTACTATTTCATGTCATGCACTTTTAGTTATTAGTAATCCTCAAACTCTTAAGGTTATGGGTTTATTCAAAAAATATAATGTGGTTGTGTTGATTGACTCTGGGAGTATACATAACTCCATAAATAATAAATTATATACTCATTTGAACTATTTCATTTACCCAACTCTATAATTTTAGGTTATGATTATAGATGGTGGTACCATCAACTATTCTAGATAATCCCAAAGTATTAAGCTTTCTATGTGAGACTACCTACTAGATTCTCCTATGTCTTTTATTTCCATAGGGGATAACATTATTCTAGGAGTGAAATGGCTCACCACTTTAGGAACTATTGAGATGAATTTCCAAGAACTATTAATTCACTTCCATTTAAAATTTAGGACATTTGACTTTCATTGATAAAGGGCTATATCTCCATAGCTATTTAATTCCCATCAAATGATGCAGATTATAAGAAAAAGTGTTTACGGATTTGTGGCCATAGAGGTTTAAAAAACCAAGGAGTCTATCCATCTTGATTTATAAATTGTGATGGATGATAATTATGTTATTTTTGGTGACATTCCAAAAGGACTTCCACCAAGCTGAGTGCATGCTCATTCCACTAGACTACTTCCTAGATGTACACCACCCAACATCAGACCCTATAGGTATCCATATTCCTAGAAGAGTGAAATTGAAAATATGGTACATGGGATGTTGGATGTAGGAGTCATATAACATAGCCAAATCAAATATTCCTCCCTAGTGGTCATGGTATATAATAAGGATGACACTTAGAAGATGTGCCTAGACTATAAAGAACTCAACAATTACACCATCAAAGATAAGTTTCCTATTCTACTATTTTTTTATTTTATAGATTAATTTCATGGTTTTGTTTATTCTACGAAGTTAGATATTCATTTTGGGTATCATCATATTCTAATCCAAAAAGAGGACATACCTAAAAAAAGTCATAACTCATGAAGGCCATTATAATTTTGTGGTCATGCCTTTTTGCCTCACAAATTCACCATCTACATTTCAAGTTTGATTAATATTGTTTTCAAGCCATTATTGATAAATTTTATGTTGGTGTTTTTTTATGACATCCTCATTTACAATAAAATTTGGTAAGACCATTTTAATCATTTGAAATAGATACTCTCAGTTCTGGAATAACATTAGCTTTATGTTAAACCTTCCAAATGTGATTTTGGCATTTGAGAGGTGGATTAATTAGGTCACGTTATTTCACATGAAGGAGAGAAATTTGATCCTAAAAATATCTAAGATATGATGGAGTGGTAGGTACCCAAAACCCTCAATAAACTCTAAGGTTTTCTGGGGCTAACTAGTTTCTATCACAAGTTTTTCAAAAATTATGGCAGCATCATTATCCCACTCACATATTTGTTGAACAAAGACTCATTTTAGTGGGTTGATATAGCTACCAAGGCATTTGAACTATTGAAAATGTCTATTTTCACCACTCTAGTTATGACTACTCATAATTTTTCTAAACTTTTTATATGGAATGTAATGTATCAATAAATGACATGGGGTTTTTACTCATTAAAGAAGGTACACCACTTGCATTTGAGAGTCACCAATTAAATGGAAAAAATGGGCTCAAGCCAAGCTATGAGAAAGAGATGATGACTATTTTTCATGAATTCAAGTAATGGAAATCTTATCTTATGGGTCATCACTTTAAAGTAAATATTGATCATGATAGCCTGAAATATTTCTTAGAAAAATGATTATCTTCTGAAGAGAAATAAAAATGGGTAACTAAAATATTAGTCTATAATTTTAAAATATTCTAGAAGAAAGGAAAATATAATGTGGTGGAAGATGCATTATCTCGAAGGGATGAATCAGTTGAGCCATTATTATGTGCAATGACCATTTGGTAGGCAAATTGACTAGAGGAAGCAAGATCAGAATGGGAGAATGACAATTCTACCCCTGAATTGATTAAAAACTTCATTAGGGTTTTGGGGGATATAAAAAGTTACATGGAAGGGGAATGTATTATGGTATAAATATATAGTATACCTTTATAATCATTCTCTCCTCAAACATAAAATCCATCAATAACATAATGCATCTCCAATAGGAGCTCACTTGGGATTTTTGAAAACATATCATATAATCAATAAATATTTTTTTTGGGAAGGAATCAAGGGGGACGTCCATAAATATGTGATTGAATGCATGGTATGTCAATAGAATAAAATTGAAACCATTAAGAGATTAGGTATTTTATACCTTTATCCATCCCTAGCTAAATTTTAGGAGGAGGTTTCCATGGATTTCATTACTAGGTTATGGTGGTCTGAGGGTAAAAATTTTATCATGGTGATTTTGGATCAACTCACCAAGTATAATAAAAAAAATTCCTTATCACAACCATTTATTTCAATTACAGTAGCTTCTACTTTTCTCAATACATTTGAGAAATTACATGGTACTCCAAAGATCATTGTAAGTGATCGAGATCCCATATTTACTAGTAACTTTTAGACTATATTATTTTCATGTTTGGGAACCCATTTGGCTCATAGCTCATCCTATCATCCTTAATCTGATGGAAAAATATAGGTGGTCAAAAAATGTCTAGAAGGGTATATCCATTGTTTTGTTTCTAACAAGCAGGATAAATGGTCTCATTGCCTGTCACTTGTTAAATGGTGGTATGATACTTTTGTTCATAGTTCACCCAATTTTTTTCCTTTTTTGTCATTGTATGGTTCAAAGGTCCATCCTAAGGTGATTTTTTTTTAGGAACACATTCACCATCAATAGGAGGTACTTGTAAGTTTATGATAAAATTTAGCCATGATATAGAATCAAATGAATCAGTAAGTGGATCGACATCATAGTGAGTGGAATTTTGACATAGGTGATTGGGTATTTGTAATATTACATTCATATAAGTAGATGTCTCTGAAGTAACATAAGAATGATAAAAAATTGTCTTCTAAGTATTATGGCCCTTATCAAATCTTGTAAAAAATTGGTAGTGTAGTCTACAAGCTGGAATTCCCCAAGTCCACTCATATACATCCAATATTCCATGCATATTAATTGAATAAGGTAATTAGACATGGATGTATACTCAAACTAATTTACCTAAATTAGATGAGGAAGGTATGGTTACTCTAGAGCTTGAAGATATCCTTTAAAGGTACACTAAATAACTACAGACCAAAGTGACTAAGGAATATTTGATTAAATGGAAGAATTTACATTGTGAATATGAAACATGGGAGGATGAAGATTTCTTGAAAAAACTTCTAGGGCTGATTCAACATTGAGGACCATGTTTTTTTAAAGGGCAAGGCATGTTACACCCTTAACCTATGGTGTGTCTAGGGATATGTTTGACCTACTTGTGGCTTACATACCTCTTATATTATCTTGTTTCATTTCTCTATGTTATTATTAAGGTCATCCTATAGAAAAGTATGGATAAGTAGATTTTATATAGGAAGTGGTGGCTAATATTTTATTATCATATTGAAATTTATGCTCATATTGCATTATTTTAGAGGTTTCCCCCTCAAAGTGGCATAGTTGTATTTGTCAAGAATTATGCTCTTATATAAATTATTGTTGTGGATATATTATCTCTACTCCCAATTTTATGATATAATATTCTACTGTGTGAACATCTAAGTAAAGAGGCTATAGGTCCCTTATCCTAGATTGGGGTGTCATGTAGACATAGATTCTATTCTACCTTATAGATCTAATTGATGGGATATTTACCATCAAAATTAAAAAAATCTAATTTGGGATCAAGTGAAATTCTACAATAATTATATTTAAGTTTAGAATTGTTACTTGGACCAGTCCACAAATTGTGACCACTTACTTCATGGAGAATGTCCATCATGCTTGTCTACTGGGCATTGATGTCAAAGAATTGAGATTATAGGTCATCTCATATTTCATGTATTTATACTATAAGGTTGGAAAGTTGTGTCTCCATGTCCCTTGATAGGGTTAATACCATTGTATGGGGGGTTTTGGGATTTTTCCAAAAAGTGTTATTAGAATTATATACCAAAATGATTATCTCAATGAGATGATCTTAAGTGACCCATATAGGAAAATAAATTATATACTTTTTTTTAACCTCTCAAGGTAATAAATTGAATATTTAGTGTGCCATGTCCATGTCCCTATTTAGTAATATTCTAACCTTTCCATCTTTTATTATTTCTATAGGATGTCAAGTTATTCTAAAATTCTTTTAGTATTATGGTTACTATATTTCCAATAAAAGTAGGCTTAAATTTTGTGAATCCAAGAGTGTTATGGTTATGATATGTAAGGTTACTATAAGGTGTGTCTAGTCTATGTGATAAAAAAATATACTTATTCCATTTGTAAATAGAGTCATCCTAATATTTTAGAGTTCTAAATATGAAGTATGGAACTATCCCATATCCCACTATCTCATCTCTAATGTACAACTTGGGTAACTTCTCAAGGTTAACCACTTACCAGTGCATCATAGAATAAAAATAGTTGAAGGCTTCTTGTGGTGAAATAAAAACCTTGAGTTATTTTAAGGCACCTATTTTATATAGTGCTCATCTTTGGCATTCAATGAATATGAGATTATTGTTATTCAAACTTTGACATTGGATTTATGTTATTCATCACTTCTAGATGAGGCATGTAAAGACTATATGGAGACTTATAATATTTTGAGACCATGATAAATACCTATTAATAATAATGTTTTATTTTGTTAATTATGAAAGAAAAATGATTGCATTTTTCTTAGGTGATGTTGAAAAAAATATTCTAATTATGATCTTAGGATATGCTAATTAAATGATGATTTTATCATTGCTCATAAAATTGTATAATATAAAATGCATGTATATAAGGCTATGTGAATCTATTCATGTGAATTATTGTATTCCTTAATAGTTTGACTACTTATAATTATTTGAGTGCCCTATTTTGATTCAATTTTGTGGCTACAGCTATTAAGCTAGAGAAATTTGATGTGTGCATCAAGTGTGTAGGAACAAGGGATAATGAAGGATTGAGACTATGTTGAGCAAGGTTATATCACCAATAGCCTTACCTCATAACTTAAACATTTATTAAACCCATCCTCTTTAGTCAATTGTCTACATGCCATTCACCCTCTCTTTGAACCTTAGCATGTGGTTTAGGTAGACAAATTTTAATTTTGGTTGGTGGAACTTTTTGCCTTCACACCTTAAGATCTCACAGCCTAAGTAGACTAACATATAGAACATCTAGTGGTTGAATGGTAGATTTTTATATTAATTGATTTTGTCTTGAGCCTAGTGAAAAAGGTGTGTTAGTCTATAAAGTAACCATATAATTCTATAGAGCTACCATGTACCATTATGGACATGAAAAATAGCATTCATTTATGAGGAATGGGCTGGTAAGTAAATAAGGTTCATCAATTAGAAGATGTCTATATATAAAAATGGAGATCTCCACTAGGGGAATTTTGGCAAATTCAAAAAGAATATACTGAGAAGAAGAGAGAAAGAGGAGGAAGAAAAGTGGTTAGGAATATTTGGTTAAGAGAGTCGAAACTTTTTACTTATAGATGATAAATCCCCAAAGGTCTTAGAGTCAATAGGTGGGATTCCAAATATTTTTTTACAGATTATTTTCCTTTGATGAAATTAGTTTTGTTTCTATTTAATTGATCAATTTTTCTATGATGAATAAGACCACTTAATTTCTTCTATCTATTGTCTTATCTTTTACATGGATGTGCATTGGCCACAATTTATTTCTTGCCCACTTGAGGGCCTTGTCAATGTTTAGTTCCTCTCTATTTGATTGAAATGTTACATATCTATTATTGAAATGTATTATATCTATAGGGATAATATGAAGTGGCCTCTTATGAGAAATACCTTTCATGGTGTCAGATTATTAATCCCTCCCATGCTAGACATGGTGGCAGATTTATTAAACCTCCCATGAGGGTCATGGTGGTAGATTTTCAAGCCCTCCTATGTTGGGCATGGTGGTAGATTGATTGACCCTCCCATGACTACTAGATGAAATAAACTAAGTGAGACATCTCATGTTATCCATTCTAATAACAAGCCTATGTTATGATGTGATTGTTTTCTTATTGGTTTGTATCTATGAAATGTTTAGCTTCATTTGAATGTTTGTCTGATTTGAAATTCAGACCAGGAGTCTCCTTTGTATGAACTAGGAGTAGGGCTTTAGGTTTGTACATGGTCACTCCCTTTTATTTTGTCACCCTTATCTTATATACCTATACTTCACCTTATTTTGATGTAAGCATGCTCAGAGCTAGGAGTCTCAAGCTCAAGGATGCCTAGAGCAATATCTTGATGATTTAAAAAAGGTTGGGAGGTGAGCTCTCCTTTAAATGGCCTAGAGATGTTCCTCATGCTTATGTAATAGATGGATGAAATCTCATAAATTCACATGTTAATTATAGCTAGTTTACTTGTAATAATATTATGAAATATAGTCTTTTGTGTAATGACCCAACTATGGGCGAATAGTTTGGTTATCTATCTATTAAAACTTTATTATGAACCAGTTTTTATATACTCTTAATATAAACCCTCTTATAATGGATTCATTAATTTAAGGCAATCCACTTAGGTCATATGGATTTACTAATAAAATAATAATGTGTTTTAGTTGCATAAACATTATTATGATCGTCCTATTGGATACATAATGTGTCCCTTCCTGTATTCTATTGTGATCTATCTTAATGGATTAAGCCTAACAATGTATGGGTGGAACTTAAATGGAATGACTGTGCGATTGTTATTGAAAATATAAATATATATATTGATTGTGGAATCTAAATATTGATGAAATTATGGTAAAAAGATATGTCTTGTGGAAGAGCTCCTTGATTGAAGCATTTGAGTAAGTTATTTGTTATAGACTTTTCTAGTAGTGAGACAAACTAATATAAAAGAGAATTTTAATATAGCTTGGTTATATCGGTATAAGAATAACTATGCATTTTAACCCTTTAGGTTTCACTATAGACACCATTTTAATTATTAATTAATGAAAGAAGAGGATTATGAAGACTAGTCCATGATTATGTGCTTATACATCATAGTAAATTTATCATTTTGTCTCTCATATATGGTGTGATGGAATGGGTCTAAGTGCCAATGATAGAAGTATTATCTCCTAATGAATATTCTATTAGTTAACTCACAAAATTGATCATATCCTTAAGATATGTTTTGCTTGGTTGAGCTTACTTTGTGGTTTTATCATTTGCCTAAATTAATTATAATATTGGTTTAGTGTCAAGAAATCAACTTAAGACTCGACACCTCCTTATTTTATTTTTATTATTTTATGTGAGTATCGACACTCTATAGCTTAGTTGAGTCTTTCTAAAGGATGTAGGCTTAGCTTCAGTTGTGTTAAAGCTTAGTTGAGTCTTTCTAAAGGATGTAGGATTAGCTTCAGTTGTGTTAATGTAAGTAGTCCACTAATATGTGTATTTAGTCTTTCCATAGCATAATCCACATTCATCAAGTCATTCTTTATATTTTGATTTTTTTTGTGCATTAGTCAATTTCCTATGTCGATTGTTCCTTATATTCACTTCTTACCTTAGCCATTTATTACTTTGGTTTATTTAGTCATTTCTTGCCTTAGTTGTTTATTGCTTTGGCTTTTTTAGTCTATTTTTGCCTTAGCCAATTTTAATTTTAAAATTTGGCTAAAGTTTCCCCAACTTATGAAACCCCATGATGGTGCCACATGGCATCACCCTAGTGGTTCAGGGAGTTGAGGGGGTTGGCGAGAGTTAGTGGAGTAGTTAATCCCATAATGCTTATGGGGTTTCATGATGTTACCAAGTGGTAGAATCTTGAGGACTTGGAACCTTGAGGTTCTTTCATAGGTTTGAGGGAATTAGATTCATGTGACATCATCACGAAGTAACATCTTGGGGAATCATAAACTTGGGGGCTTCTGAGGTCCTAAGTAACCCCCCACTAATGCCTCTAGGGCTTGAGGACCCAAGATGTTACTAAGTGGAAGAATCCTAGTACTCAAAATCCTAGGTGGATTGGACATTAGAAAGGGGCCCAGGGACCCATGATGTTGTCAGGTGGAAACATCCTAGTACTTGGGAGCTTAGGTGGCTTAGTTTCTAGAATTGGGCTTTGGGGCCTATGATCTTGCCACATGGCATGATCATGACCCACAGTGAGTTAGGCATGAATCAAACCTAAGGGCAACATGTGGTTCTCAAGTGTGTTATAAATGGACCAAGGCTAAAATGGACAACCAACTTAATGTATTGATGCATTAATCTTGGGACTTATGCTAGTGAAATAATTAGTTAATGTTCATGGATGAAATTTTGGAAATCTTCAACCTCTTATTTAGTGTCATGTGACTAATGAATATTTGTTTGTCAATTGACAAGAAAAGAATATATGTACTTATACATCTACTTATGTCACTAGGGTCTAGTTTCACATGATATGGTGGTACTCATGTCTATTTGTAAGTAAAAAAATGGGCATGACATTTTAGTATCAAAGCCCAAGTTACTACATTGGGATCTCTAAGTATTTAGTTTATAAGTTATGGTTTTATAGCTTCCACATGAGATATAATAATCATCTTATTATTATTTAGTATGAGGAGAAGACATTGACCATGTCATGATGATGGTCATATCAGTGAGCATGAGCTTCATGTTTAGATAGTTCTTACTGAAGTAAGACCCCAACTTCTTTTGGCCATGTAATAAATGCATGATGTCCTATAGGAGAGATTATTGGAAGTGAAACATGAGGATGAAAGGAAATCTCCAAAACATTTTTAACATGATCATAAATCAACTAAGATATAGGTCTTATAGTCCTTCCCATAAGCATTCAAAGGTTGACAAAGGTGAGTTGCATCACCAAAGTGAGGACTAGGAGAGATGAGACTTAGACCATCCTCTTAGGCCTAAACCAAAAGACCTGGTTGGTCACTTCATCAGACTTAATCCTCCTAATTTTCATGGTACTCAGGAAGGATTTATAGTAGATTCTTGGTTAGCCAGTATGCAAGGATGTTTTACACTTTATGACTATGATACCAACATGGTAGCCTATCTAGGAACCCGCCTACTTAGAGACACAGCTAATATGTGGTGGGAAGGAGAGGAGAAAAATCTCAATTTGACACTTGATTCACTCACTTGGGAATGATTTTATGAGTTTTTTATATCACTCTACCTATCCCCTCATTATGTTTAGAATAAGGTAGATGAGTTTCATGATCTACAACAAGGGAGTAGCACAATGGCACAATATGAGTGTCATTTTCTTAACTTAATTAGATATGTATATGTTGAGTTTGAATCCATTTGGGGCTATCACATGACCATATGGAATTATTTTTGGGGCCTAGAGAGCTCCAAGGATGTGGGGAGTGTAGTTTTTCCTACTCCACATTTTATAGAACCTTGCTCCACATGTGAGGGGAATATTCCTAATATATTTCTAATTTTATGTTTCCATGTTTTATAGAGTTGGTTATTAGTTGTATATTTTCCATGTGAATTCCTTGTTTTGAGGGAGCTAGTTGTTTCTTGTAAAATGTAATGCCTTCCTTGTTACAAGGAGATGGTTGTGACCACATTTTATTGGAAAATGTGCCCTTGAAAGGTGGAGACCCTTAGTATGGAGTGTTCCTTCATGGGAGAGCTTTTGGATGAGATTCATGAGGTGGAAGTGAGTTATCTTGAGTGTATTATGCTTATCTTAGATAAGCATAATGCATTTTCTACTCTTTTCATTGATTTTACTTCATATTCTATATATATAGGGTGTGGTGTGGCATTTAGAGGTTCATGGTTTATTTATAGGGTGTGGCTTTAAGGTTCAGAGTGAAAGTGTAGGTGTTTTGAAAAGTGAAAATGTTCATTATAGGGTGTGGTTTAGCAAATTGTGAGATATAGCATTGTGTAGGTACAAGTGAAAGTGCGGCTTTTTATGCAGCACTTTCTATAGGAGATTTTTTCTATCTCTATGACAGTTCATTGTAATCTTGTTTTAGATTACTGATTTATTTGAGAATTTTAATTGGTGGATGTATCCCATATTGGGTGAACCATGTCATATATATTTTATCTATGTTATTATCTTATTCTCTCATTTATGCTTTCATAATATTGGTGAATTAAGGAATGTTTCTGTGATGCATGTTATTGCATAGCTTTAGATCTAGTTTATGGTAATAGTAAATCTAGTTTAAAAGTGTTTTATTCCTAATAGTATAGGGATACATAGATGAGATTATCTAAGTAAAAAAAATCATTAGAGGCATGAATTTGGAGTTGGTTGGTGTAGTGCACATTCTAGCTCCCATGACCTTAGCAGTTGTAGTATAAAATGCCTACTTAGTTGATGAGTCTCAAGGAAAGACTCTAGATGCCTGAGAGAGATTTTGGGGTAAGATGAAATCATATCATGAATCAAGGATATAGGGTACACAATAGACACCTAGGGGAGGTTAGAGGGCAAGCCAATCTAATTCTAGATGCCTCAATAATAAGAGAGTAATTGTTCTAACCATGGTCAGAATAGAGACTAGTATGATAGATACCACTAAGGGGTAGTGATGCTAGACCTCAGGACCATTAGTATATTATACCTTCATAGACTCAATAGTTAATGTAGGTGAGACCATCAGGGTCGACAACATCAATCAATCATAGATTAGTGGGAGCCCCCTTAGGGTGAGACCAACACCAAAGTGTGTGTTTTACATGTGGATCCCATAATCACTATGCACATTATTACCCTATATGACCATAAAATTCCAATAAGTATAAGGATTTTATGTTGACGTAGATAGTGGGTGATTTGGGTTGAGGACATAGGATCTATATAGTGGTGGATGACCACCAAGTCGAGCACTAGGAAATGGTCATTGAGACCACATGTATGATTAATGGATTTTTTATCATAGTATCATCTAACTATGGAGATTTAAACTCCTTTATTTCCCCTTCTATCATAGACTATTATGCTCTAGTGGATACTAGGTAGTTAGAGAACTAGGCAATAGAGTTAACCATAGGGGCCAAGATGTCTACCAACTCTTTGGTAAGAAATTATGTTCTACACCTTAGTGTTTTTTCCACTATGATGTATGTGCATATTATACCATCAAGAACCTATGGGTTTTTATTCAAAATAGATTGGCTAATGGATCATAAATATAATTTGGATTGCCATGACAAGGTTATCGAGTGTGTCGATGACCTTAGGATTCCTAAGGTGATATCTAGGGTCAAGAAACTCATTTCCCATCACATGATTTATAAAATACAACTAAAGTAGAGCATATTAAATGGTTTTTAGATGTTTACTATCATGGTGAGTGATAGGTTGGAGGATTAAAATAATTCATCTTTGATGACCATCATGTTCTTTGGGATTTCCATAATGTGTTTCTAGATGGGTTACTTAGTATACCACCTCTAAGAGAGATTGACTTCTAGCCTAACCTTGTACCATGGGTTAAACCAACCTCAAAAGCAACATATTATATGACCACATTAGATTTGTGTAAACTCAATATATATATTGAGAAACTTTTATAGAAAGGCTTAATCTATCCTAGTGTGTCCCCGTGGGGAGCATCAATCATATTTGTGAAGAAAAAGGATTGGTCCTTTATTTTGTGCATTGATTATCACTAGTTTAATAAGGAAAAAATTAATAATCATTATCCCTTGATTATGTTTGATGAATTATTTGATAAAATGTAGAGAGCCAATATGTTCTCTAAGATAGACTTGAAATATGGATACCATCAATTCTGTGTTACAAAGGCAGATGATATTTATAAAAATGAATTTGCCTTATGAGTTTACATTTATATCATTTAGTTTGACTAATGCCCTAGTAGTGTTCATGATCCTCATGAATATAATGTTTCATAGTTACTTGGACCATTATGTGTTGATATTTATTGGTGACATATTTATCTATTAATGAAATTAAGAAGAGCATGAAAACCATTTTAGATAAGTCCTGTAGGTTTTATAGGAAAATAAATTATTTTAAAACTGAGAGAAGTGTGATTTTACACAATTAGAGGTGAAATACCTTAGCATATCATCTCATTGGAAGGTATTTCAGTGGGCCCCTTCAATATTTGTGCCATTATGGAATGGTTGATGCCCAAAAATGTTTTGGATGTTCCTAGATTCATGGGTTTGGTAGGGTATTATTGACACTTTGTGGAGAATGTTTCTCGCAATATGAATCCCATTACTTCACTTTAGAATAAGGGAAATAAGTTTGTATGGTCAGCATATTATGAGTAAGCATTTTAGTTTCTAAAGTATTGACCCACTAGTGCTCCTATTTTGGTTATACCTAATCCTCTAGGGGAGTTTTTTGTTTGTACTAATGCATCAAAGGTAGGGTTAGGAGATATACTCATATAGGAGGGTAGAGTCATAGTGTGTGTTTTATATACTCAAAGACTAGGAGTTGAAATACCCCGCATATGATCTAGAGTTTTTTATCTATCATCCATGATTTCTTAAGATGGTGGTACTTATTTATTAGTCACCACTTTTTTTTAAAAATAGACCACTTGATTTTACAACACCTATTCAATCAACTTAACCTTAATGCATGTCAAATGTATTGGATGGGAATGTTATGAAAATATGATTATGAGAGTATGTATATTAAATGGAAGGAAAAGGTGGTTTTTGATGCCTTGAGTAGGAGGTGTCATAATTTATAAGAAATAAGTTTATGTATAGACTTACGAATTTAGATTTTAGAGTAACTTCTAGAGGATAGCCTATACAAGGAAATGTGATAGGTGTTGGATTATGGTTTGAATCTAAAAGGTACATTTGAAGGCTATTCACTTGATTTAAATGGTATTTTATGCCATAAATGGTGTATCTTTGTTCTTGCATTAGGTGGATTACATGAGATAATTTTGTTTGAGTCACATAGAAGTCCTTGCCAAACATACCCTAGGGTTAATAAGATGCATGCAGAGTTAAGGTAATTGTATCATTGGATTGATTTGAGGCATGCCATTATTGATTTTGTAGCTCATTCCTAGAGTTCTAGAGGGTCAAGGCCAAGAATCATCATCCATTAGTAATTTTATATCTTCATGAGATCCCAAAATGGAAATGGGATAGTATCTCCATGGATATCATTGTAGGTTTGCTTACCTTGCCATATCATCATGATGTGATCATGGTCACCATGGATAATTTAACCAAATTAGCTCACTTTTATCCAAAAAAGACTATATATAATGCCACTTCAGTGGTGGGAGTCTTATTGGATGACATCATTTAATTTCATGGGAATCCTTGTAAGATTATCTTAGATAGAGATCTAGTTTACACTTCACACTTCTAGACATCTTTACAGAAGTCATTGGGCATGTAGCTCAATTTCAATACTTCCTATAATCCTTAGACATATATATAGATTAAGAGATTCAATCAAGTTATGGAGAACATGTTTCACATGTATGTCATTAACCAGTAATCCCATTAGGAGAATTGTCTATATCTTATTGTATTTACCTACAATAATAGTTATCATAGCTCAATCAAAATGGCACCTTTCCACGCTTTATATGGTAAATCCTATAGATCCCCATTGAGTTAGGATCGACTTGAGGATAGAGTTTTGATTGGTATTTTTATGTTAAAAGACATGAAATAACAAGTAGTTAAGATTTGATAACACTTTGAGATTCCTAAGAATCGACAAAAGAAGTATGCCAATGTAAAAAGAATTGAGATACATTTTAATATTGGTGACAAGGTGTTCTTATGAGTAAGATCCAACAAGATCCCTATCCATTATGGAAAAGGTTAAAAGTTGGCACCTCATTTTCTAGGGCCATTCCATATTTTATAGATCATTATCCCAATATCCTACTAACTGGCCTTACCACCTATCATATCTCATGTTCACAATGTATTTCACGTCTCATTTTTGTATGAGTATGTACTTGGAATTGATCATGTATTGAATTAGATGGCCTTGCAGGTTGAGACTAAAAGAACTTTAGTTTTACATTCCATGAGGATTATAACGTGTAGGACAATAGCCCTGTGAGGTAGAAGGTTGGACTAGGTCAAGGTCCAATAGGACAAATATGATGAATAAATAGTTACTTGAGAAGATGCAACACCTTCAAGGGTTCAATACCCTCACCTCTTTTAGTGACTTTTAGGAGGAAGTCTACATAAGGGGAGGGGGATGTAAGGCCCCTATTTTATATAGTGCTCATCTTCAACATTCAATGAATATGAGATTATTTTTATTCAAACTTTAACTCTAGAGTTATGTTTTTCATCATGTCCAGTAGAGGCATGTAAAGACTATATGGATACTTATCATGTTTTGAGACCAAGAGAAAGACCTATTAATAATCATGTTTTATTTTCTTAATTATGAAATTAAAATGATTTCATTTTCCTTAGGTGATGTTTTAATAAATAATTTTATTATGCTCTTAAGATATGTTGATTAAATGATGATTAGATCATTGCTCATAAAATTATATAATGGTAAATGCATGTGTATAAGGCTATGTGAATCTATTCATGTGAATGATTGTATTCCTTGATATGTTGACTATTTATAAATGATTGAGTTCCCTATTTTGATTAAAGTATGTGGCTTCATCTATTAAACTAGAGGAATTTGATGTGTGTATCAAGTGTGTAATAATAGGGAAGGGCCAATGAAGGAATGAGACTATGTTGAGCATGGTTATATCAATAAAAACCTTACCTCAAACCTTAAACACTTATTGAACCCAGATTATTTATTCAATTGTCTATATGCCATTCTCTCTCTCTTTCAACCTTACCATGTGGTTTAGGTGGCCAAATTTTAATTTTGGTAGGTGAAACTTGTTGTCTCATCACCTTAAGATCTTGTAGCCCAAGTCGACCAATGTATAGAATGTTTAGTGGTTGATTGGAATATTTATCTATTAAATTCTTATGGCTTAAGCCCAGTGAAAAAGGTGAGTTACTCTAGAAAGTAACCATAGAAGTTTATATTCATGTGCCATTATGGATATGGAAAAGAACATTCATTTATGAGGCATATACTGGTAAGTAGAGAAGGTTAGTCAATTTGAAGATGTTTAAATGTATAAGTGGAGTTATCCACTAGGGGGGCATTTTGCCAATTCAAAAATAATATATTGAATATAAGATAGAAAGAGGAGGAAGAGAAGTGAGTAGGAAAATTTGGTTAAGAGAGATAATCCCTTAGACTAATGGTGGATAACACCCCAGAGGTCTTGGAGTCAATAGGTGGGCTTAAAAATACTTGTTTATAGGTTATTTTATTTGGATGAAATCAATTATGTTTTTATTCGATTGATTGATTATTTTATGATGAATAAGACTACTTGGTTTATTCTATCTATTTTATTATATTTTTCATGGATGAGCATTGGTCACCATGTAGTTTTTTCCCACTTGATGGCCTTGGTGATGTTTTCTTCCTCTTTTTTCAATTGAAATGTTGCAACTCTCATGTTGAAATTTATTATAGTTGTAGTGATAATATGAAGTGGCCTCTTATGAGAAATACCTTTCATGGTGGTAGATTGTTAAGCCCTCCCATGTTGGGCATGGTTCTAGATTGCTTAATCCTCCCATGAAGGTCATGGTGGTAGATTATCAAGATCTCCCATGCTGGGCATGATGGTAGATTATTTGAACCTCGCATGACTAATAGATGGAATCAACTGAGTGAGGCATCCTCATGTTATCCATTTTAATAGTAAGCATGTGTTATGATGTGATTACTTGATTATTGGTTTGTATCTATGAAATTATTATCTTCATTTGAATGTATTTTTATTTGAAATTGGGATTAGATGTCTCCATGGGTAAGAACTATGAGTAGGTTTGTACATGGTCACTCCCTTATGTTTTGGCACCCTTGCCTTAGATACCTATACTTTCCCTTACCATGATGTAAACATGCTCAGAGCTAGGAGTATCAAGGTCAAGGGCACATAGAGAAATAAATTGATGATGGAAAAAGGTTGGGAGGTGAGATCTCTTTCAAATGGCATGTAGTTACATTGGAGCATACAAGGACCATTATTGAAGACTTCTATTGTTATCAATTAATTAAATTAGGCCTAGAGTTTTGCCTCATGCTTATGTAATATATTAATGAAATATCATGCATCAACAATGTTAATTGTAGCCAATATGCTTGTAATAAACTTTTGAAAGCTAGTATTTTGTGTAATGACCTAGCTATAGGTGAATAGTTGTATTATCTATCTATTAAAACTCTACTATAAAATGGGATGTAACCAAATTTTATATACTCTTAATATAGACCATTTTATAAGAGATTTTAAAATGTAAGGGAATCCCCTTAGGCCATATGGCTTTACTATTGAGATAATGTGTCTCACTTTCATAAATCTTATTATGATCAACCTATTAGATATGAAATGTGCCCCTTATTATATTTCATTATGATCTATATTAATGGATTAATCCTAATAATGTATGGGTAGAACTTAAACAGATTGACCATGTGATAGTTATTGAAAATAACAATATAGCTTGATTGGAGAATTTGAATATTGATGAAATTATGGTAAAAAGATGTCTTATGGAAGAGCTCCTTAATTGAAGCATTTGAGTATTATATTTATTGTTAATGTCTCCTATAGTGAGACAAACTAATATCAAAGAGAATTTTAACAAATATTGGTTCTATCATTATAGGAATAACAATGCAATGTAACCCTTTAGGTTTAATTATGGACACCCTTACAAGGATTAATTAATGAAAGAAGAGGATTATTAAGACCAACCCATGATTATATACTTATAGATTTTAGTAAATTTATCATTTTATATCTTATCTATGGTGTGATAGAATGGGTCTAAGTGTCAGTGATAGAAGTATTATCTCATAATGAATGGATCAGCCAACTCATAGAATTGAGAAACTCCTTAAGAGATGTTTTGCTTGGTTGAGCTTACCTTATGGTTCTATTAATAAACTAAACCAAAGTGAATACTGGTTTAGTTTTGATAAATTGATTTAGGACTCGATGCCTCCTTATTTTCTTATTATAATTTTATATGAGTGTCATCCATCTTTACCTTAGTTGATTCTTTTTGAGGGATGCAGGCATAGCCTCAGTCATGTTAATGGTAGCATTCTACTAACAGATGTATATAGCCTTGCCATATCCTAATCTATTTTTGTAAATTCATTATCTATATTTTACTTTGTCTTATTTTTTAGTCAAGTTTCTATGTAAAATATTCTTTATATTCACTTATTGCCTTAGCCATTATTGCTTTGGCTTATTTAGTCAGTTCTTGCCTTAATCAATTTTACTTTTGAAAGTTGGCCAAAGTTTCCCCAACTTTTGAAACCACACAATGGTACCACGACATCATAATTATTTTTTGGGGAGTTTTTGGGGTTGGTAGGAGTCAATGAAGCAGCTAATCCCCTAATGCCTTGAGGGTTTAGTGATGCTACTAAATGGCAACATCTTGGGGACTTGGAACCTTGGGGGGATTTCATAGGTTCAAGGGACTCATAGTATAATGATGTCACCACATGAAAACATCCTAAGGAATCAAAACCTTTAGGGATTATGATATCTTGAGTAACCCACTAATGCCTCTGAGGCTTGGGGACCCAAGATGCTACCAAGTGGAAGTATCCCAATACTCAAAATCCTAGGTGGCTTGGTCATTAGAATGGGTCTCAGGGACCTATGATGCTATAAGGTGGTGGCATATTAGTACTTTAGAGCCTGGGTGGATTAGACTCTATAATTAAGCTTGGAGGCCCATGATCTTGCCATATGGCATAATCATAGCCCATAGTGAGTTAGGCATGGAGCAGACCCAAAGGGGCCACATGGTGCCTGACTATGTTAGCAATGGACCAAAGCTAAAATTGATGGCCAACTTGACATATTGACACATTAATATTGGGGCTTATGTTAGATAAATAATTTTGTAGCCTTCATGGCTGAACTTTTAGAACTCTTTAGCCTCTTATCCAATGTCACACAACTAGTGAATATTTGTTTATCAATTAACAAGAAAAGTAAATATATACTTATACATCTAATTATATAGATAGGGTTTGGTTACACATGAGATGGTGATAATCATGTATGTTTGTAAGTAAAAAAAAATGGCATGACATACTTTTTATATACCAAAAGGTATATGAAAGCATAAATATGTATACAATATTGTCTATAGTCTAGGTATTTGGTGGAAACCCCTCACTTCACCAATAAAAATGAATTAACTTAGCCAATAATGAAAACTTTTTATGAGTTTTTAAAATTTCCTATGAGTTTTAAAATTTCCATAACATAGTTTCTAACCTTAAAAAAAAACTTGTTAGGAAAAAATGTGCTAATTTAAGACAAAAATATTAGTGCTACCACTTCTGTTACCACCTTTTTATCACCAAGATTATGATTGGATGAGGTGAAAGCATATAATGGAAATTTTTAGAAATCCCTAGACTGTTGAAGTTGCTAAGGACCATGGCCCTGGAAATTGCTCTAATACTAGATGTTGGGAACCTGCTTTCACATAAATTAATATAGAAATAAAAATATAAAAAAATATGCACTAAATTGAAAGAATATAAATATTATATTGAAATAAAAGAATCACACTACAAATTATTATGGATTCTTCATGGGGGAAACCTCTTTTTTTCATGACTCAATAAAAAATATTCAATAGATGATCGCTCCTATTACACAAACTCTCCATTTAAACTAATGTACTTGAGACAACTACTACTTTCCATACACATAGGATAATTAAAAATAGATAATATGATGACTTAAAAAGCATATGAATCTTGAAATTTATTAATAACACCTAATACACACTAAAATAGCTAGGGCAAATAGGTTATAACAAAAATTACAAATCTAAAGTGCCCTAATATGTTGAAATTGATAATTGAAAGTACCATGTGATTGTAAATGATAAGTACTAATGGTAAGAGAGAAAAGTAACTAAAATAGACACACCTAGGTCTGGAACTGACTGAGAAACTATGAATATAGTCTTAAATAGGGATATAAGATCCTTGGGGAAGTATAAAGTGTTTCTGAAAGAAGGACATATTTTATGGACTAAATTATGACATGGAAATGAGTTAACCACTAGTTGTGGCCCCATTATGTGGATTATGACCCTATGTTATGATTGTGTCCTCTGGTAATTTTTAAGATTAGAAAAATTCTATTTCATTTCACTAGCATATGGTTAGCAGAATTTGGGTTTCTCTTGATCTAGGTGATGTGAAAAAATATTAGAAACTGATCTCCATTTTTGTAACTCTAATTTTTCACAATATCTCAAGAATATATAAATATGAAAGGTTAGTGGCTCAAGCACCCTATTAAGGATTTGTATCTACATATATGGCATGTTTATAATCAAGGCTCAATGTATTTATAGTTTTTTTTAGAGTTCTAAACCAAAATGAGAGAGTTAACTTCACCTCATTTCCCTAGCTAATCAAATGCAAGTATATGATTTATTCTGACCTTATCTTGTTATCATATATACCCAAAATTTGGTATTATAGACTTTTGAAATATCAACTTTGACATATTTGAACATTATACATACATTTAAATCTTCTACATACTTTCCCTATATTTTTCTACCCATCTATTTTTTGGTTAAGTCTATTTTCTAGATATACCTATTTAGGATCAAATTAGTCAATATAGGGACATCACATAATTCTAGACATATCTTCTCCATATCTAAAAACATTGATTTACACTCCTAGGAACTATAGGTAATGACTGAAAAGTTATGGTTACTATAGGGTTCTACCTTTGTTTCTAGCATCTAGACACACTCAAAATCTATTTTTAAAACTGGGAAGTCTCCATTAGGTTGGCCTAGACACATTTCATGGGTCAGTCACAATGGGAAATAAATAAGAGTTGACTATAAATACAAATCATTCCTAAGGTTATACTCACTCATCCATCACCTTGATAATCACTTAGAAACTTGAGGAATTAATTAACACTCTCTTAAGACCTTATCGCAAAGGCATACACATCTAAAAACCTTTAAAGGAGAAACCCTAGATCCAAGTTTGAATATGAAAAAATAAAAGGTGTATAATGTGAAACATCAAAGATAAAATCATTCAATTACTTTATATATAGTTCATAATGTCACACACACACACACACACACACACACACACACACACACACACACACACACACACACACACACACACACACACACACACACACACACATGCATGCATGTATAAGTGGGATATAGCAATGTGTTGTTTATGCCCTCTTTAGAGTATTAAAACATATTAAATACTTAATCATTAAATGAGAAGTGGTTGGGGCTATCAACCCAAAATATTAACTTCTTTTTTAAGGGCATTATTGGTGAAATATTTCTAATTTCACAAAATTTTAAGCTGTAATGTACCTAGAGATGGGTATAATAGTAGAATATTTAGTAGAATAGTGAATAGTAGTTTAGTACCACATGCATAAGAATGAGGAGTTGGGTAGATAAGAACTAGTATAAATAAAGTGGCATAGGATATTGTAAATCATCCTAGAATAAGAATTGTAATTAGAGCTTGCTCTAATAGGAGGTTGCCCCCTCGAAGAGGCCCATGATATAGATTATTCCTTCCTCAAAAGGAATGTTGTGTTTTTAAAATGAGTTTTAGATCAATATATGAGTCATTAAGTGTTGTTAATCAACCATTATAAGACTGAGGTTCCTAATATCTAGTATCAGACTACTTTCTAGGGCCAAATCATTTTCTATTGCAGTAAAATTTGAGATTAGAGAGATTTTTCAATCATTCAGTTTTCTTTACAATTAGTTATTATGTGGAGTGCAATATTTTTCATTATTATGAGTTTGCATTATAATTCATTTTGACATCCATGAACTCTTATATGAGTGTTTATTATGTATTATCAGTGTGATATTTTGTACAAACATCAAAACAAAAACAATATATCACTTTACAATAGTGTCTCAAACATTAGACATTACATCACTTCCCTCATTTTGGCATTGCATTATATATCATGCTTATTATATAATTCGAGGTTGTTCTCCCCTCATTTTGGCATTGCAATCTATATCATGTTTAGCATAGCATTTGAGGTCATCCTCCTCTAAATCCTTGGATCTAGAATTAAGGGTTTGGATTTCTACATTAAGGTTTTGAATTTATAAATCAAGGGATTTGATTTGAATTCTACCTCTATGGATCAACCTAGATCAAGCTACGCACTTGGATTGAGTTCCCCACTTGCTTTGGATTCACTGGTTGGCACCAATTTGACCCTATTCTCTTGATCTATTATTTTTTGGATCTATATATGTAGTTGATAGTTGGTTACCAATTATAAGATATTTTCCACAATATTAGGGCCATCTTCACTCAGCTTATACCAGCTTGATCCCTTAACATTAGAGACCCTAAACATGGTACCTAACATTCTATGATCTATGCTTTATAGATATCATCGTGCCTCCTTTAATCTATATCCTACAAGCTCCTCTTGAGTTCTCTTCCCATCAAGCATCTACAAAAATAGTTACTTGCCTTAGCTCAAATCCCACTCACACCATTGCATTAGTTTAATCCATGGCTCCTTAGCACTTAGTTTAGATGCTACACAACTACCTTATCTCCCTGTTCACCATCCTTTGGTCATCATCCAGATCAATCCACATTCACCTTAGTCCTCTTGGCCTAATCTCCATCAGTATCTCCCACTCAACTTGCATTAGATCTGAATCCTTTCTTGTTGCTCAGACCTTCCACACATACATCGAATCAATTTTGCATTGATTTTGTTATGTAATTTAATCTACATTATTATGTCATGACTCCTCTCTCGATGATGGTTACAACTTATAGTCCTTCACCATCCACCCACATCTACCATGGAACTTCTCTAATCTGCATCACCATCTTACCATTGAATTCCTCTCGCCTTGGTTCCACCTCTACATATGGGTTTGACCTCTCATCATCCATCTTCTAACTACCTACCACCATTTTGTCATACTAACTCCACCATTTTACCTGGAAATCACCTTACCAAGATTGGCATAGTTTTCTCCCTGAAATTCCTATTTTATTGAATTGTTGAATGGTATTTCATCTTTTAGGTTTGGCATTAGGTTTAGCTCCTTTTGTTTATTATCTTTAAGTTTATGTTTTTATGAAAAATTAATTTTCTTAAATTTTTTCATGACCATTTTATTATTAGGGTTGGAATGATGTTTTATAGTGTTCATTAGGTGTTGTCTTAAAATACTTTATATTATGCCAATTATTTGGTAAAGTTCACAGCTATGATCTTGTCAAGTTCTTTACTCTTCCATTATATGCATTATTGTTTAGAAGTTTTTGTTATTTTTATTTTTGTCCTAGTGTCTAGTGTTATTTTGTGTCTAGTATATTAGGTTAGATTTTTTTTAAGTATTTGTTTACATACTTAAGTAGTTTTTATTGTTGTTTAGGTTTCTTAATCTAGTCTCAACATCTCATGTTATTTTTAAATACTTAATGTGCTTTAGTTTTTTAATTCAATTTTTATGTTTTTGTCTTGTTAATTAGGTGATGTGTTGATTTTAAGTTATTGTTTATAATATCTATCATCTAGTTGTTTTTTAAGTGTCAGTATTAAAAAAAAATGAAATATTGGTTGTATTGTAAAGGACAAATTTTTGATGGAAGCTGACATCTTCTCTTGTCAATATAATTAAACTTTGGTTCTCATGGGGTTTCCCATTTTCTCTAATGATCATATCATCGATTCTTTGACTAAGCTTCATCAAACTAGCACAGTGCAAGAATATTGGGTAGCATTTGTATATCTCACCAACCATACTATAGGATTATTTGATGCCTTCCTCACAACTTGTTTCACTCTATGATGAACTTAAAGAAGAGGTTAAAATGTGGCAACCTCAAAACCTAATGGAAGTTGTGGGCTTAGTGAAGCTCATAGAAGACTACATATATTATTATCATGGTGAGACACCTTTATTTTTGGTCTTGCATATTTGCACAATAGCACCTCTTTATGTCATCAACAAATCAAACATTAATTTCCTTTTGGATGTACATCAATAGGTCCCAGACAAGCCCATTCAGGAAACCACCATGCTTGAGTAGGCCCTCAAGGATCCCAAGCTGAAAATTATAGAGCCCAAGCAAGGAATCAAGACTTCAAATCCATCAGAGATTAATGTTAAGGGGGATGGCATGTATCCTTAGTTGACTCACCAAGAAACGTATTTTATCTACCCTTGTTCTAACTTTGAAGTGTTGATTGTTAAGCTTCAACTTTCAATGATTGACTATAACCTCATCTTTCAATCTAAGGTTACTCCATGCATCAATATCTATGCACTTCAATCTCATGTTGTAGTGTTTGAGTTCACATTGTTGTGCATGCTCACATCCCAACCTTGGAAGAAGAAGTGGAAGCCTAAATGAATACATGGTTGGCCCTCCCTTTGGTCAGCATCCTATTTTATTATGTAATTCTTATCATGTTTCGATGGTGAAACATTTTTAAGGGGGATGGAATGTAATGTACCTAGAGAAGGGTATAAATTTAAAATAGCCAGTAGAATAGTCAATAGTAGTTTAGTATCGCATGCATAAGAATGAAGAGTTGGGTAGATGAGAACTAGTATAAATAAAAGGGCATAGGATATTGTGAATCATCCAAGAAGAAGAATTGTAATTAGAGCTTTCTCTAATTATAGATTTCCCCCTCGAAGTGGCTCGTGATATGGAGTTATTCCTTCCTTAAAAGGAATGTTGTGTTTGTAATATGAGTTTTAGATCAACATATGAGTCATTTAGTATTGTTGATCAGCTATTGTGAGAGTGAGCTTCCTAACATAATCGTAATTTAGGTAATCTTTCATCCTAGGTTGTTTAACTTTATCCTTTAATTTATTATAATCTTGAATAATTAATAAATGTGCAACTAATACCATCCTATTATAAATTTGATTACATTGGTGAAAAAATTTCATATTTTTATGACTAGTGGGAGATATGAATCAAGTATTAACTTTTCTATATAATCTTCTCATTTCATGTATTTGAAAATTAGTTATAAACTTAATATACATTGAGATATTTTTCTCTCTCATCTCTTTACATCCTAAAACTATGTGAATTATGCCTCAAATTAATTTTGATCTTGGGTAATCCAAAATCCAATATGGCATTAGCTCTATAGTATAGGATTGTTATTTAGTATATAGTATAGGATTGTTATTTAGTATTGATATTTTTTTTAAAACCAGTGTTTTTTTGCCATAGAGCCTTCCCAACACTCGTGTTGTTGATTTTGTATCCCTTATGCAAGGTCATATGATAGATAAGATGAAATTGGCATTGTGCCTTTAAAATACGTTGCTTATGATGGTCAACATGAATAAAGCAATGTACTTGATCACCATATAGTCTATAGGTATTTTTACACTACCGATCAACTTCCACTCCTTTGTTGTATTCAGAAGTATAATGATATTTTTATTATTTGGTTTGTGGCCTTCAAATTTTTTATCCCCATGATGGAAACTAAACCTCTTATTAGTATTAACATTGGATGGGTTTGATCTGACCAACCTCATTTTTACATCATCGACTATTGTCTATGCCATTGACATTAACATTGCCTAAAAATGCCTTAAATCACATGGATCCTTTGCTTTTGGATATCAACGTTCCACTTGGGAGGCCATTTTTTTCATGTAAATTTCTCCATTCAACTCTGTCACAACCCTCCACTACCTTGGCACTCCACTTGATCCATAGAACACTCCTTCTCGGCCTTGTTCCTCTCCATATAGCCACTTGTCGCCCTTGATTCCACCTTAACCCAACCATGGTTCTTCTCTCCTCTATTGTCCAATGGAAACATGTCCTTTTGTGTTTCTCTATGGACTCACATATTTCCACTTGGACTAGCCTCCTCCCACCTTCTCTGGCCTCACTAGCATCCTATGGGGACCCCCATTTTTATCCATTTTTTTTTTTTAATTAATTACAATTTAACAAGAAGTTTGGTCTTTAATTTTATTAAGGCAATTGAATAGTGGAGTGGCAATTCTTAATTTGTTAAAATCTTCCTATTGAGAAAGTTTAAGGGGTTGAATCTGTCTAGTCTCCTTATTTTAATAAACATGTTTTTTATAGGTGTGGATGCAGAGGGGGAATTTTTTTAAGTGAGGGGTGGTTTATCTTTATACAAGGGAAAAGAGGGGAGGTTTTTATATTAAAGGGGGGTGATCATTTTTTTCAAAGTGGTGTTTATTGTTGAAAATGGGGGCATTTGTTTTTGCAAGGGTGGATTTTTTCCTTATGGGAGTCTTTATTATTTCTTAGGGGGATATTTATTTTCAAAGTAGGAACTTTTGTCCTTGAAGGATACTTCATCTTTGTGGAGATTTTCTTGTGTATTTTGGCACAAATTCTTGATATCCTATTTTCTACCTTCTCCTATAATATTATATGAGCCACATCTTATGCATATAGACTCTAATTTTCAAACCATTTTTAAATTTTTTTTTTTTTTCATGTTCAACACAATCATGCAATCTATTGACTTTTAAAATGTAATTTTTTTCACCTCATACAAGGAACTTAACATGGCCTTGTTGTTGGGACCCTATTGAGAATTTATTTTTTTATTTTTTCACATTGCATTTTCTAGGTAAAATTGCTTCTGTATTTTTTAGCACATTGTTCAAGTAGTATGCAAATAATTACATAGATCCTTGTATTATTCAACACTTTTCCTTGATGATCATTCTTTATGGTGAGTAAATTCTAGTGCCCCCAACATATGGTCGTTTCTATGTGTTTGAAGTACTAACTTGTATACCACTCTTATATGACTCTTTTAGCTTATTGTGAGTTTCTTTGCCATATTAAATAGTCAGTGGTTAGTTTAATCTGCCACTTTTATGCATACCATTCCTTTCGAGACATTTGAGGCCACTTTTTATATGCCTCATTGCATTTTATAAGAGAGATTATATTTATTTTCTACAAATAAATATTTTTGTTTGCATGTGTACTTTATATATTGTGTGAGCACAATAATTAGTTTAGATTCTTCTTTTGTCAATGGCTATTTAATCAGGCACTTATTTTACAGAACCCATATGAGGATGTAGTATGTCTAATATTCATTAGCATTTATCTATGTACTCATATGTATTGTTGGCACCTTCCTTGATAGTATGACCATCTCCGTGATGTGAGAGATCTCTAGTATGATATAGACATTGTTAGAATTTTAGAGTTTGAGTAGTGTACTCATACCACTTATGCAGATTCATGGAGTACCTTCTTCTAGAGCTTTGGTGGAATTTATTTAGTGACATTGGCTAGGAGTCCCCACTAATATAGTTAAATCACTTTGGAGGATGTTAGCCAATTTTCAAACTGATGTGGACTTGTTTGAGTCTCAAACAAGTTTCACTTTTTTAATCATTTGTCCCCTGCTTCAATTTCTAGCCATCACTTCAAGTGATACATCCATTGTTATCACCTTCTTATAGTTTAGCATTGAGAGGGGTGGGTGTGCAAAGTTTCATTGGGTTTTATCTACCTAATTTTTTGAGATTAATGTTTATTTTTGAGTGAGCCTTGCACATAGCACCGATTCCTGACCTAATATGGATTAGCATCCATAGGGATAGTCAACATTACATTATATATTAATACATAGGTATCTTTTTAGGCCTATTTTCCAAAACCTATTTCATATGATTCAATTTTTGTTTTCTTTAGACATCCCTAAGCTATGTTTAAGCGATGGTGTTGGTGCAATATTTCTAATTGCACATTGTTAAGCTTAACTTAGGTACTCCTAAATCCTAAGTGGCTTGAATTTTGCCTTTAGCTTATAATAGGCTTGAATATTAATAGTTTTGAAACTAATGCCATCCTATTATAGCCTTGGTTACATATGCTAACAATTTTCCTATTCTTGTAACAATGAGAGATATTAGTCAAGTATTGAATTTCTTATATAATTTCTTCCTTTCATGTATTTGAAGCATTAGTTAGAGACTTAATACATGTTGAGATTTTTTTCTCATTTATCCTTCTCTCTCGCCTTTGTACACTTTGAACCTATGCTAGTTATGTTAAAGCTTAATTTTGATCTTTGGTAATCCAAAATCTAATAATTTGTGGTTGAAAGCACAATTAAGGTTTGATAGAAGGAGAAGGAAATCGAGATTAATGCTCAAGGTGAGTGAACACACATGAAGCATATAAGCATAGACGTAAGGGTATCGAGAGTTACAGACATGCATAATATATAAGGACATTATAAATAACCATTGAACAATGGCAGCTACCATAGGGGTCAAACTCTACTAGTAACATCTAGGAAGGTTTTGTATCCATGTTTTAAGTTTGAGCAACTAATAACATAAGGACAAAGCATTTTTAAGTGTGAAGACACCTTTTCTGAGTGATAGATGTCAAAAATAACTAAATACAAATTAATTATAACTAAATACAATTCAATTTTATATATATATATATATATATATATATATATATATATATATATATATATATATATAATAAAAAATAGCGATAATTGACAATCAAAGCAAAGGGAATCAATACAAAACAAAAAAGATTTATAGAAGGAAAAGGGCTGCATTTGAAGTAGATATAAGAAAATTTAGATGATGTAACATTATGAATCAAAGTTCAATGTGTGTCAAATACGCAAAGTATGATAAATATGTTTGAAAGAAAAAGGCCGTGTACCAAAATGAAGTGCTTGCTTGTAAGAAAGTGTCAAATTGACCCACATGTGGAGAGTGAGTGATAGACTTTAAAAAGAAAAAAGAGCGTGTTCGTTAGGACAATAGCTTTTGACTTTATTGGTCATTGTGTAAGTTAAATTCAATATTATGTGCGCTGCCAAATCATAATTGACTTGGATTACTAAATGTGATTGATTGTATTTAATGAGACGATGGATAAAGGTTTGTGGGTTTGGGTTTGGGTTGGGGTTGGGGTCGTGGCATGAGAGCCAAAGTTGAAATTATATTATATTATATGCGCTGCCAAGTTGTTATTCAGCGCTCGGTTCTCGCAGCCGTTTGTATGCTCAGTCAGCCTTCACGTCGTTTGTTAGTTTTCTTTTTGGATACGTAAGCCCCTCCCCTACCAAAATCTCATAATTTAGCCACTTGTTATCCTCCACATGCTTCCGTGAGACACACATTATCTCTCGCTATTTATAAATTGTAGGCAGATTTTGAGAGTTTCAAGAGTCGAACACGCGCTGGAGAGCAGTAAAGTTTCAAGACACATATAAATGGGCGTTGCAGGACCCTCCAAAGATGGAACCTCTAAATGCTATGAAAATGCTTTACAGATTTCTCAAGTCGGAGCCCAGCCTGCCTTACGCGAATTCAGATGAAAGTTTTGTTATGAATGGTAAGCAGTGGAGCTACAGCTTTCTTTCCGACAGAGGCCGTCCCTCGCCCTCGCCCTCGCCCTCGCCCTCGCCCTCGCCGCTGAGTACTCCTTCGCGGGGGGTGCCGTCTCCATGGCACTCCCCAATTTTGACCCCCTTGCTGGATGGGCGGTCATATGGATGCATTGCCACAATGGTCAGACAAGACGGCCACGTATACGCCCTCGCTGCTTCATCTCATGTAGACGGCCTGCTCTACACCGCGTCTGAGAGCCAAAACATCCTCGTGTGGAAACAGCCAAGTTTTAACGAGTACGGGTACTTGAGATCGGGAAGCGGATCCGTAAAGGCTATTCTCATCGTTGGCGACAAAGTTCTGAGCGCCCACAGAGACCACAAGATCCGCGTGTGGAGAAGGGGCAAACGAGTGGCGACGCTTCCCACGGTAAAGGATCAGATCCAAAGCTCTGTCAATCCCAAAAAGTACGTGCACGTCCGTCGACACCAGAAGGCTCTGTGGATGAAGCACGCGGACGCCATTTCTTCGCTGGCTGCGAACCAGGAAGAAGGTGTGTTATATTCGGGTTCGTGGGACAAGACAGTCAAAGTGTGGAGGATGTCGGATTGGAAATGTGTGGAGTCGATTCAGGCTCACCACGACGCCGTCAATTCGCTGGTCGTCGGACCCGACGGTTTGCTTTTCACCGGTTCCGCCGACTGCACCGTTAAAGTATGGAGAAGGCTCAAGGCCGAGGCCAAACATCTTCTCACCCAGACTCTCCATCTCCACCACTCTGGAGTAAATGGGCTTGCCGTTACTGCAGATGGGGGGATTCTGTATGCCGGGTCGGCTGACGGGATTGTTAATTACTGGGAAAATAAACACAAGACACGGAGCTTTCTGCAGCACGCGGGGTTCCTTGGAGGCCACAAGCTTGCCATTCTGTGCCTTGCGACTGTTACGAATCTGGTAATGAGCGGGTCGGCAGATAAGACTATACGGGTGTGGAGAAGAGATGCCATTGCCGGCTTGCATTCGTGCTTGGCAGTGTTGCAGGGCCACAGCGGACCTATCAAATCCATCACTGCCACTGCCACTGCCACTAACGGTTTTGCTTGTGTGTACAGCGGGGGTCTGGACCGCTCGGTCAAAGTGTGGTTGGTTCACAATGACATGAATGTCACAAATCCCGTGCTGTGTCGCCTGCCTGGGTCCAACAGAAATTGAAGAAAGACTCTCATAACAATTAACGGGATGTGGAAACGAAATAATTGTCACCAATGCTTCTGCCATTAAATGGAACAAGAAGCTACAAAATTATTGGCTCTTGGCTCGCCCCCTATGCCACCACAAACAAGAAACAAGAAACGGAAAGCGGAAATGGGTGGAGACTTTTTTTAATATTATAATTAACTATTTTCTCACCTCAATGTCTTTTTACACATTTGGGCATAGCCTTTCCATTTGTGCATTCCATCTATAAGACCATGCCATGCCTCGTTTCTTGGTGTTTAACTAGTTTGTTATTTAGAGGGTAACAAATCTAAAAGAGTTAAACATTCATACTCTTTCTATTTTCTTTCTTTCTTCCTTTTTCCCTCCCCTCTTCTATTAACAAATATTTAATGTTATCAGTCTTCTTTATTTATTTATGATTATTAAAAATATATATAAATAAAAATGGAACTAAAATATTCATAATCTTATATAATTTAAAATTTTAAAATAATTTTTTTAATCTTAAAATTGTGTAATTTTAGTTTTTTGAAAATTTAAGGACAAACGTATGTTACTACATTAATTTAAAGTGTAAAAAATATTAAAAGGTTTTAGGCCATGACAAAGGCAAATATAGAGAGAATAATATAAAATAAATTTTGAAGACAATTTTGAATTAATGTGGGTAAATACAAAAGAGTGGGCAATCATTTATAAATTATATTACCACTTGTTAGAGAGAAGAATTGAACAATAATTTTGTCACCTAGGTATTGGTATTTTAGAGAGGCTTTTAGAAGAAGTCATAAAATTAATCATAATACCTATTTATTTAAATTCTAATCCTTACTAAGTGCCTCGCAAAACAACACTTACTGTCCATTTTGACATTCTAGAAGATGAAGTTTTGATAATGCTTAATGTTTTGTTTGGATCATCTTTATTGCATGGTTTTGAGTTTCGTTTCATAGGTCAAGTAGATGCAAATGTTGGAGAGTCAAACAATAAGGAAATGTGTTCTTGTTACATGTTATGTAATGTGTTTCGTTGCTTGATCTACCGGTCACATAGATCTTGGTTCGCATCTTCATGAGCTCGAGGAAAAGTAATTTTTATTCAATATCCTTATGCTCAAAATTGTATGAGAAATTGATTGAAAATTGTCGAATTTGCGTATTATTATGTATAATAAAAAAACTTTTTAAACAACCAAAAAATGGGAAAACCTTTTCGTAACAACCATTTTCATTGCAGATAGGCTTCATGCCTCAAAAATGTAAAATGGTTCCTATCCATTGCATTTCTTACAATTGGGATTAGTCTCGCATTTCCTACATGGATAGAAAAAATCCTTGAGCGCACTCACTAGTTTTAAGAATACACTTGTAAATTAATATTGTGAGAAAACTATTGTACAAAGCCCTACTTTTTTTTAACATGGGGGAGGCTATCAATAAGTGAGAGTTGAACCTTGGATAACTAAATGGTAGGCCCCAAGCCCTACCACTACACCAGATCCTTAGGCAACCTTTTTCACATCATATTACTAGTGTTGTGCTAGGATAAAAAAGTTCACTTATACACTGAGCATGATCAAAGCCCATTTTTATAATTGATGAGCAAAATTCTTCTTCCACCACATATTTCTTAACCACCTTATTTGTAGATTGAGTGGCATGCTATACACAAGGATATGTGAGTAATACTGACTGTATGAAAATGATTAAGATTTTTAAATCTTAGTTACTATTATGTTCTTATTTTATTGGCCTATTTATATAATATAAATAGTTTTTAAATAATCAATTATCCTCCGTGTAAACTTGTAATCACCTAAAAGTGGTAATTGAATGCTAAGAGTGTCGCTTGAGTTACCCTATTCCTAGCTTAGCCCTAGACCCATCCTAGAGCCTTAGACATACTTTTCCAGACATTGTATAGGCCACAATCACCTACAATCAGTTAAAATACAGTCCCAAATATGTCTTCCCAAACCCAACCCAACTTGTTCAGTAGTCTGCCAAGTGGACATTAGCGCCACATTTTGGACACCACAACCACATGAGGCTAATCTCCCCAACTAGGTGCTATTGTCCTTATCCCTAGTTCTTCCCAATAGATACTTTTTCAAATGTGTTCCCCTCCTAAGGTTGGCCTAAGCACATTTTATTATCCACACAAGTAACATAACTCTATAAATACAAGTCTAATTGGCTTTTTTTCACTATATGAAAAATAGATGCAAAATCACATTCAAACCAAAGACAAGTTGAGAAAAATTAAGGTATGTGATCCCTATTCTACTCTACTTATGCATACTACCATCTATAGTAGCCCTAAGCCTAGTTTTTAAATATTTCAAAGCTTAAGCACATTTAAGGCATCTAAGTCCACTCTCATTCTAGCATTCACTTACACTTACATCAAACACTAGGTGGGAAAACTACATCGGGATTGATCCCTCTTCAAAGTATTGGTATGTAGGCAACTCTATTCACAATGGGGCGTTGAGGATGTCCAATCTATCCTAATAAAAATCACATAATTATTTCTCATGTTATACTTGTAAGGAGGATTAGGGTTTGCATAATAAATCAAGTTTTTCAGGCACAACACAAAGTTATAGGTTTCATGTGCACAAGAACAAGACCGAAAAGCATAGGCATATGTGCTCTAAAAAAAAGGAATAGTCCTGTAAAGGGGACACTACCGCTACTTAGAGGACACTAAATAAACATGGTGCTACTATCCATACTAGGCACTACTATCCAATGAGTAGACAAACACTAAAATCATGTTGATGACACTTAGAACTACCTATATCTCAACTTTTAAAACCCAGATCATCCATAATAGTTAGTTTTTAGATAAGTATATATTTATGCCTATTTATTGTTATTTATAGAAAGCCAAAGAAGGTCAAATGCTATAACAAAATAGTACTTAATTATTACATATTATTTGACTGATTTAGACATCTTAGCCCTTTAATCTAAACATAGGTTTTACATAATTAAAACCTAAAAGGTTAAATCATTTGGTGAATTTGTCTTACTTTGAATATTACTTCAAACCCTAGCTTACATTATTCCAAATATTATGCAATAAATTTAGGGCTGCTTACTTCTGATTTTCTATTTTTTCTAAATTATCTAGCTAAATTAAATGAATTTCACATCAGGGTTTTTATTTATTTTACATATAATTTAAATTGGTTCAAAAAAACCCTAGATTCAAAAACCCTAGCCCTAGATAACACTAGGGTTCACATTTTCAATAGTTACTAAGTCTCAATTTACAGCTTGCTACCATGATTATCATGATAGAAGTCATCTTTCACTTCATGGTATAAATCTTGGTACTTAACATGTTTATTACCAACTATTTGTAGAAAGGTTCACATGTATGTTACTCCTATCATGGATTCAGTTCAAGCTAAGCTTGTTTTAGATATTGTTCCCCCATCATGTGAGCCTCATTTTTTTGTGGATCATTTTTATATGGCTCACTTTGATCTACCTCCAGTTACTACTAGCTGACAAAGGGTTTAGAAGACTCCTTTTGTTCCACCTCACCTATACCAATTGATTATTTATGCTCCCATCCTAACTATACTAATTGACCCAGACAAATAATAAATCCTATGGTTTGAGCTATCACTAGGAAGAACAGGGTTACTCCTCAACCTGTATAGGAGAAATGTAACCCTACCATCCCTCCTCATCCCCAACACACTACAACTACATCAAGAGATCAACAAAGAGAATTTGATATTATGGATTAGTTAAGAAAAACACTAGTTAAAATATTTATATTGGAATTACTTCAAAGAACAATAATCCTCAAAGATATTCTGTTTTAAATACTTAATCACACATCTATGCCTCTTGATACCGATCCATCCTATTTTTACATCTATCATGAATACTATCAAAGATGTGGAGGATGTGATATCTTTTTATAATGAGGACTTACCTTCACAATCAGTCAATGATCAAAATTTGCCACTTTTTATTCAAGCTCAAATCAACAACATAGATATTAAGTGAGTTCTTATCGATAGTGGTTCAAGTCTCAATATATGTAGCCTCAAATTTTTACAAACTATGGGGATTGATATAACATCAATTAAAAAAACATACAAGAACATCTGAGAGTTTGATGACATTCCTAGATAGACATTGGGAATAATCAAATTGGATATTACAGTGAGACCAAATACACTATCTAAAAACCTTCAGGTGATGCCAAACCATTTACATTATAATTTTCTACTCAATAAACCTTGGATACATGCTATGGAGGCTATACCTTCCACTCTTCACATATGTGTTAAATTTTTGCATGATGGGTACCTATACCCATGTCTAGTAGATAATCAACCATTTAGATATTTTAAGCTCATTGATCCTCCTACACCAAGTATATCATCTGATGGGACACCTCATGTTCTCATCAAACCCCCATCTCACTGGATTCTCATTGAGCAAATGCATACTTACGAGGTGGGGGAGTCTAGTAATATTATTCATATATAATCTTAAGAGCTTCTTGCAGCATAGGCACCTTCACCGATGATAGATAACCAACCTCTTTGAGCATAGTTACCTTCTCTAATGATATAATACTAGTCTCTCCCAACACCATTACCTTCACTAAGCATAGAGGAACAACATCTCATAATACATACATCCTCATCCTAGATAGATGATGGGATTCTCATAGCCTAGTTAGCCCTCTTTGTCAATTCAGAAAAGGCTTACATTCATAATTCTGACATAGATTCACATGCCACTATAGAGGATGATCAACCACCTATAGACATTGATGATTATTTATATGGATTGAGCTTTACACTAGTGAGCCCAAGAGAGTACACAGGTAACTCAGAGGTAATTATACCTTGCCCTATACTAGTAGCTTCACTTGTTTAGGGTTTTACAACTACAAGATCTCATACTCAACCATAGTCAACCATAGATCCCCTAATCCATTCAGTACATATGGTTACATCCATGGATACTAATTTAGTCATATATATTTAGGCATGGATCTCACAAGACATACCACACCATATATTATATCTATTACTTGATAGAGGATTGATGATATTACCCACATTTTGACATAGATCAACTAGAAAATTATTACCATAGGAAGGGAAACCATTTTACCACTTTCATAGACTCACAAGATGTGATATAGACCATGTACAATAGTAAAACATAAACTCAATAAATTTAAGGCTAAGGGCACTATATAGATTATAAAAACTCCACTTCCATAGGCACTACCACCAGTGATATGAGCTACTACACATATATGAGCATTGTGATAGAGTCATCAACGACATGGATATTTATGACATGATCCATTTGACTATAAAAATATTTATAGCAAACATATATCTTCCCCATATGGCTATAGATGAGGATTATGATCCTAATATTTGAACTTTGGGATTATTACACCACATTGGTTATCTAAAGAGCAAGTTACAACATGTTATACACTATTAGGAACCCATTGTACATATTACATTACCAGTTGCATATGGCCCCAAGGTGCCCAACACATTATTATTCATTTTGAGTAGATACACTCATATATAGGTTACACTTGATAGTACATGGTTATAGGCGATAGATGATACAATTGATCAGTCATAGAGATTCTTGGCATTCATTTATGATGGATATATGGTTCTTATTTTACATGATGACATCAATGAGAACCATAGGTTTCACATAGATATTACATAGTCTAATGTGGTTTAACCTAGAACTACATGAGTGGCATTTTACAAAGTTGAGAAACACACCATTTGGATGTATAGACTCTAGACTCATGCCAAGGATAAGGCCCCAATAATACATATATATTGGTAAAATGATCATGATTATGATGACTTATTTAAGTTTAGATAGGCTCAATATTTGACACTAGATGATCTTCCACCAGATCCACCGTTTGATTATCCACAAATCATGGATTTGATCTTGGGTCTATAGAGACATTACACTTTGCTTGTATTTTATTTCATTTACATTTATAGTATTTAATTCTAATACCTTATTCCTTATACATAGTTTTTTCATTTGTTTATACATATCTTATACTCATAAAACACAAAAAAATATAACATGTCAAAATATAAAAACATTTAAATATTTCAAAAATACAAATTTTACAAATTGTATGGATTTCTATGTTTACATTTAACTAATTAGATATTGCATATTACTAGCTATCCTAGTATAGTCAATTTTATCATATACATATGCTTCACTTATTATTATTTAGTGCTTGTAGATTATAGATAGGAATCCAATCCACTACACTAATCTAGACCAACTATCATCTACCCTTTGGGGGAATTTACACTGATCTAGGTTTATACATTTGATACATCTACCCATTAGGGGCATCTCCTACATAATTTTTATAACTAGGTTTTATCTTTCATACTATACATTCCAATTTACACATTGATTTATCTTGATATTGATCATTTCTCAAATTTTTTATCGACTATCACTAGTTATACTTAGTATATATGCATCCTAACATCTACATAGATTTTTAATACACAGTTATACATGATTTAATTTATAATTTTCCTAGATTAGACTTGATTGTGTTCCTATGTTTCTTCAATATTTGAGGGCATTTGAATATTCCATTATTCTTTGGATCTATGCCACTTCTCTATTTGTATACCTTGGACATATGACCATATTCCTTGTGTGTGTTTTTCATCTTCTATATGCAGACATTTGAACATGTCCTTCTATGTGGCTCTAATCCAAATTGCTTGTTGCTTGTGTATGTGGAAATTTAAACATGTCCTTTTATGTCTTCATTCTCAGATTTAGTGACATGTGCCCATGCCCCTTCTATGGTGGCCTCTTGGCCTATTTTTTTGTGTTCCTCATGTGCTTATATGTATGCTTCCTTGTAAGTTTCTACACCATGACACTTGTATTTTATTTTTACACACAACACACACACACACACAACACACACACACACACACACACACACACACACACACACACACACACACACACACACACACACACACACACACACACACACACACACACACACACACACACACACACAAATTTTTGATGCCATGAGGTATCTCATGCATCTACCCTTCCTACTTGGGTGACGTGATGGACATCATGCCCCATCCCCCTAGGTAATTACTTAGATTTACTGCTATACACATTGATTACATATATCTTAACACCCTTGTGAAATTCTAGATTACAACATACATATTGCATTAATTACTTATGCTCATATTCATTTACATTCTGATGTTATGTTTGTATATTGTATTAGAATATTATGCACATTCTTTAGTTAACATATTTTTTAGAGCTACTTCTTTAGAGTGCAGTTCTTACATAGGTTTCACAACTACCCTCAAAAGAGGGGGAATTCATAGGGGTTTATCATAGAGATCAAGATCCTACATTGATATTCATATATACATTTCAACACATATGCTTAGTTTCAGACATCAGACTTAGGGTAAACATAGAACAAAATAGAGACTCAAAATTTAGTTTAGGTCACTAAAAAATTAGACCAGGTAGACATTAATGCCCAGATTAGGACACTAGTGCCACAGGGCATTGATGCCTACTGCAAGGTGCTATTGTATAACATCCCCAACTTTAGGATAGTCTAGATTGATTAGACCAATACACCAAGTACAATACAAATTTACATAGATATAGTCACAAGTTTGACATATATGTTTAGATTTTGCTCAGATTTATTCATTTCAACTCAAATTCATACTAGTTGCTCATATTCAAGGGCATCATGTGTGCCATGATCACTCCCACATTTATTTTAGTTACACATATTCAACTATTACATACTTAGTTTAGATTCAATATACTCAGATACTAGATTGGGGCCATGTGTACGACACATTAGTTTTAATATACTCAAATACACACAGGTTAATTAGATGGAATGGAAAACTCCATGTCATTCTCTGTGCTATATACACTTTATATCACATTATAGGTTGTCACCAGATTCATGCCTTACTCCATCTATAATGTTTGGCATTCTTGAGTAGCCCAAAGCCACCTAATATACCTGAGTGGTTACAGAGCCGACATACATAGTTAGATTTACATAGTTAGATACTTTTATTTCTTTGCACAATTTAGTTACAAATATATATTATTCACATAGGTGGTCAATGATGGATTCATGTCCTACTTTATTTCTTGAGAAACTTACATTAGAGGGTTAAACACACTTACAGTCTTATCCAAGATATTCATAGATCAAGATCCACTGAGCAGGGGTGGGAAATGATGGAGTCAAAACTACATTAAGTTCTTGAGCCACCCATATGAGGATTGAGCAAGCCATTAGCTCAGTATAAGCTATTTAATGATATGATCACTATGTATAGTCACACACACACATGTTATCACTAGGTTCATGCATTAGTTCACGTACCTAATGAGGTTTATTCATTCCTTTCCTCTCTCTTTAATTAGCTTTACTCAGTTACTTTATTTCAACATAATCTTTTGCTTTTGATCATTTCTTAAATAAGTATTTATTTTTTCATGTTTCATTGCATGACATTACTTTGGATCATGTTCCACATACATAGACATAGATTCACATATTCAAACTTAGTTACATAGGATTTACTTCTAAGGTAAGTCTAGGTATGCTTCTTTTTACTTTATACTAGTCATTTCACTTTTTTGCATCACCTAAAAGTGGTAATTGGATACTGAAAGTGTGACTTGAGCTACCCTATTCCTAGCCTAAACCTAAAACCATCCTAGAGCCTTAGACATACTTTTTCAATCATTATACAGATCATAGTCACCTACAATTAGTCCAAACATAGTCCCAAAACTATCTTCCCAAATCCCAACCCATCTTGCTCAATAGTTTGACAAGTGGACATTAGCACCACATTTGGGACATTACAACCACATGGTTCTAGTGTCCCCGACTAGGTACTACTATCCTTATCCATATCTCTATCCAAAAGATACTTTTTCAAATGTGTGCCCCTCCTAAGGTCAGCCTAAATACATTTTCTTATTCGCATAAGCAATAAAACTCTATAAATACAAGTCTAATTGACCTCTACTCACTAGATGGAAAATAGATGCAAAATCACATTCAAGCCAAAGACAAGTTAAGAAAAATTAAGGTATTTGATCCCTATTCTACCCCAATTATACATACTACCATCTACACCATCCCTAAGCCCAATTTTTAAATATTTCAAAGCTCAAGCACATTCAAGGCATCCAAGTCCACTCTCATTCTAGCATTTAATTACACTTGCATTAAGTACTAGGTGGGTGAACTACATCAAAATTAATCCCTCTTCAGAGTATTGGTATTTTATCAACTCTCTTCATAATGGGGCATTGAGGATGTCTAGCATATATTACTAATGGACACATAATTATTACTCATGCAATACTTGCAAGAAGGATTAGGGTTTGCACACTAAATTAAGTTTTACAGGCACAACATAGAGCTCCATGTTTCATATGTGTAGGAACATGACCTAAAAGCACAAGTGTAGGTGTTCCCATAAAATAGGAACAATGTTGTAAAGGGGACACTAGTACCACTTGGAGGACACTATACAAACATGGTGCTACTATTATACCGAGCACTACTATCCAGTGAGTAGATGAACACTAGAATCATGTTGACAACACTGAAAACTACCAAGAACTCAAATTTTAGAACCCATATAATCCATGATAGTTAATTTTAAGATAAGTCTATATATATTCCTATTTATTTCTATTTTTAGAAAGTCAAATAAGGTCAAATGCTATAATAAATTTGTACTTAATTATTAAATATTATTTGACTAATTTAGGCATCTCAACCCTTTAATCTAAACATAGGTTTTACACAGTTAAACCCTAAAAGGTTAAATCAAAAACATTTAATCTCTAAATTATAAGGTGACATAAACTATGCACTCATGTGAGATTCACATTCTTACAAAAATATTTAAGATTTATCAACCTATGAATCCTATGAATTTGATTCGTTAAGATTTTTATTAAAAATAACATTTTATGATTTTTATTTTTAATTTAATTTTTTTGCATGAAACATTTACCATGAAATCATTTATATTTATTGGAACTCATAGATATATTTATTATTCACATCAAAATAATATTAAAAATATGGTTACAATAATAAGGTGGTCAGTTAGTATTCACTATGTATTATTTATACTAAAAAAATATGGTTGATTATAGGTGAGCATAAAAAATGGTTGAATATAACTATATAAAAGAATAACTAAAATAACATATCCCCAATTCAAGTGAGAATTTAAAACATAGGGAGAAGCACCAAAAGGTGGTGGAGGTAGATTATCTTTGAGAGGATGAACAATCCAAAAAGAGGGCTCTCCTAAAGGAGAATCAAGCCCCACCCACCCATTATGCATAGTTTTAAATGCACTAAATAAAATTATAATTCCCTAATGAGGTGGTAGAGGTAAGTAAAACCCCATCAACTTGTCATAGTGTATAAGGGAACACTATCAAAATAGACTAGTACGAGACTTTTTGTGTAGTGATGGGATCCATCCCATCGCTAAGGAGGAGGGAAGGATAAGCAATTTTAGGGGAAACAATACCAACAACTCAATGCCAATGGAGGGGTGCCTTATAATGACTAGTCTAGAAGAACTCAAATCACTCCCTTATGGTTGAGTAGTTCTTGAATATGTTGAAATTTCAAATCCATTTTCTCTACCTAAGCTTGGATTTACAAAAAAATTGATGAGATAACAAACACTTTATCATTAATAAAAAAATTAAAAAGTGAGTTCTTCACTATTAAAATAATTGAATTCGTAAATTCTCATACTAAAATAAAATAACAACTATGAAAAGGTTTCATATAAAAGCAATGTATTCAGTGCACTAAGAATTGTCCCCAAAGAAATACAATCTCTAATTGATATATATCATTATTTTTGTATTCCTCTATAATGTCACTTGAGTGCCAAGAGTGTTACTTGAGACCACCCATATCTATCTTAGCCCTAGAACTATATTAGGGCCTATTTAGACACTTATCTAAATTTTATGTGGGCCACACACATCCCTATATATCTCAAAATTATTCCCAAACCCTTCTTTAGGCATCCAAGCCCTTAATGCCTCAAGTTTTACCACCTAGACACTAGTGCCACAATGCTAATGTCATATTTGGGTGATATTGTGTTTTCCCCTCTTTTTAGCTCTAACATATATATTTTTAATTCCTAAGATACTTAGGGTTAGCCTAGACCTATTTAGAACCCCACACAAGCTCCAAATATATATATATATATATATATATATATATATATACACATGAATTTTAGCCTTTTTTCACTAGATGGAAATTAGATGTAAATACACACAAACAAGCTAAGAATAATTTGTGCACAATCAATTTTATTAATCTTTATTCTGCCCTAATTCTACATACGTTCATCTATAGCCATCCTAATCTCAAAATACATAGATTTCTAGTCTCAAGACTCACTCAAAGAACTCAAATTGGCATTCATACTAGCTTCACTTGCACTTGTACCAATACTTAGGCGGGGAAAACTACATTGAGCTTGAACCCTACTTGGAGTAATGCTATATAGGGAACTCTCATCACAATGGGGTGTTGAAGATGTCCACCCTACCCAACTAACATCACATGTTTACTACTTATACCAATAAAATGCCCTACTGATATAGAAGTCTAGGATTTGCATATAAAATCAATCACAATATGTCATAAACAACAAAGTAGGGTTTATCCACATAGGAATAGGCTTTTGAGACACCTTTTCAGACTCAAACACAAGTGACCCTAGAAGTTTAATCTAGTTCCTACATAGAAGACACTAGCTTCATAAGTTCACATTAGTGCCATAATGCTACTTTTTAGGGTAGGGCATTTTTATCCAAGAGGGTTTTTAACACCTAAATCCTATTTTCAACACTCATACTAGCTCTTGCAATAATTTTTAGCTTCCAAATCATTCATCTTAGGTAGTTTTTAGCTAATTTTTCATTTATGTCATTCATTGATTTTATTATAAATATTAGTTTATCTCATTTATTTCACAAGTTAGTGGTTATATTTATTGCATATTATATACCCTAATTTATTGTACTCAAACCCTTTAACAACCTAGGGATTACACCAGGGTAAAATTTAGTGGTTATTCTTCATTAATTCATAAATATTTTGGTTTTAGAAATTGTCATTTGGCTATTTTATTGGGTGGTGAATAATGTGGATTCGACCTAAATTATCTAGGTTTTAAGTTAATTTTCCAAGTCAGCTTACTTAATATTTAAAATAAATTTCATGCATATAAATATAATTTCCTAATCCATCAAAATTCAATAGGAGATTATTCACCATTATATGTAATATATAATCATTTGATGACCAAATTTACAAAGCATATCAACATAGCTACCATCTAGAGGTGCTCGTGTCACTTGCCAATATAGTTGTCACTTGCAACATTATCACATGTCAGATAACACATATGTCATATGGAAACACAACTATCATTTGATAGTTTGATTATCATAAGACAACTATGGTGTCATATGATATCTATGTTATCGAACAACACCTATGTTATTAAATGACACCTATGTTATCAAGTGATAAAAATGTTATCAAGAAACAATAATGTTATCAATTGATAGCATTATTTTTGAGTGATAACAACACTATCAAGCGATAGCAACACTATCAAGCAATAAAAACACTATAAAAAAACATATCTGTTAAATAAAAATAGACTTATCATTCAACATTGTGGTTATCGTGCGATGACATTCCTGTCATTCAACAATAAAGGCCTGTCATTTATGAAAACTACTACCATCTGTCTATGGTTTTTATATATAATTCAACAACAACATACCTTCTATGATAAGTTAATTTTTTCATGTCCATTCACATGCATGCCTAAACATCATCCATTAAGTTTTACCAAAATTTTGATAAACATACTTATAAAATTTCCAAAAAAAACCCAAGTTATTTTCTATATGGGCCACTAAAATTTACCCTAGATTACACTCCATAAACCCTTAAAAGTTAAATCATTTGGTGAACCCAACTAACTTCAAAAACTACTAAAACCCTAGCCTTATATGCAATTAGGTTTTGTATCCTTCTATTTTCTATGCTCATATATTAGTTCCAAAATCTCATTTTTTTTAGTATTTAATTATTGCAATCTTTCATAGATTAAATTTATTTAAAGGTTCAAAATATACAACTATTTATTTTCCTACTTCCCAACCTAAAATGGAAAAATTCAACAACCAAATCGATGAAATTGATAAGAAAAATTTCAAGATTTTATTTCTAAACATTTAGATATGCAATGTGACCTTATCAATATTATCCATGAAGAACTTCAATATCCCAATAATGTTAAATCCTCCACTCCCCTAGATAAAAATATTGTTACACCTACTTTGGGGGCAACTTAGCTTGTAAAACAACCTATTTTAACTTGACAACCTTGACTAATGGAAACACCTCCAATGAGTAGTTCCTCCTCTCTATATATACAATCCCTTATGTATGAGATCCATCATCTGTAGGCCAAGGTGTTACATATTCAATAGGGTGATACTCAACCATCCCATGCCTTGGATTCTCATGATATTTTACATACATGTTTGGCATAACACAATGATAACTCCTTTTCTATATGTATTTATGGAACCTAATCTTAATTTTTATAATGGTAAGGGTTACCTAGAGTACCATATATGAGTTTTTCATGTAACATATTTGGACTATGTTTCTAATGATTGAATCCTTACTAAGTTGTTCCCATGCAGTTTAAAAGACTATGACTTATAGTGGTTTTATGATCTTCCAAATCAATCCATCACTACATTCAATCCATTGGTGGATATGTTTTTAGTACACTTTTAAATCAACATCAATGATAATGTTTCCTATGCTCAAGTGAATCAACTTAAGCAAAAATCTAATGAGCCTATAGCAGAATATGTATTGTAATATATAACTATATTGGCAAAGATGACTAGCCCCAAGATATATAGAGAGCTCAAAGACATATTGAAATAAAGTCTACTACCATCATTATATGAAGCTATATTATTTAAAAAGTTTCCAACATTCACAAATTTATGCCATATATTGAAAAAGAAGTCAAGCTTCTCTCTATGGGAAAACTAAAGTACACAATTGGATCATATTCAAATAATAAGAGTTTAATCAACCTCTATACAAGGTAAAACCTAGTGAAAATAAGAATGATAAAAAAATCACAGTTAATTGCATCTTCAGAGCCACCTCTTTATTTGGTTTTATTAGCTCCTCTATGTATATTTTTCACAAACCTTCCAGAATCACCGACATGTGTTTTAAAATAGATCTTGGAATGCAGTGTCATATCTCTCCCTCCTATCAAAGAGGTTAATATGACTAGGCCTCTTCTAAAGAACTATGATTTCAATGCATTCTATGACTATCACAGGGCACCAGGCCATACTAAAAATAGATGCATCACTTTGAGACATAAGATATAGGATTTGATGAAGGATAATATCATTTATGTGGGCACACCTTAGAGGCACCTAAATTTCAACCAATAAAAGCTAAGACATTGAAAATATTTCTAGATCCATTTCAAAAACATATAGCTAATGAGGTAGAAGACACTTCAGGTGTTCACTATATATATCATGCACATCCACCACTAACATCCTATCATACTAATATAGATGACACACACCCCCTACATAATATCCTTGGTGTGTATCATACTACAATCCCCACTAGACATCTCATAACTTTATTAGAGTAGGAGATTGTTAATGATGATTCATATTTATATGTACTCTTTATATGATCCTATAGACCATCATCCTATTCAGAATGTCATGGTTGACAATGGATCATGTGTTAATAGTGTACCATTACACTTATACAAAATTTGGGTTATTCAAAGTAGTACATTTATGAAATTGATATAGTTATTCATGGTTTTAATGGCCACATTCAGATCTCCATCAGGGAGATTGTACTCCCATTATAGTTTGGGCCAACACATGTGGCCCCTAGGTTCTTAGTCATACCTAGTGTAGGCACATTTGACATGTTATTGGGTATGCTATGGATATAGTAGATTTAATCCATTCCATCCACAACACATAGATGCCTCAAGTATAAACATGATAATAGTTGAGGTCCTTCTATATGAGTATCCTTTACCTATCCCACAAGAAGGTATATAACAACTACTTATTATAGTTTTGAGTACAATTTATATTAATATACCATATATTTCAATTGAGCCACTAGTGCAGGTGAGGTCTACTTCTATAGTGTTACCACATACACATACTCTCCCATGGAGACCATTATTAGACATAATCCTACATTAGAGACATGTTATAGATTCTAGAGAGCCTCTTTCTACCCCTTTCTTCCCAAGATTAGTGTTATTGAGTTTCCAAGGTTCTTAACATAAAACATCCATGTTAGTTATAATATCTTCTACCAGATGGGTCCTTAACAAACCTACAATTTATATGCTAGTTTAGCTAGCTTCATAGATACAGAGCATAGTCCACATGCCAGTTTAGTCAACTTCTTAAATTCCTAGCCCTACTTCATAGGCAATGTTAGCTATATATCACTCAGTACAACTAGTTCCTAGACCAGAGATACCTTTTCACACAACATGAATGATAATTATTCCTTTATTTGATACATGACATCTTGATAGTGTGTCTCTTGTGAGACTCATTGGCTAGTATTCTACTCCTTACTTGTACATAGTTTCATTTACTCTTGCTCATATTTAATTTTCATTTTGCTTATACATACCTTATATCCAAAAAATACAAAAACAATATAATATGTCAAAAACATAAAAAAATTCAAATATTTACTCAAAAAATATAAATTATAGATTGTATGCATTTCCATCTTTACACTTATTATACTTGCCAGCTATGACATATGCTAGCTATCTTAGTATAGTTGATTTTATCATATATACATGTTTCACTTGTTCTTGTCAAGTGTTTTTAGATACTTATAGGACCCAAGTCCACCATACAAATCCATATTTTTTACTATCTACTTGTTGGAGATTCTAGGTTGCATGCTGGCTGAGCAAAGGATTATTCAAGTTCTCTATCAAACCTAGTCCAACATGGGAATGACCCTAGGCTTGGGGTTACCTAATATTTGGGTCAAACCTCTAAGATTTTTATTGTGGGTGGCTCCTTAGATATGACAATTGGATCTCTCTTCATGAAATTTAATCTATTAGGATGAAAAGGGGAGATAATTCATGAATGAAAACCTAATTTAAGTGTGGTGACGCACCAATGCTCAATTATCCACTATCATCTTAGACACTTTTATGACTACTAATGAATACAATGGGGATAAGGATTAATCATATTCTGTGATAGAGTTTTGAACATGAATATTTTGTATGAAGGTTGTAAAGAGGCTTGTAACTCAAAGGACAAAATAAATAGGTCTCTGTAAGACACTATGGACTTATAACACTCCAAAGGAAGCTTCACTAGCTAACACTTTACACAACCTACAATAAACTAACAGTCTTAAAGCAAGGTGCATGAAAGACATACAAATGTTGAATAGATAACATACACTTTGTAAATCAAACTTCAATAAAACACACTTAACATTAGATAGAATATGAACTTTTCTTATATTGATTCAAAGGGTTTACAAAGTGATTTTATTAAAGGTTTGCTATACCCAGTCGAGGGATAAAAATCAAGAGTTTAAACTAGTATATATAGGAAGAAAGAAGACAAGAGAGAGAAAAGTTAGAATTAAAGAGGGCATTAATGAACTAATTCCACTTAAAATAATAACCACCACCACCTTTCTTGATCTTTCCACTAAATTAATGTCACTGTATCCTTTTTTTTGCTATGATGGAGAATTTGAATATCAAGACTTAACTATAAGAAGCAATCCCCACCACCATAATCCTTCTCAAGATCATCATACTTGATGTTCTATCTAACATTCCTTGCACAGTCACCATTTTTCATTTCTTGTAAATATTGAATATAGATATATTATGGATGAAAACCAATCACCCTATTGGTTTTCATATAGTCATGATTACATTGAAGACTTGTAGGATAGGGATTTTGATGATAAGACATGAAACCTACATCTAGAATCTCTCAAAAATATTTGTAGAGATTTAATGGAACTAAAAGGATTTAAAAGGTCTGCTTCTGGTTATCTAGATCACATTTGATCTTCCATTTATGTATTTTTTCCTACTCGAGGTGGTGAAATCCTTTGTCAAATGTGTCTACCTACATGGTATCCTTTGGTTTGACCTGGATCCTATTCAAGCTCAGTTCATTTATATTTACTTTATCCAAGTTTAAAACTACTTCTTTAACCTTCAATGAAAAATCTCTTGGGATCACCTTCACTCATTGGTTATTGATTATGACTCAAGCCTGTTGACCCCTTGACCCATATTGTACTATCTATCTGATTCATATGGACATTCATGAGCCATAGATTTGCTTAGGCCCACTAACTCTATTTGGTGTTTCCCATCATTTGATCTTTGGTATGATTGAATGAGAGCCATTGATCTTGTTGGGACCCATAATTTGAACTCAAATGGCTAATTTATGAGGCCCAAAATTGATGTTTGCATGCCTATATTTGACATTTGTGTGAACATCTTTGACATCTACACGAATGTCTTAGGATTTTTTGAACCCTAATGGTTATTTATCATAGCTTAAATTTGACTTCTGTGAGGTTGTCACACTTTAAACCCAAAATGGTTAATTATGGAGGCTTGATTTTGATGCTTTTGCAAATGTTTCAATTTGTTGGATCAACATTGAAGGCTTGTATCTTGAGACAAATGGCTCATTAAGACATGAATTTTACAAAGGAAGATCTCAACAAAAAGAGCATCATTTCCTTGTAACCTTTTGACTTGGCAAGCATCCTAAGCATATTTATAAAATGTACAAGTGAGTTGACCCATCTATTCCTGCTTGATGTCTTGATGATGGTCTGGCTCTTTAAATCTTGAGCTATGAAATTTTTCCTAATTTTTGAAAGATCTGATGATCTCCTAAGGCATATGCAAACTTGTTTCATGATATTTCCTACATTGATCACCATGAATACCTGCTTCCTCAAAATTTGACAAACTACACTTTAAGTTTACTTAAAGTGTTTCAAAGGCTTTGCAAGCTACATATGATCTTTGGACCACTCATTCCATCCAAAAATTTGATCATCTATTCAAGATATTTCAAGGTAAAATATATTTATGTGGGATAAATTTGGCCAACATTTTTGATGACTCAGTTGGCTTGACCAGCCTGCTAGTCATGGAAATGAGAACTTCATCAAGATTGCTCATGATACTTAGACAAAAGGAGTATTACTTAAAAAAGGATTATACTTGAATCCTTAAAACATTTTGAAGTAATGAGATACACACAAATAATAATAATGCAACAAAGACACCAAATAATAACTAGAACAATAAAATAATAATAAACATAATAATGTGCAAGGGCACTTGGAGGTAAGGATAGACCTATCTACCTATGTACAAAGATCATGGTACAAGACTAGTAAAAAAAATTAAGATACCTCCCATTGATAGGGATGGGAAGGCTCTCTCATTAAATCTATCAAGATCTAATGCATTTCTCTCCTTTCAACCTATAATAACATAAGACCCACACCAAAGACTATTAAACTTGGAGTGTTTTCCTAGTTTTATATGATCCTCATCCCATTTGAGGACTATATCACCTTTTTGGAATATAATTATATCTCTTGTCAAAGGACCTATTCACTTGGTGATGATTGGACCACATAATGTTAATAATAGTGTCCCTTGTCTCCTCCAATTATCTTAGCTCATTCAACTTTACCTGCATAACATCATCCTCTAGGATCTCAAGTTGATGTGCAAGCTCCAATGTAATAAGTTAAGGACATATAGGAAGTTTGGATTATTTCCCATAGAAAATAAGGTATGGATAGTTCCCAATATATTTATTAGGTGTCACCCTATTTACCCATAGGGCAGTCCTCAATCTAGTATGCCACTCCCTTTGACTATCTTCCATAATTCTCTTGATAGTCCTTAATAAGTTCTTATTTATGGACTCTGCTAGTCCATTACTTCAAGGGTAATAGTTAGAGGATGTCTTGAGATAAATTCCATGTGAAAAACCCCACTCACATACCTTGTTGCTGCTGAAGGTTAATGCATTGTTAGAAATGATTGTAGAAGGCACACTAAATCTTGTCATAAGGCTGTCATAAAATTCCAATATAAAATCTTCATTAGCTTTCTTGCGGGTAGCTACTTCAACCCACCCTGTAAAGTAGTATGTAACTATGATGATCCATTTATTTCCTTTAATTGAGGGGGGGGGTGTATCATCCCTATGAAATCTTAACCCCATTTCATGAAAGGCTATTCTATTTGTATGGGTTGCAAGGGAAGGGCAACCAGTTTTTGCTTGCCAACAAACATTGCACATTTTGGATATTTCCTCACCCAAGAATGTGTATCTATAAAAATTATGGTCCAAAATTACCTAGATATGATGATATTATAGGTTATGGTCTTAGTAGTAAAGTTCCCACTAGTTGGACCATCATGGAACTGCTTAAACAACTTGTCTATTTGGCATGATTCCACACACCTCAAAAGTATGCCTCCTATGTCTCTCTTAAAAATAATCCATCTATCTAGACATAAGGTATAATTTTCAACTTAAAGTGCCTTATATTGGCTCTATTTAGTTCCATAGGACACTATCTTGACTCAAGAATTTGGTTATATCATGTGTCCAACTAAAAGTTGTGTTGTCTACAGTTGCCTATTAGCTATCATAGATTGCCAACACTTGATCTCTATATTGTTTTACCTCTGCTAAAAGATGTTCACATAATCCTATGCCCCTTCAAGCTTTGTAACTCTGACTTCAAGGTCATACTCCATGCATTTTTTCACCCATCCATCTCTTTTCTCATTGAGGTCTTTGTTGAGTATAAACTCTTTAACACTTGTGTGAACTACCATGAGTATGATCTTACTATTGGAGACCATGTGCCTAAAATTATTCAAACCTCTCACTACCAAAAGCACATGTTTCTCTAAAAATATATACTTCTCTTCATACCCTTATAAATCTTGACTAAAGAAAGCAATGGGCTATTCTAAACCTTACTCATTCTACTAGATTAACATGACAGAGATTGCATCTAATGTAGAGAATGCATACAAGTAGAATTCTTTATCAAAATCAAGGTTAAGAAGTGTAGGAGCATGAGAGATGTCCTCCTTGATGGCCTCAAAATTTCTCTTACCTTCTTAGGTTCATGTAAACTCCTTACCTTTTTTTAACATGTGAGTAAGAGGATTGATCAACTTTGCAAATCCTGGGATAAATCTTCTTATAAAGTTAATATTTCCTAAGAAACTCTAGAGACCCTTCAAATGCTTTGGAAAAGGTATGGATAATATGGAAAAAACTCTTTTAGGGTCTATAGAAAGACCATCCTTGGACACTACATGGACTAATAACCTACCCTCATGAATACCAAATATACATTTCCTAGGATTTAATGACACACCAAATTCTTTGCATCTTTCAAATACTAACCTCAAGTGAGCAATGTGATCAACTAGATCCTTTGAGAAAATAGTGATGTCATTTAGGTATATGAGCACCATGTCATTGATCAAACCTTCAAAAGTAACATCCATTTCCCTCTGGAAGGTTACTCTAGCATTAGATAGTTTGAAAGACATTTTAATAAATGTATAAGTGCCCCACTTTGTGGTGAAGGCATTCATGTGCCTATATTATTCCTAGACCATGATATTATTATAGCTAGAGTAGCCGTCAATCAATGAGAATCTCTCAAAACCTGACACCTTTTGAAGAATCTAATCCATTGAGTGTAGTGGGTAATGGTATTTTAGGGACACCTTATTGAGGTCCCTAAAGTCAACACATAATCTTATTTCACCATTCTTTTTCCTCATTGGAACTAGGTTTGCCACCCATGAGGAATGTTTAATGGGGAATATTATCTTTGATTCAATCAACTTAAATAACTCCATTCTCATTAACTCCTCCACTTTTGGGTTGATAGGCCTTTATTTTTGCCTGATTGGTTTTGAATTGCTCTCTAGCTCAATGGTATGTTGTGCCAGTTTGGGATTAAAACCCTTAAAATACTTGTATTCCCATGAAAATACATCAGATAATTCTTAGCATAAAGTAACAAATGAAACTATCTCTTTTGCTATGTTAATATTACCTAACTTCAACAATTTATCCTTAAAGATATCTATCTTCTCATAATGTTCTTCCTTGGCTAAGATACAGGCCTTACCTCTTCTCACTTGGTCATATTAATTGAAAATGCTTTCTAAAATAACAATCCCTTTAGGCAACTTGTTATATCTCAGCTGCACCATCTGATCAACATATTTATGCTAGAATTTATTTTGATTCTTGTGGTATAATTCTACCTCTTGCATTAGAAAACATATAATTTGGTCATCATTATCAAACACCTACCGACTCACCTCATTTTTAGGTACAAATAGCCTTCATATGAATTTATCTTATCTTTATTCTTGTTTTCTTTAACTCCTTCCACTACCTTATACTGAGATCTAATGGTTGCAAGTTTATCTACTTGTTGGTTTGCCTCTCTTGTTATGGATTGTATATTGGATACGAAGAAATCCGGTATGAGATCCCATACATGGTGCTTGTAAGCTTTTAAATAATGGTTCTTGACTGCACTTATACCTCTCACTTGTTTCATAATAAGCTCACTATCACCCTTGACTTGAATAAGTTTGACACCTCTTCTTATTTCCTCTTGCAAACCATGTAGACGAGCTTCATATTTAGCTATGTTTGAAGCAAAACTAAATTAAAATCTTGTAGATAAATAGTACCTTTGATCAAAGGGTGAAACTAGCATAGATATAGATCCACTACCATTATTTTACCTTAATCCATCAAAGAATAAGGTCCATAGACCATATTACTGTTGAGTGGTGTTAGTTATGCAAGGTATAACAACACCTTCTTCATTCATATAATACACTCCTAAGTCTTCTTCTTCAACATTACTATAAGGATCAAATCCATGATTGTTAGTTGCCCATTCATCTAGGTATAGGTCTGAAATGCCTTCAAGATTATTATAAGACTCTTGTTCATTAGCAATTTCATCCTCATCCAATATGGTATAGTTAACATATATAAGGTTAGGCATGTAGGAATCTAGATGGAACCTAGAGATAGGTTATAACCGAATAGTGACCCTAGTCCCATATCTAGTTCTAAAAACCATGTATGACCAGTTGAAGGACAAACAACCACCAATTTTTGTAGTAAAGTCCCTAGATATGCATGGGGAAAAATATTGGGGTATGTCTAAAACCATTACATCTTGGGTGATGAAATAATTACTAATGTGATCTTAAGATCTTCACTATACCTCCTATTTTAGTGGGGGAACCATCCAAATGGAGAACACCTTTTTCATTAGGCACATATTTAAGCTCAATCTTATCTGCTATGGCTTTAGGCATAACTAAAGTTGAAAATCCTAAATCTATCATACAATCATGTAATAAATATTCCCCAATGATAACTAACAAATAGAAGGGAGGGGGATTGACAATCTTAGGGGGATGAACAACATTGTGAGCTTGACCTTGAGTAGGAGCTTGACTAGAAACTTGAACTTGACTAGTCTGCCTACTATTTGTAAAAATAGTGTTCACCTTGTTAGTTGTCTTATCCACATGAGAAGGCTTAGAGAGATCTTGTTGAATAATATCTCTCTATCCTAGAATGGATAGGGAATCATACATAGACATAGTTATATTAGCCCTTTTCATATGATCCGTAATATTGAAAGTAAGACTAGTACCTTTGGACTGCACCTTAAAAGTATAGGTATCACTTGGAACTTGAGTGACATGAAGAAAAAAAGGAGACTTCTAATGCTATCCATGATGTTGAGGTATTTTTTTATTTATAGGAAATATAACAACTATATTTGAAGTGGTATGTTATTCACTAGCTTTTGGAGTTATTGTAGAAGCCTTAGGTAGTCCTAAATTATCATCCAACATCCTCCTCTTATCCCTTGTATTGGTTGTAACTAGTTTATCTATACTTTGTGTATTATACCCCATATTTACTACTACATACTCAAACATATGCTCCCCTTCTTGAGAATTTATTCACATGGTGTCAACTGGTGGCTCACCCATGTTCCCTTATTGAATTTGAGCCTCTAATGATGTCATGGTAGGCATGTTATCTTGATGCATTAGAGGGCCTTGTGGTGGGGGAGGTATTGTGTCATAGCCTTAGAATGAAGAAAAATGCTACCAAATAGGATCGTAATGTATTTCTCAACTTGTAACCATTACCATCTCATTGGATTTCCCTCTTGATTGCCATTGACCCTCTTGTGAAAGATTGTTTTGTGTGGGGACCAAGGCTCTTGAGCTACTAGTAGCTGTAAGATTGTAGTTATTATAAGATCTACCTTGAGTGATTTGGCCTTGGGATTATTGATTTGATGGATAAGGGGTCTATTTTAGGATTGAGCAGGGTATTAGGATTAGAAGGGGCCTTGGTATGGCCTATAAGAAATTTGATACTATCTCTTTAGAGCCACTACCTTATTATTTTATGCCTTCAACAAGCTCTCAATCATTGAAAATTTATCCACTTGGCTATCATCAGGTTGGGCTTGATTATTTAGAGTGATAGATGTAACAATGGTAGGTGGTGTTAGCTAAAGCTTAGGGAAAAGTGACATGATAGGTCTTGGCATGAGTTTCTCTGCTTGTATCAAACATTTTTCTACCATTATAGGTATTTCATAAGCCTTAGGCAGAGTTATCCCACCCATGGATTGGATAATGATTGTAATGTATGTATGAAATACTCTCAAATAATAAAGGAAAACATAATTGGGTGTGGGCTTAATGATGACATGGATCCTTTCCTAGCTCTTTTAGAATTTATAGTTGAAATTGACCATAGATTCTTGGGATGCCCTCTTGATTGAAGTGAGTTGTTTAACAAGTGATACATGGTCAATTATATCTTAAAAATGTTTATATAGGTACTCACTAAACTCAGCCCAGTTATTGATTGAGATAAGAGCTAGACCCCTATACCATTATAGGGATTTACCTTTCAAGGACATGGCTAGTAGTCTCATGGCTACATTTTCTTGTGTAATTTTATGTAATGAATAAAGGTTTGTAATGTCAGCTATGTACTCTATAGGGGTAGTGGAGTTTTATCTTGTGAAGTATGATAAAATATTTAAGGAGGAAACATGGATATCATCATGTTGCTAAAGATTAAGAGGGTTTCCACCATTAAAAGGTATAAAAGCTTGCATTCTAGGTCTTAACATTTGCATAGTGGGGGTTGCACTATTTAGAATAATAAGATGACTAGGAGATGAATATTTCCTTTGGGGATAAGGACTTATCTTATTGAATTTTTCTCTTTTATAATAAGTATAAGGTAGCTCAATGAACTCAAAGGGAATACCTTTTCTAATTGACCTTCTAGTAACATTTGATATGAGAGATGCTATCTGGATGATGTTATGAACTCTGCACTTAAAGAATCTACAACCTATGATGATGGTGAATGTCTTCTTCTATAAATACCTTTCCTCAACTCTAATCTTCAACTATGCCAAAAATAAAGTCTTGGTCCCACCAAGCATGCTAGAACTATTGGAGATTCTAGGTTGCACCCTAGCTAAGCAAAGGATTATTCAGGTCCTCTACCCAAACCTAGTCTAACATGGGATGGCCCTAGACTGTGGGTTACCTAATATTTGAGTCAAACCTCTAGTATTTTTAATGAGGCTAGCTCCTTAGATATGAAAATTATATCTCTCTTCATGAAGCTTAATCTATTGGGATGGAAAGGGAAGAGAATGCATGAATGAAAACCTACTTTAAGTGTGGTGATGCACCAATTCTCAATGATCCACTATCAGCTTAGACACTTCTATGACTACTAATGAATATAATGGGGACATGGATTGATCAAATTTTGTGATAGAGTTCAGAGCATGAACATTTTGTATGAAGGTTAAAAAGAGGCCTATAACTCAAAAGATGAAATAAATAGGTCTATGCAAGACACTATGGACTTTTGACACTCTAAGGGAAGATTCACTAGCTAAAACTTCACACAACCTGTAAGAAACTAACAATCTTAAATTAAGGTGCATGAAATACCTACAAGTGATGAATAGACAACATACACTCTCTAAATCAAACTTCAATAGAGCACACTTAACATTAGATGGAATTTGAACTTATCTTATATTTCTTCAAAGAGTTTACAAAGTGATTTTATTAGAGGTTTTGTATACCCAATTGAGGGATACAAATCAAGAGTTCAAGCTAGTATACATAGGAAGCAAAATGTTACATCTCAATTCCTCACTAGACAATCTTACTAGATTATCCATGGATATCTATAGTTAACAATTCAGATTTGTTTATATTTTTGACTAAGCTTGATATTTATGCTATTATAGGATAGTAGAATATTGCTTAGTTAGATGATGATACATGATTGCTTACTATGAGTTGTTAAATGTATGTGGGTACATTTTGAGCATAATAATGTATTATTTCAGTTATAGTATTTATTTATGAATATCATGTGATATGATCTAATTACCTATGTGTTTTGAGGTGGATGCAAGAGAATTCATACCTTGAGCATGCCAGAGGGAGAGCATCATCAGAGAGGGTGGTGTAGATGGAGACGTTGAAGGTTTATAAAGAGCTAGTGAAAACCTACACAAACAATAGTTAGTCATTATAGAAATACATTTAAAAATGATTGCTTTTAATGTTTTTTTAAATTTTTGTTTTCTATGATTACTTGAGTAGGTAAAATATAGAAGTAAATTCTTTTGCGTGATGAGTATGTCATGATGTAGAAGCAGATTTATTAAAGGTAAAATTAAAATACGGATTATTATTTATGAATTTTGGAATATATCATTAAATTGATTAAATGTTAATCTAATTTAATTAAAAATATGAAATTGAGTATTTCATATTTAAAATATAAAAAAATAAGGAATTATTTCAAAAATATTTTGTAAGAGTTTATTTTTAAATAGAACATAAAGCATATTAAAGCAAAATGAAGTCATAATTATTTAAATATAAAAGAATCTTTAAATAAAGTAAATCATATTAAAAACATAAAAATAGAAAAAGGAATAAAAATTAAATATTGAATAAAATAAAATAATAATAATAATAATAATAATAACAACAACAACAACAACAACAACAACAACAACAACAACAACAACAACAACAACAATAATAATAATAATAATAATAATAATAAGCTTTAAATCATATCAAGTTTTAGAAAGAAAACATTTTAAAAAGAGGTGAAATTCTTTAGGTAGGGGTGTGCATGGAAGTGGAGAGAGGAGAAGGAAAGCATTGGGATAGCAGAACTAATAATCTAGGTTAGTCATGTAATTAATTCTATTGAATTCATATGTGAAGTTGTGAAAATTTAGGTAAAACCATGGGATTTAAACATGTACTCTTTGTAGACAAAATTGTATGAATGGATTGTAAGAAACCCAGGTTTTCTATTGTATGTCGTTGCCCATCTACTAAACACCTAGAAAAAAAAACTAGTTTTAATAAATATTTCTTGCATACAACTAATTGGTTTTAATAAATAAATACATATATACTATTTTTGTATAGTCACTATGTAATATATACATCATTGTAATTTTTTCATGCTCCTAAATTACTAAAAATTACCCTTGCATATAAGCATTCCCTACTATTATGAGTCATTATAGTTCTATTAAGGAAAAATCACTACATGTAATTATTAATATAAAAAAATAAGGCATCAAATATATGATGATATCACTAAGTATATTATTGACAAATCACTGTCTTAGCATCAAGAAGTCCTCAAGGATTATAGTTATTGTTCACATATCTTATGTATTCACACCTAACAAGATGCTGATTATATAGCTCTTGCTATTCAATAATTGGCATTGCCTACTCCTTTTATACTATATACAGTTGGTTATAAGTACTACAACATTGAATGTAGATGTTTTGATATTTATATTCAACAAATTTTGGATTTTTGTCTTCTTATTAGAGGAAAAAAAATGATGAATAAAATCAATAAATAATTAGTGAGACTTGATGTTAACACCTTTAAGATTGCAATGTAAGTTTGGCAGTTCCCTGCTACTCCTAAGTCATTGTATTACTATATAGGGGTCACTGCATGGCATCATTTTATCCTTTAACATCAATATAAATTACAAAAAATCACTGCATTTTAGTTATCTACCTAATTAACTATTTTGAATCACTATTTTCTTTCACTGAGTCTCTAATTCTGAAAGGATGGCATGATCTTCCTTAGATAAGTGCAAATAGTGTTGCATATATGATTTAAGATGGATATATAAAGTTCTAAAAGTTATTAGCATATAAGGTAGCATTTATTGAATCTATTGTGCCTAAATATTTAAATGGGTAAATATGAGACAATTTAGATATATGGTATAATTGTGGTGATGATATTTTCGAAGAGTGTCATCATGTTTTGTGATAATGATACATGTCATCTTAGATATATTGATAGTTTAGTGTATACTAATTTTATATCAATTTTATTCATTAATTATGGCCAACATATAAATATATCAAGTAAAGTAAACTATTATGATTATATAAAGGGATCTCTTACTCATGTAAGACTATATGTAAATCATACCAAACACTTGTGTATCTAAGGTGCATTTCCACATGATAATTTATACATTTTATGATATATTGACTCCCACACATTTGATGAATGGTGAATTATAATGATATTATAGACTAAAAGTTCATAATTACTCCATTATTTAATTATGGACATTTACTATGGACCTATTACACATTAAAGGAAATGGGTTATAACTTAATAAGTTATGGAATCTGATGTTGTGGTATATCCCAAAAAATTAATAGAGAATATTTGCATCTTAATGCTTGTTGTGTAATGGTATAACTTTACTTATAATGCTTTACTTGTGTGTAGTGTGGAGTGAAAAATGTGATCTTTTATTGTTCTTTGATAACCTTGATATGCTTATTATATAACCAGAAGTACCAAAACCCATTGCACAAATGTAAAACTACTTAAATATGTGTTGATGATTTTGGGAAAAGAACATAAGATACCATAGCTTACTAACTTATGATAGCATGAGGGAGTGTGATCCTCTAATTATAATTACTCAGGTGGTTAAGAATTATAGAACTATGTTTAAAAATATACATTTTATGTACAACATAACATTATCATAGAGGATATTGAGCATATGTTTTGACCTGGATGGTTAATAGGTTCATATCCATTTAGCATATAACAGAGATTATGTAATGTTTGACACTCTTGATCCATATTTATATGTATTTATTTTATAGGAAATATTGTTACCTAAGGAATCTTTAGGTATTAGGAAAATATAACATAAGGATTGATCATAAGGACCAAGAGTTATGAAATTGTACCATATAAGTCTTAGGCTCCTCACCTGACATTCAATGATAGATTCATAATTATTACTTGAGATGGGTCTTAATTATTTAGGGAATAAGAATGTGTTTTAAGATCCTTAGTTAGTAGTTTTAAGGTCTTTAGGGAGCTCATATGTTAAGGCATAAATAAAATTTAGTATTGTATTTATAAATCATTTTTGTACTTACATAGGGTGTGTGTACAAGTGCTCATGTATATAGAATATACCTAAAATTAAGTGTATGGATGAATAATTTTTAAGGTGTCAGGGGGAGTGAAACTAAAACCATATTAAACCAGTTCTCTATAAAATATAGTGAGATGTCTAAATGGATGTCATTATAGATTTATGAATTCTCTATTTTGTTGTAAATGATTGATTGAATGTGAGTTTATATGTATTTCATATTGAATAATTATGTGCAACACATGTTTATATGTTTTAATGGTTGATCATATTAGCATGTAATATTGCATCATGACGTGTGATTATATGTTATATTTTCTTGAATGCTAGTATGCATTTTAGACTTAAGATATATTTGGGTTGTATAAATTTGTACTTACTTAAATGCTAATATGTATGTGTGTCGCTTGGTTCCTGAAATCGTAAGTTTGGATTATGTGTTATTATGAAGTTGGGAACCTATGATAGTATGTGATATCATAAAGAACTACAATATAAATGTTTATTATACCTAGATGGTACATAATTTAAATGTTATGCCTAGACTTACATTTACATTTGTCTATTTTGATGTATACACGCTGTTTATTATTATGGATAGTATGTTTTATAACATTTGGTAATAATTTGTGTTTGCATGCATGAAATATTTGAGAGTTTAGAAAATGATGTATCGATATGCTATTATGTTACATGGGAACTATGACTTTCCTCATTATATATAGTTATTTATATAATTTCTTATGTTTTTTTGATTTTAAGAATAATTTATATGACTATTTTTAGGAAAATTAGTACTTACGTCTTAGAACACTAGACTATGGTAATATGGGTTATCATTAGTGTAATATATTTAGAAATAAATTATGGTTGTCTAAATGTAAATTTATGTGTATTTTACCTGAGTGGTATAGATAGTAGTCATTATTTCTAGTATGGGATAGAAACAATGTAAGATTCATTCATACATTTGATGGAATAAATGTATGCTTTTGATACTCCTATGTTTAGCATCTAGTTTTATTGTATGTATGAATAGGATGTAAATTAAATGAATCTTTTGGTTGAGCTGTATTTGACCAATTTGCATTACTGATTTGAAGTAAGGAGTGAGATGGACTTCATTGGCTTACTAGTCTCACAATTACTTATAAAGGCAGTCTGATCAAGTGGTGTGTATGAATTTGATTGATATAGATCATTATCATTTATTATTTTTAAAACTTTGAGCCAAATTATGTTTAGTGAGACATTATAATTTCATGAGTATGATTTCCATGTTTGTATGATATCTTACAATAAAATGGATTTCTATGATACACTGCATGTTTAGTTTAGAATCATACAACAAAGGGTACTTGCTAGTATCTCTAGATTTTCATGCCATCAATATCTACCCATTAATGAAGGGAGGGCCATTCCCTAATGGGATTAGTGTGAGGGATCATTGGTTCGTGGTTGGTTTGGAAAATCACTCAGATGATGCTCTCCTTCCCCATAATTTTACTACTATTGAGATGACACTTGAAATTTCTACAGATACTGGAGAGTCCAAGGAACTCATGATTTGGGGAGCCATGTATTTATATGTACATTATATTATATTGTATTTATCATTGAGTATTGTCATGAAGAGTTGTAATTATTGGTTATTGTAAATTAACAATGATGGCTGTAGACTTGTTTTAGTTATAACTGAGTTAATGTAATTACTTTTTGTATTCACTTTATGACGTGTACACTTATGATATTAGAGATCAATATTTTATGATGTATTATGTTTATTGATATTATCACCTTGTGTATTTCATATGGTCTCTATAGATTCTTGTGGTGTAATCTATATTTGGTATATGTGTTAAATTAAAAAAAAGTCATGTATTTCTATGTCTAAACTAATGGGGTTGTTACATGTGGTATTAGAGTTATGGATCAAACTCTAGGACCTAATGAGCCCATTAGTATTTTTGTGTCTTTATGTTCACTAGTGTGAACCTAGTGACATGAAGTATTGTACTGATATTTTATATTTGTAGTGCCTTGATGTGAAACCATATTACACCATGATTGAAGTTTTGAGACTTGATATATTTTCCTATATGGATTGGTGACTTTTATGAGTATGTGACATTCATGAAATGTGTGTGGAGATCTATTACCCTATTAAATTTTTTATAGGGTTGGATTATCAAATGTAACAATGGTTGTGGTTGTATTCGAGGCTTGGGTAGACAAGTATATAAAATAGTTCATGATTTATGAACAAAATATTTCTACCATAGTTTGATATCTTAGATCAAACACCTCGAGTTTGATTACACCTTTCTTGGTAATCAAGCCACCTTTGCCATTTGTGTTTTATGTTGTGAGTGTTTTTAAGCTTGGGATGCTTCACTTTATATATATATATTTGAGATTTATATTGTGCCTTATTTTCACTAATCTTAGGATTGGAAAATCTTATAAGACCAATTTAGTTTTGGTACCACCTAGTATGGTGGGAATTATCTTGAAGTAGAGTGTTGCTATTTTGGTTGAGAGTTACTATGTGATTGGAGCTTGGTATGGTTGGAACCCTTTAAGTTATGTGGTTTAGGGAGAAGTGAAATATCCCTTAGTTATCTTAGAGATTATTTGTTATTATCTCCTTCCCCTTTGACGTCATTATGATGCTATTGAGAGGAATATTATTTGCAGGTTTTTGATTTTAATGTTCTCTTAAATGATAATTTGTTTTTGTATGTTACTTGAACATACTCCCTTCAATATGGTGGAAGAATTTTTTCTACTCTTGTTGAGAGAAAAATTGTTAGAATGGATGGATGGATATATCTTTTTGGTTAGTAATTTATTCTTCCAGTTGAGGAAATGGATTGAGATACCATGCTTATAGAAATGGGTAGTAGGAAGTGTTTTGGAAACAATGATTTATAGTGTTTTTAATTTACCTGGTGAAGGTATGTAGGAGTTTTTGAGATGATATTTCTCTACTTTTCACTTATGACTCTTTAAAGACACTAAATTATCTAACTTGTGATTTTAGACCATGTGGGGTGGTAAACCTTGGAGCTATATATTAAATTCTAAGATTAAAAACTACAAGTTGATTATAATCAATATGCTATCATTTACCCTTGATTAGATTGATATTTATCTTTTTTTACTTAAAACATATTTTTTTGAAGAGATATTTTTGTACTTTTCACCGAAAGTGAGTAAAGTATAGGAAGTGCATAATATCTTATCAATCTAGGGGCTGAGATAAAATTTTAATTTATGGCATTCTAGCCAAACAAGTAGAGAGATATTGTTTCATTTAGTCCCTATTAAGGTTGAAAGAATGATGTGATTCTTGGCCTATATGTGTTATGTTAATTATAACATTATTTCCTCCTAATCATGAGCATAATAGAATAAGTTAAGCAGTGAAATATGATACTAGTATGTTTAACTAGTAGTAACTTAAATACATTTATAGATTGATTGTATGATTTATTTTGTATGTATGATGATACATCTAGAGTCATTTAGCATATAGATTTGGTCTCAATGATTTGATAGCATAAAATTGGGATTCTTTGAAATATTATCCACATTTTAAGATCATTAGGTCGTGGAGACCTAAGAGATGAGTGGTGAATTGGGAAAGTGAGTTCTAAGTGATAGGATTATATCCTACTTAGCCTCACATTGACTCAATTATTACTGAGTTGGATCCAACAAATAGACTTATTGAATCTAAGATTTTACAAGCAAAACTTATCAGACTCAGTCATATGGCCATACACATGTATACTATGGATGGATATTCCATGATTTTGGTATACATTGGAAATGAAATATTTATAATTCTTATTCATCATCATACTTGTCAGGAACTCCATGGAGTAATGATAGTATTGACATGTTATACTTATCAAGAATACGCGGAATAGAGATAGTATTAACTTATCCACATTAATCTTGCCAAGTTTTCTAATTAGTTTTCTCCAAAATGAGAAAAACACTCTCTAGGATAGAGAGATGTGTTGAGGGTTGGAAGATTTTGTGAAATCTCCCTGATCATTTACTTTGGCTTGTATGATGATCTTAAGTGCTTTTGAGAAGTGTAACTTTCACTGAGTTATTTATATGACATACTCATGTTTGATAAAAATGGACCCTGAGGTGGTCATGACATGAACATTCAGAGTAAGTAATGCTCACAAACCTTGTTTTCATAAAAAGAAATGTTATTGAATAGGGACTTGTGGGACCAATATGGTAAGAATAATAAAAATTAAAGGAATTATGGTGAGTTATGCAGGTAATTTTCCATTTATTTGCTTAATTTCATATTGCATACCATGTTATTGCTTGCTAAATAATGTTTTAATTTAGAAATTATGTTTGAATGAGAGCCATCAAGGATGATGACTAGCTTTAGGAGGGAAGGATGTTACATCTCAATTTTTCACTAGGCAAACTTTCTAGATTATCCATGGATATCTTTAGCTAACAATTTATATTTGGTTATATTTTTGACTAAGCTTGAGATTTATGCTATTATGGTATTGTAGAATATTGCTTAGTTATATGACGATACATGATTGATTACTATGAGTTATTAAATGTATGTAAGTACATTTTAAGCATAATAATGTATTATTTCAATTATATTATTGATTTATGATTATCATGTGATATGATCTAATTACCTATGTGTTGTGAGGTGGAAGCAGGAGAATTCTTCCTTCAAGCATGCTAGAGGGAGAGCATCATTAGAGAGGTTCGTATAGATGGAGATGTTGAAGGTCTATAGAGAGCTGGTGAAACCCTGCACCCACACACAATAGTTAGTCATTATATAAATACATTTAGAAATGATTGTATTTGATGTTTGTTTAAATTTTTGTTTTCTATGATTGCCTAAGTAGGTAAAATATATAAGTAAATTCTTTTGTGTGATTAATATGTCATGTCATTAATACATGTAGAAGAAAATTTAATAAATATAAAATTAAAATATGGATTATTATTTATGAATTTTAGAATTTATCATTAAATTGCTTAAATACTAATCTAATTTAATTAAAAATATGAAATTAGGTATTTCATATTTAAAATATAAAAAAAGAAGGAATTATTTTGAAAATATTTTGTAAGAGTTTATTTTAAAATATAACACAAAACATATTAAATCAAAATGAAGTCATTTATTATTAAAGATAAAAAAATATTTAAATAAAGTAAATCATATTAAAAACATAAAAAGAGAAAAAGGAATAAAAATTAAATATGGAAATAATAATAATAATAATAATAATAATAATAATAATAATAATAATAATAATAATAATAATAATAATAATAATAATAATAATAATAATAATCTTTAAATCAAAACAAGTTTTAGAAAGAAAACATTTTAAAAAGAGGTAAAATTCTTTAGGCAGGGGTGTGCATGGAAGTGGAAAGAGGAGAATTAAAACATTTAGATAGTGGAACTAATCATCTAGGTTATGTAATTAATTTTGTTGAATTCATATGAAAAGTTGTGAAAATTTGGGTAAAACCATGGGATTTAAACATGTACTCTTATAGCATATAAGTGAAATTGTATAAAAAGATTGCAAGAAACTCAAGTTTTTTATTGTATGCCATTACCCATCTACTAAATACCTTAAAACAAACTAGTTTTATTAAATATTTCTTGCATATAATGAACTGGTTTTAATAAATACATATATACTATTGTTACATAGTCATTGTGAAATATTGACATTATTGTAATTGTTTCATGCTCCTAAATTACTGGAAATTACCCTTGTATATAGGCATTCCTTGTTACTATGAGTCACTGTAGTTAAATTAAGGAAAAATCACTACATGTAATTATTAATATAAAAAAATAAGGCATCAAATATATAGTGATATCACTAAGTATATTATTTATAAATCACTGGCTTAGTGTCAAGCAGTCCTCAAGGATTATAGTTGTTCACATATCTTATGTCTACACAACTATCAAAATGCTGATTATATAGCTCTTGTTAAATAATTGGTGTCACATAAACCTTTTATGCTATATACATCTGGCTATAGGTATTCAATGTTGACTTTAGATGTTTTGATATTTATTTTCAACAAATTTTGGATCACTATATTCTTAATTGAGGAAAAAAATGATGACTAAAATGAATAAATAATGAGTGAGACATGATGTTAACACCTCTGAGATCACTGTGTAAGTTTGGTAGTTCCCTGCTACTCTTGGGTCACTATTTTAATAAATATGGGTCACTACATGGCATCATTTTGTCCTTTGGCATAAATATAAATTATAAAGTGTCGCTACATTTTAGTTGTCTACTTAATTAACTATTTTAAATCACTATTTTCTTTCACCAATTATCCAATGCCAAAAAGATGGTGTAATCTTCCTTAGATAAGTGAAAATAGTGTTGCATATATGATTTGAGTTGAATATATAAAGTTTTAAAAATTATTATCATATAAGATATCATTTATTGAATCTATTATTCCTATACATTTAAATGGGTAATTACGAGACAATTTAAATATATGGTATAAGTGTGGTGAGAATATTTCTGAAGAGTGTCATGTGTTGTGATAATGATACATGTCATCTTAGATATATTGATAGTTTGGTGTATAGTAATTTTCTATCAATGTTATTCATTAATTATGGCAAACATATAAATATATCAAGTAAAATAAACCATTATTATTAAATAAAGGGATCTCTTACTCATGTAAGACTATATGTATATCATACCAAACACTTGTGTGTCTAAGGTGAATTTAGACACGATAATTTATACATTTATGATATCTTGACTCCCACACATTAGATGAATGGTGAAGTATAATGATATTATAGATTAAATGTTCATAATTATTCCATTATTTAATTATGGAAATTTACTACAAACCTCTTACACCTTAAAACAAGTGGGTTATAACTTAATAATTTTATGGAATCTGATGTCGCGGCATATCTAAAAAAATTAATAGAGAATATTTTCATCTTAATGCTTGTTATTTAATGGCATAACTTTACTTATAATGCTTTATTTGTGTGTAGTGTGGAGTGTAAAACATGATCTTTGTTTATTATTTGATAACCTTGATATGCATATTATATAACTAGGAGTACCAAAACCCATTGCACAAATGTAAAACTACTTTAATCTATGTGTCTATGATTTTGGAAAAAGAACATAGGATACCATAGCTTACTAGCTTATGCTAGAATGAGGGAGTGTGTTCCTCTAATTATAATTACATAGGTGGTTGATAATTATAGAAATATGTTTAAAATTATATGTTTTACATGCAAACTAACATTATTGTAGAGGATCTTGAGCATATGTTTTGACCCAGATGGTTAATAGGTTCATATCCATTTAGTGTATAATAAATATTATGCAATGTTTGACACTCTTGATCCATATTTGTATGTATTTATTTCTTCAAGAAATATCGTTACCTTAGGAATATTTAGGTATTAGGAGAATATAACATAAGGATTGATCACAAGAATTGAGAGTTTTGAAATTGTACCAAATAAGTCCTAGGTTCCTCACCTGGCATTCAATAATAGATGCATAATTATTACTTGAGAGGGGTCTTCATTATTTAGGGAATAGTAATGTGTTTTTAGATCCTTAATTAGTATTTCCAAGGTCCTAGGGATCTCATGTGTTAAGGCATAAATGAACTTTAGTATTGTATTTGTAAATCATTTTTATATTTACATAGGGTGTGTGTACAAGTACTCATGTATATGGATTATACCTATAATTAAGTGTGTGGGTGAATAAGTTTTAAGTTGTCAATGGGAATGAAACTATGACCATATTAAATTAGTTCTCTCAAAAATAGAGTGAGATATGTAAATAAATGTCATAATGAATTTATGAATTCTTTATTTCGCTATAAATGATTGATTGACTATGAGTTTATATGTATTTTGTACTGAATACTTGTGTGTAACATAAGTTTATATGTTTTAATGGTTGGTCATATTAGCATATAATAGTGCATCATGATATGTGCTTATATGTTATATTTCCTTGAATGCTAGTATGCAATTTAAACTTAGGATATAATCGGGTGGTATAACTCTGTACTTGCATAAATGCTAATATGTATATGTGTCGCTTGGTTTTTGAAATCGTAAGTTTAGATTATGTGTTATTATGAAGTTGGGAACCTATGATAATATGGGATATCATATAGAACTACAATATAAATATTTATTGTACCTGAATGGTACATATTGTAAATGTTATGCCTAGACTGACATTTACATTTTTTTGTTCTGATGTATACATGATGGTTATTGCTATGGTTAGAGTGTTTTGTAACATTTGGTAAGATTTTGTGTTTACATGCATGAAATATTTAAGAGTTTAGTGACTATTGTATCAATATGCTATTATGTTCCATGGGAATTATGACTTGCCTTGTTATATATAGTTATTTATATAGTTGCTTATGTTTCTTTGATTTTAAGACTATTTTATATGACTGTTTTTGGGAAAACTAGTTGTTATGTCTTAGAAAGCTAGACTATGGTAATATGGTTTATAATTGGTGTAGTATGTTTGGAAATAAATTGTGGTAGTCAAAATATATAGTTATGTGTATTTTATCTAGGTGGTATAGACTATATTCATTATTTCTAGTATGGGATAGAAATAATGTAAGATTCATTCATACATTTGATGGAATAAATGTATGCTTTGGTTACTCCTATGTTTAGAATATGGTTTGATTGTATGTGTGAATAGGATGTAAATTAAATAAATCTTATGATTGATTTGTATTTGACCAATCTACATTACTGATTCAAAGTAAGGAGTGAGATGGACTTCACTAGCTTACTAGTCTCACAATTACTTATAAAGGTAGTTCGATCAAATGGTGTGTACGAATTTGATTGATCTAGATCATTATCATTTATTATTTTTAAAACTTTGAGCCAAATTATGTTTAGCAAGACATTATAATTTTATGAGTATGATTTCCATGTTTGTGTGATATCTTACAATAGAATAGATTTCTATGACACATTGCATGTTTAGTTTAAAATCATATAGCATAACATACTTGCTAGTCTCTCTATATTTCCACACCATCAGTATCTACCAATTCATGAAGGGAGGGCCATTCCCTTATAAGATTAGTGTGGGGGATCATTGGTCTATGGTTGGTGTGGAAAAGTGCTCAGATGATTCTCTCCCTCCCCATAATTGTACTACTATTGAGATGACACTTGAGATTTCTATAGATACTGGAGAGTTTGGGAAACTCATGATCTGAGGAGCCATGTATCTATATGTACATAATATTATATTGTATTTATCATTGAGTATTGTCATGAAGAGTTTTAATTAATAGTTAATATAAATCAATAGTGATGGCTATAGACTTATTTTAGTTATAGTTGAGTTAATATAATTACTTTCTGTATTTACATTATGACATGTACTCTTATGATATTAGAGATCAATATTTTATGATGTATTATATCTTTTGTTATTATCACCTTGTGTATTTAATATGGTATCTATAGATTCTCATTTTGTAATCTATATTTGGTATATGTGTTAAATTAAAATAAATAATGTATTTCTATGTCTAATGCAGTAGGGTTTTTACAAAAGAAGATAAGAGAGAGAAAAATTGGCACTAAAGAGGGAATTAATCAAGAAATTCTACTTGGGATAACCACCACCACCACCTTTCTCAAGATTTATCTTAAATTAATGTCACTGTATCATTTTTTTGGCATGATAGAGAATGTGAATATCAAGACTTATCTATAGGAAGCAATCCCCAATGATGTAATCCTTCTCAAATTCATCATACTTGATGTTTTATCTGACATTCCTTATACAGTCACCATTTTTCCATTTCTTGTAAATCCTAAATATAAATCTATTATGGATGAAAACCAATCACCCTGTTGGTTTTCATATAGTCATGATTGCATTGAAGATCTGCAAGCTAGAGATTTTGATCATAAGATGTGAAACCTACATCTATAAGCTTTTGAAAAGCTTTACATACCTTTAGTGGAGCTAGATGGATTTGTAGGGTCTACTCTTGGTTATCCAGATCATGTTTGATCTTGAATTTATTTCTTTTTTTTACTCAAGGTGGCAAGATCCTTTGTCCAACATGTCTACCTACATGGCATCCTCTAGTTCAACTGGATCCTATTTGAGTTTAGTTCCTTTATATTTACTTTGCTTAAGTCAAAAATTGCTTCTTTGACCTATAATGAAAAAAGCTCCAAGGATCACCTTTAATAATTAGCTATCAATGCTAACTCAAGCTTATTGACCCCTTAACCCATATCACACCATCTATTTGTTTGGTATGGATGTTCATGAGCCATAAATCTACCTAGGCCCACTAACTCTATCAAGTGCCATGCACCATTGGATATTTGGTATGATTGAAAGTGAACCCTCGATCTTGATGTGACTCAAAAAGATAATCCATGAGGCCTAAAACTGATGTATGCATGCCCATATTTGACATCCATGTGAACTTCTTTGATGTCTATGCAAACATATTAGAATTTTTTGAACCCCATTATTTATTTATTATAGCTTAAATTTGACATCTATGCTCCTATCATTTGATGTCCATGTGGACATCATTAATGTCCATGAGGCAGTCACACTTTGAACCCAAAATGGTTAATTACTGAGGCCTGATTTTCATGCTCGTGTGAAAATTTCACTCTATTGGATCAAATTTGAAGGCTCATATCTTGAGATAAAAGGCTCATTAAGACATGAATTTTATAGATTAAGATCTCAACATGAAGAGAATCCTTTCCTTGAAACCTTTCAACCCTGATAAGTGTCTTGAGCATATTTATAAAATGTATAAGTGAGTTGACCCATCCATCACTGTGTGATATCCTGATGACAATCTATCTCTTCAAAGCTTGAGTTATGAACTTTTTCTTGATTTTTAAAAGCTTTGATGATATCCTAGGGCATATGCAAACATGTTCCATGATCTTTCCTACATTGATCACCATGATAACCTACTTACTAAAAATTTGACAAACTACACTTTAAGTTTACTTAAAGTGTTTCAAAGGTTTTGAAAGATACATGTGATCTTTGAACCACTCATTCCATCCAGAAATTTTCTCATTTGTTCAACCTATTTCCAAGTAAAATATCTTTATGTGGGCCAAATTTCACCAACACTACCCACTAGGGGCACATACATAAGGTCTTCCTTTGACACATTCGCATATTTGGGGGCATCCTATACATAGTTATTATATGTAATGAGAAATACAATAGATCTATAAATCAATCCTATCTTGAAGAAGATAAATCCTACTTACACTTCTGATTATGGATACATTAGATATTTGGGTTTATGACCAAGATGGATCTGCTAGACCTAGCCAATGGATCTCTTACCATAATAAATTCACTATGGAGGGTTTCAAAGCCTCTAATCAAGCAAAATTATGCAATAACCCTAATTAGGTCCTATGTTTTCATATCCACTAAACTAATAACAAGTAAAGAAAAATATAATATAGTGCTCACTAAAGCCTATGACACAAAATGGGGGGTTAGTAAACATAGAATTAAACATGCATGAGAGAATCCTAATTAAGCTATGTATAGGTAAGACCCTAATACACAGAGAGAGCAATATATTCAAAATACATTACTTATTATTTTATTATTTTTGGGAAGCTAGTGTTTAGTTCCTAAACAATAAATGGTTTGGAGTAAGGGAAAAAAATCTAATCTAATTTATTAAAATATAGATTGTGATCATGCTAATTACATAGGGAAAAAAGTAACTTATCTAGAAAATTAGACTAAGATGAATGTTTCATATCCTAAAAACTATTGCATAAGACTGAGGAGATGTCAATAATCTAAATTTATCTTTCACTTGATGAAAAGATAGGAGCACTAAAAATAGGACACTTTAAGGCCTGATGCTATAGTCTAGGTCTTGCTGCTATTGTCCAAACTAGTCATAGAAATCTAAATTTTCTAGGTTTTATCTACTATCCATGTTTGAGCCTATCTGTGAAATTTTAGATCCTTAATCTTGATGGAGCTATTTTTAGATCTGATTTAATCTTAAAAATCCTAGATCCATCTACACACATGAAATAATAAATACATCAAAAGTAAAAGGGGGAAAAACTTGATTAGGGGAAGTATGATCACCTGATATAGAACCCTTACTATCCTAATCACTACCTACATTAACCCTTAAGCTAGGGTCTTAGATCAAATATAATTATCCCTTAGGGAATGTGCATAATCAATGTGCATGGTAGATGCAAGAATGACTTTGACCTAGGCCCTTCCTTGATCAAGAATACAAATCTATGTGTAATGTAGAATGTTGGGCTATACTATTGACTAATTTTTAATTATGTATTATGCCAAAGTAGTAAGTGCTAAATATAAAATGCCTTGTGAAGTCCTTTATATAGGATAATCTTTATTTTGAATTTGGGAACTTTATTCGTATCAACCAACATTAAAAAGAAATATAAAATTTAAGGATTAAGTTAATAAGTGATTAGGACTCATTAAGTGAGGAAACCTGATTGTTAGAACTCAAAATGTAGTTAGATAGGAGTGTTATAAATAGGACACCCTAGGGTCCAGTGCTATAGTCCAACCCTAGTGCTCCTATCCTATAGGCTTGGGACCTAGGGGGAGGGAACTAGCATGGGAAATAGAGTTTGGTTAAGCTAGAATGACCATCTAGAAGGCTAAAAATAATTGGTAATAAGAAAAAAGGTGACTCAAGCATGAAATAAGACCATGATAAGTAAAACAAAAGACATGACTAAATGTAAATGAGGCTCATATTCTCCAGTCAGAGTCTCTTGTGAAAGGACTATTAAAAGACATGATATGTGTGGTTACTTGACCAATTTAGAGTGTATAAATTTGACCCTCTTTTATTGTAGTGATGTAATGAAATGAAGTACTAGAGTAAAAGAAAGAAATGAAAATGCATATCTGAACCTATCTATGTAGAGATAAATGTTCTACAAAGGGTCCAACTCACTTCCTAGCTAGGGAAGTGAATGGAGAGCTGAGTAGTGCATGGAGAAATAAGGAATCCCTAAAATGGATTCCCCCTATAGTGAATTTGAAAGTGGAATCCATGTAATCATGGAGGAGGGAAATGTTTGCCCCCTATGCTGAATTTGGCTAAAAATGAGAAATACTCAAAGGCCCAAAACCAATGTCTATCCTCTATCTCACATAAAATCATGTAATATAGAATGTGTGTATAGAATATATATGATATAAAGAGAAAAATATATAATGGCCCTACTCTAAATATCTAAACTAAAACTAAGAAATGCTTGAAGGCCCAAAACTAATGTCTTTCCTCTATCTCACACAAACTCATGTCATCTGGGTCTGGGTAATACAATGGACCAACCACTACAAATAGATATGTGGTCCAACTTGGTGACAACCTGAGTATAGCTAGGTATAATATGAAACTCTGGTTAATGTGTAAGAAGAGAATGGCATGTCTTGCCATTCCATCTATATAATCCTAGATGATGAAGAATATGAACATCTATGCCATGCCCCCAAATTTGGTATGTGAGTGATGCATATGTATAATCTAATAATCTATATAACCATATGTGATATGACCTATCGTGTCATGCCCCATGTTTAAAACTAGAGATCAAAACACTATGCTTTGCACTATGCCTATAATCTACTATCTAGTGTTGTAACTATGTCATGCTATATGAAGTTGTATGTGTGAAACATGTAGTAATGTACATGCCCCCAAATCTAGTATTTGAGTCTAAATTTGTATCAAAATCACCATGAATCCATATAATATAAATCACTATATTTGAATAATCTATGAAATTATAAGCTAAATTCACTATGGATCTATATGATCTAAACTATTGTATTTGAATAGTCTATATATCTATAAAATGAAGGTATATCCCCCTAAATGTCTTGAGTAATGTTGAGTGACCCATGTAATCTAAATCACTATATATTTTGATTGATATGAGCTAAATTGATAATCTGACTACTAGATGTGTATGAACCATGGTGTATCCACTTATGAGAGTGGATGGGTATGCTAGGTAGGTGTATAAATATGAATAGTAGGAATGATTCCCCCCTTTTGGGGAAAGGGACAAAATTTGTGACAAAAGAGGTCAAGCAAAAGTGATGGTTAGTGGTGTAATTAGAAACAAGGTTGGTTTGTTATGAATAGCTTGAGAGGTTGTTTGATTGATTAGATCGAGTTGTTGAAAATGAAACAAGTTTTGACTGGTGATAATCAAGGTGTGTGTCTGATTATAAAATGAATATAGAGATGTGTGTGACATAGTAGGAAAATGAAGTAATAAAAGAGTGAAGCTGGTGTGATGTTGAAGGAATCATTGTCATGATTTTTTTGAAAGAAATGGTTTGAAAAATAGAGTTACAGGGTTCAAGTTATAGGCAAATGGTATTTTGATTTGATTGAGAAAGATGGGTATTATAAGAAATTGGATTGATTCTTGATTCATTTGTGTATTGACTAGGTTGAGATTTGGAGCTCTAAAGTGAGAGCTATGTTGAGGATATGAGAACCTATCATGACTTAGTTTGAGTAGTTACTAGCCTAGGTTTAGGCTGGTGGTGATGTTACCCTAGTAAGTAGTTAAAACATTTGATTTTTGCCTATTTTAAAAACTATTTTTGATGTTTTGAGCTACTTAAAGTGTCTTAAGAAAAATTTCACTAGTTATAGAGCTTCTATCCTATACCTAGTACTGCTATCCTGTACCTAGCACTATTATCCTAGAGGCTTAATTTTTTGATGATATTGTTTTGTTGTTGACTGTTGTTCTATTTTGGCTTTTTATTTAACATTGGTGATTGATATATATGATGTTTTGGTGTTTTTACGGTGAGTTATGAATGAGAGAGTTATACAAGGGCCAAGTGATGGAGACATTAAGGTTGTTACCATTATCTACTGATGAGAGAGCTATCATGGATAAGGCAAGGTCATATGTGTGACCTAGGCATAGTACAATGGATAGATATATGATTACTACCTTATGTGAGAGGTGGAATGTAGATACATGTACTTTATATCTTCCTATAAGGGAGATTACTATGACACTAAAGGATGTGTATCATAGTTTGCATTTACTAATTAGTAGATGGCATGTGATGTTGCAAGATGACATGGGTATTGATGTTATTGATCATGCATCCTTGTATTTTGCTAGTGTGTCCTCAGGTATACATCAAAGAGGAAATAATAGTGATGTATTATTTTTAGTTATTATGCAATTGAGTGTTCCATGATTTTGGAAGTGGTTGGCTATGTTGTTAGCATTGTTTTTTGTGATAGATGGGAGTGGAGTGTCTATTACATATATGATGCATATGATTATGCGTAGTGTTAAGGTATATGGCATTGTGTTCTCATGGGGTAGGACTATGCTTTCCCACCTATATAGGGATATTTATAGGTTTACACAGGAGGCATATAATGGTGGATTGAGTGTAGTGACATTATTGCATTATTGGGCTTATAAACACAAAGCAATTGTGTGGCCAATAGGATTATCGAGGGAGAGGTGGGCATCTCCATAGCCATTTGGGGAGTGATGGTGAGTAAATTAGGCATTTGATAGCCTAGGATAGATCATTATATGTGGGTGCTAGATATATTGCTGGTTGGTGACATTATATGGAGGCCTTACAGAGGATTTCTTTGGTGGGTTGAGGATGGAGTGCATTTATGGTATATGAGGGTTAGTTATTGGATACATGATTTTTTGGTTAGAGTGTACAAGTGATTTTAGTATGATAATGTGACTAGATAGTTTTGGGTACCAAAAGATGTGCCCCTAGTAGTATGGGTGTGGATGAGGAGTGTATAGGTACCACTAAGAGTAAGATCTCATGCAAGGCCCACAAAGGCTGAGCTAGCACCGTTACCTTTGGATGCATGAGATGCAGCTATATGCATTCTTAATGTGGATGATGTTGTATGTAAAAATGAATATAATACATAGTAGATGAGGTATAAATGGGATCTATTATACCCTATTAATGGAGGGGATGCTCTAGAGTATGAGGATCCTATGTTGATCCAGATGATGGGAGATAAATAGCAATTATAGTTGAATTATGAATGAATTTTTGATTTTAGTTTGATTTGAAAGTGTATATCTAATGTAGTGTTGTACTTTGTGTGTAGGTGGAGTGGGAGGTGCTCAGGATGAGGTACATGTTGGGGTGGGAAGTGGAAATGATGACTATTGGGAGACCATCATTGAGTATACACTTTGAGACCTCATAAAACATGTTCTTGATGATGTGGTGGAGGAGGGTTTGATTGAGCAAGTGATAGTGATAGCTGATGTTCATCCTCATTTTTTGATAGAGTTTTTATAGTGATAACTACATATGTTAGAGTAGCAAGAGAGAGAGAGATGAGCTAAATAGACATATGATGCCTCCACCTAATTATGGTTCTATTAGCACTAGGATCATGGATGAGTACACAAAAATTTAGAGGTAGTATGTAGACTTGTGTGAGGATCATGGTTGGATATGCGAGTGAGAGAGTCATTACAAGAGGCATGTAATAGCTTGAGGAGGTGTGGGGTCATTGAGTGCCATGTTGGATTATGGGACTAGTACTAAAGGGGAGAGTGAGATTGAGAGTGAGGGCATGACACCCATTTATGATTGGTTGTATTTGATATGATGTATATATTTTTTGAAACTCATTATAGATATATGGATGTTGGTTTGATTTTAGATTTAGGTGTATTGTGTTATGGATTTTTGGAATAGATTGGTACATTTATTGCAAATGATTAATTAGAAATAGTTGATTTGGTAGTGATTTTGAGGTTGCATATGTTTTGGTAAAATGTTGTTTGGGATGTGATTTGATTGTTTATGATATGTTCCATTTTGATGTTAGGTTTGATTTTTAATCATATGTGAGCAAAAAATTTGTTAGTTTTTGTAATTGGTAAATTGTTTTGATAAAGTGAACTGGTTTAAGCTTAGTAAAATAGGATATTGGTAAGGTTGGGAGTTGGATAATTTGGTTTAGCTGGGGATGGCTATTCAGAACTAGGAATGTTAGTTGTTAGTAGAAGAGGATGTAAGATAGCATTTTGTGCTTAATTACCCAAAAGTGGTTCAAGAATATAAAGGCTAGTCCTTTGGCTCCATCATTGCCCACTAAGTGAAGCTATGTAATCATGCATGTATTAATAAATGTTTGGATAATGTATCTAATCCCTTTGAGTAGGTGGCTCAAGAATATAAAGGCTAACCATTTTGACCCTTCATTACCCCATGATGTGAAGCTATGAACTGATATCGGTATTAATATTTGTCATATCACTTTTTGTTGTATCACTATTTGAACCCTAATGGCTAACTGAACAAGTACCCATACTACTCATGTTGTGTAGGAACATGCGATGTATATAATATTATCTACTATTATCTAAATATAGATATGGATGGAAACTCTACCAAATGTAACCTTATTAGATGTGTAATTGAAACTATGTGCTATGAAGAAGGCTCATCTATCTATAATCGTAGTAGATTGCTACATGAAATAACACCCTATGGCTTCTATTGTGATGCATATGACTAAGCAATAGATAAAGATGAAATTGACACCTATGATGGTGGCTCATATAATATCAATCATATTGTGTAGTTACATGAAATGGGTCTTAAAAATCTTGATCATAGTGAATATATCTCTAGAGTAATACTTGTGATGTGGGTTCATCTAATCTTAATCATAGCATGTTGCTACATGAGATAGGACCCAAAAAACTTAGTTTTAGTGAATATATTTCTAGAGTGGTACTCTACTATGGTACCTGTGACCATTCTAGATATGTATATAGAATTATACTATGTACTCCTCAGACTACAATGTTATATGTAGGATGCTCTTATTGTACTAGTTTCCAAACCTTTGAAATAGGTGGAGTAGGAAATCTCCTATGAGGCTCTGTCCTAGAAGCTGAATTACTCTCATGATGAGTAATAGATGATTCTAGTGAAGGAATGTCATACGATAACTTAGTCATGGAGGAATGAGGTATACGAATCCATGATGAATGATAACTCAATGCCCCTTGTGTGAATGCTATGATGCAATTATCAAAACATCTATTAATACAATCCCTAAGTCTATAACAATCATTATCTCTATGTACATGAATATAATGATAGTTACAAAAGGGTTAATATGGATATCTATGTAATAGATGTGGATCTCATCGATGAGTAGAAGGTAATGTGATTAACCTCCTATTTAGTAGTACTAATAATATGACATATGGGCTATCTCACTCTAAATCAAACTATAATGGTGCCTTGGTGATGTTTTTTATAGTGCATATTGTGGGTTATGCTCTAGAAAATGGCTCTCTATTATTAACTAGTTACTTTTCTAGTTGAGGTCTCCTATCTTGTTTAGGACATGGTGGATGCTATGTGTTAGGAGCTATATATGGAGGTACTATTATGAAATCTAGAGTAATTCAATCATTTGAATTTAGCTCAATCAATCCCAATTTATTTTCCAAGGATAGAACTGTATAACACAAGTGCTTGAAAGAGGACTCTATCTGATATAATAGATGCTCAAGGAGAGGTTGTCGAATCCCCTTAATAAATATATGTTGAATTTCTAATTTTTTTATTTTATAGATCAATCTTAACATGTGAGTATTAAATCATAAGATATAATCACTAACTGACTCTAAAGTATTTTGATGCAATGTGGCAAGTTTCTCCTATGTAACATGAGGGCCCATGTTTTCTATGTAATATCTGAGAAATACCTCCTCTAAGTCATCATATGTGTGCAAGGAACCAAAATGGAGTAGATGAAAGAACCAATTATGTGCCTCCCCCACTAATGTTTGATGAAATAATTTGAGTATAATCAAAGTACTCGCATGAGATGGTAAAGCCTTCCAAAAGGTTTGAAGGTGTATGAATGGATCTCCAGTTCTATCAAAGTGAGGCAATGATGGTATCTAGAAATGCTTAGGCAATGAGGCTTTTATCAATGTCCTCAGAAGAGGGTTATTGTGTAAATAATTGGCATCCATCCAAGACTTATAAGCCTTGTTTTCCAAGGTAATAAGATGTACTTGGTGTTGCAATTCACCAACTACATGCATTAAAGAGATAATCTCTTAGGATGATATATTAACATCTTGAAGTGGTTCATTTAATCGTTAAATTTTATCATTAATTTTAGCCATGGGAATTATACATTTAATAATTAGATCATAGAGAGGGGGTGTATTCACTTTAACCTTTGGAGGAATGGTAACTTTGACCTTAGTAGAGGGATGAGATCTACCATTCTATTTAGGTGAAGAGTGAGAAATAGGTACTACTATAGTAGGGGGTGGCTTGGGAGATTCATTGGTATCTTTATGTTTTAGTGAATCACATTATAATAGAGTAGATAATGTGGTGTTATCATTAATATGTGCATCATTTGGAATATAATCATGCATAAAAGTAGAAAAAACATTTGGTAGTGCATTTTCTTCTTCACTATGTACATAATAATCATCATTATTTCATGCATTATCATAGTTAAAATATTGTTCATAGTCACTCTCATTTTCACATTCATTTTCATGTTCACTATAATACTCGTTATCACTTCCATTGTCACTAGGGAGAGGTGTAAGAGAAGAATTTAATTCTTTTCTAATATGAATTAGATTATCATGTGAATTTGAATATTATGTGCATCTATGTTATCCAAGGATGTAGTGTATGCATTATTTACATTTATAATATGAGAAGTAAGAGTAAGAGAATTATCATTTAGACATTCTTTTGATAAATTAGAGTTGAGACCCTTAGATGGATCATTTGAACTAGGCATTGGAAATTTGATTTTATTACATTTATATTGTTGTAATTTGAACATAGAAGTAACAAGAGAGAGAGAGAGAGGGATATTAGGTTAACATGAAAGCAAATTATCACCAATAAGATCTTCACTTGGAAGTGCATGACTAATTTGTTCATTTGGTACATTATGAATAGGATAACGAGGTGAAAAGTACCTATCCCATATATCAAAATTAATTTTTTTAGAAGAGGGAATAGAATAGATAGGTTTGAGAGAAGAATACGCATCTATTTTTTCTTCACTATCACTTTCACATGTATCATCATATTCCTCATCACAATAATAGTAATTATCTTCATTGTTAATGAAATCATTTTCCACATTTTTAGATAATTTAAAATTTTACAAATTTGTCCATTCATTGTCATAATTATGATAAAAAATTAGAAATTGATCTATGGGATGAGAGGGAAGAAGTGCCTTAGTGGTCATTTTATTTCTTTCACCAAAGAGAATATGTAAAATCACTATTAAGCAAATAAATGCAATAGTAACCACTAACATAAAGATTTTGAAAATATTTTTGGCACTCTAAGCAATTTTCAAAAATTCCAAAATATTTTTATAAAAATTGTAAGGAAGGCTTGAGGTTTTAGGAATCTAAGGTTTTGAATTGGGGTTTTATAAATTTTAAAAATTATTTCTATAATTTAAATTCTAAAATAAATTTCAATAAGATAAATGCACAAAAATTTATACAAAAATCAAAAATTTGAAATTTAATTTGCACAAAATAACTACCAACATAGAGATTTTGAAAATATTTTTGGTACTATAAAAAATTTGTAAAAAATGTGAGGGAAGCTTGGGGTTTGAGGACATAGTTTGGAAATATAGGGTTTTGGGTTAGGATTTTAGAATTTTTGAAAATTATTGAAATAATTTAAATTATAAAACAATACTTGAATAAAATTAATGCATAAAAAATTATACAAAAATAAAAAATTGAATTTTTGCACAAAATATGAAGGAAAAACCCTAAGGGTACCTGGGGTTTTAGATTTATTCGAAGTAAGTTAGGTTCACCAAATGTTTTATTATTTTTAGGAAAATAGTGTTTAGTTTCTAAATAATAAAGGGTTTGGAGTGAGGGGAAAAATCTAGTTTAATTTGCTAATATATAGATTTTGATCACATTAATTATATAGGGAAGAAAAGTAACTTATCTAAAAAAGTAGATTGAGACAACTATTTCAAAGCCTAAAAAATATTGCACAGGATTAGGGAGATGTCATGAATTAGAATCTATATTTTTTTTAGTGAAAGGATAGGATCACAAAAAACAAAACACTTCAGGGTCTATGCTATAGTCTAGGTCCTGCTACTATTATCCAAACTAGTCATAGAGATTTAAATTTTTTGGGTTTTGTTTTTTATCCCTGTATGAGCCTACTTATGGAATTTTGGATCCTCAATATTGATGGAGATCCTTGTAGAGATATTTTAATTTTAAAAACCTTAGATCTATCTACACAAATGAAATAACAAATTCATCAAAATTAAAAGGTGGGAAAATTGCGTTAGGGGAAGTATGATCATATGATCTAGGGCTCTTGTTATCCTAATCACTGCCTACATTAACCCTCAAACTAGGGTCTTAGATAAAATGTAGTTCTACCTTAAGGAATGTGCATAATCAACATGCATGGTAGATGCAAGAATTAATTTTGCCTAGGCCCTTCCTTTATCAAGCATGCAAATCTATGTGTGATTCAAAATGCCGAGCTATATTATTGATAGATTTTTAATTATGTACTATGTTAAAGTAGTAAGTGATAGATATAAAATGCCTTGTGAAGTAATTTATATAAGAGATTGATTATTTTGAATTTGGGAACTTTATTTGCATTAAGCAACATTAGAAAGACAAAAAAAACTTAAGGATGAAGCTAAGAAGTGATTGAGACTCATTAAGTGAGGAAACTTGACGGTTAGGATGAAAAATGTAGTTGGATAGGAGCACTAGAAATGGGACACCCTAGGGTCCAATGATATAGTCTACCCCCAACACTCCTATACTATAGGCTTGAGACCTAGGGGGAGGGAACTAGCATGGGAAATAGAGTCTGGTGGAGTTGGAGCAATCATTTAGAAGGCTACAAATGATTGGAAATAAGCAAAAAAGATGACTCAAGCATGAAATAAGACCATAATAAGTAAAACAAAATAAATGGATAACTATGAATGAGGATCATATTCTCTAGTTAGAGTCTCCTATGAAAGGACTATAAAAAGACATGATATGTGTGGTTGCTTGACCAATTTAGGGTGTATACACTTATGCTGCTTTTATCTACTAAAAAGAGGAGTAAAGTTAGAGATAATTTAAATATGAATTTGTTGAGACTCAATCTCTCTCTTGGCCAAAGGCGATTTGTAAGAGGTTATTGTAGTTTATAAGGACCACTAAGAAAGGCCAAAATATCCAAGACTTTTACACAACATAAGATTCTTCTCTAAGTAAAAACCCTAAGTTAAGACTCCTCAAGTAGAATGGTAAAATAATAGATTATAAAGAAGCAAAAAATAATAATTAACTCTTTTTATCTCTCTAAGAATGGAAAAATGGATGTGTTTATAAATGCAAATATAACCCTAATCCTTTCCAAAATTTTAGGTCAACAAACTTAATTGAATTGACCTTGTATAATTATTGACAAAAAAATTAGATCTCAATCTAGGTCAGCCTAGGCTGACCTAGACCCTAAATAAGTTTTATCAATTAGAGTACAAGGTCAATGGGACTGACAGTGTAACATAAACCATTAAAAATTATTTTAGGCTAGGTAAGGCCTAATTAAGGCATAAAATGACTAGAGGAGGGTGAAAAAGAGGAGGCAAAGCTTAGGATAATGTTTTTAAGATGATTGGATTGATAATAAGTGGTAGTAAAGGGAAAACAATCTTGTAAAGCACCAATTGTCTACCCACCCCTTTCCTAATACACCCCTTCAAGTGTGTACTTAGAGAGATTGAGACTCAATGGGTTCTTGTAAGATATAAAACATAAGTAATTGATAATGTTTGAAAATATTATGTGTATATATTTACCCTACTCGAATCTCATCATGTGTCACTTAGGTGCAATAGGGGATGGTGATTTGAGAAAAGAACATAACAACACATAACACTGAAGCTAAACAAATTTATAGTATTTTGAAACATAAAATAACTAAAATGGAAATAAATAAATAGTAAAAGTAATGCATACCTTGACTTAGTTTTATCACTGGATGGTTGTTTGTTGTGTTTATAGTTCTGATCGTGGAAGGTGTAAAGACTAATTTTGACAAACCCAAGGATACAAAACTAAATATAAAAAACAAATAAATGTAGGAAATACAAGATAACTAATGCTATATAGATGAGATGTACTTAAAAATTTAGAAAATGGGGTTGGCAAGTACTATGTTAGACCAAATGACCAAGTTAAATTAGAGTAAATTGGATATCTAAAAATCCAAGGTTACTAAAGATCAAAAAACTCAAATAAGTAAACTTGAAGTAAGAAAGGAAAACTCACCAAGTCAAACCAAGGATACATGTCAAAAATAGTGATCAAACATCAATGTGAAATTAGTGATAATCCTTACTTAAACAAAGATGGGTAAGCAAAATTGGTAAAATAACATTGAAGAGTGAGAAGTAATAATCCTTACTCAATCATCAATGGAAAAGGGTGCATAAAAGGGAAAACAACATTGGTGAGTGAGGAGTAATAAGCCAACCTCACTCAATACTTAAAATAGTACATGAAAGTAGAAATAGACTCAGGTGTCCACAAAATAGGGTAATAAAAAAATAATGAATGGTAAAAATAAAGCAAAGTGATGATGGGATGTAAAGCAATGGTGTAAAGAAAGTAATCCATAGTTGCTCAGGCATATTATTTTGTTCTAAATATAGATAAAAGTGAAACAATGTAGTGCTAGTATGTTTTTAATATGTGAGTAAGAAGGAATATAGAAGAAGATAAATATATTTAGAATCACACTTTGCCTATCAAGGGGGGAAATGAAATGGGTGGAGGGGAGAATGAAAGAAAAACCAAGGTAGAGGAACTCTTTATCAAAGTCAAGACACTCAAATTAGGTTTGTCAAAACAAGAGGAATTTTAACCTTAAGGACTCTGAAAAACTTCTCTTAGCCACATAAGTACTAGATCAACAAATGTAATAGGTAGAAAATAACATGAAGGCTATATCCATGAAAATTAAAATGGACCTAACTTCCCACAATGTGTTCTCCATTCCTCAGGACCCCTTATAGAGCCATCGATCTACTATGAAGATTGGATACTTGTATGAGAAATTAGGTATCACCATAGAGTTTGTTTAACTCTCCTATTCCAATCTACTAGCCTATCACACCCTAATGGACCTAAACTCTATAATGAGACCAATTATAAAATTTGATCTTTGATTAGAGATAAGAAATGTGCTAATCATGTCTTTTGGTGTGATTTTGAATTTTAAAATTTGTATGTTTCCTTTTGTATATCACTACCTTTTATGTCAAAATGATTTGGATTTTAACTTTATTAATGGCTTTTTATTTTCCTCCATACAAATTTGGAAATCCAAACATGTGTGATAAAGATGACTTTTATTTGAATACTTTGGAATTGGATGCTAAGAGAGAGAAATTTAGAGAGCATGGTGTTTAAGAGTCTTTGTTAAGTTAGGTTAAATAAAAGTTCTATCTTGATTTTGACCTTGTTTTATCCAATGTGGAGTGAAATGAAAGGAAATCAAGAGGAATAAAACATGAAATAATTTGAATTAATTCAAATCATAAAAAAATGTGACAAAGGGTGAAAAAGGGATACAATGATAGTAAAAGTGTGATTCCTTATCATAAGAATGAGGGAAGTGTAGAAAAACATGCTAACACCTTATTTTTGTGAAAAGTTTATCTACAAAAGAAAAAAAGGCTAAAGTTGAGAATAAGGATAAAAAATTCATAACCATTGAAAATAAAATTATAGAAAAGGAATAATAAATGAAAGATGGAAATTTCATGAGGAAGGCCAGGTCCTATCCATGGTCTTACATTGCAACTCATAAAAGAGAAACCCACAAGGGTGCATAAAGCATGTAGAAAGTATATGAGATAAATATGGTATTTATGAGGAATGCTAGATCCTATCCATGGTCTTACACTACAAATCACAATAGAGAAACTAAAGGGGGTGCAAAAAAGTATTATAAAGTAAGAAAACAAAGAGAACAAAATGAAGTCATGAACAAGACTAGATCCTATATGTTGGTTTACAATGCAACTCATGAGATATAGGAAACCAAAGGACCAAAAATAAGGACCAAGGTTTGTGAAAAGAGAGAACTGATGTAGAGGGTGAGACTAATGTAAGTATCCTAAAAAAAGTGTTATAAGTATATCATATATGAATAATGATAAGAAGGGGGAGATTTAGGCAATTTTTTTTTTAAGAATTGCACATTAGTGGGTTGTTTAAAAATTTGGCCGTCATTAGTTTGAAGGCAATAGGTGCTTGGACCAAGGATGTCTTTGAATAAATAAGGGCCCCACAATTTTAGGCATATTTACCTTCTTTGTCATGAGTGTATTATAATTTAAGGACAAGATGACCAATCATTAAAATTATGAACTTTAACTCTATTTTATGTTGTTTGGCAATGTGGACCTTATATTAGTGATTATGTTGTAAGGAGAAAATATGGTGTTCATCAAGGAGATCAAGAGCATGAAGGTGAGATTCAAATAATTATTCATCAATTATTATAACATAAGAGAGGGAATCTCAACTTCTAATGGGAGGACTAATTCATAACCATAGACTAGTGAAAATGGCATTGCCTCAGTGGCAGTGTGTATGCTAGTGTGATAGGCCCAAAGAGTGGGATATAAATGCAGATGTAAATCCATGTAGGTTTCATCAATTATATTTTAGACATTTTTAGTAAGATTTTTATTGAAGGCCTCAGCTTGGCCATTGTATTATGGATGATAGGGTGTAGAATTTCTTTTATTGATTTTAAATTTATCATAGAGCTATTTGATGTCTTTATTTTTGAAGTTATCACCATTATGTAAAATGATAGTATGAGAGACACAAAAATGGAAAATGATTTGATTAAAGATGAATTTGGAGATGGTGGTACTAATGACATTGATGAGGGTCATAACTTTGACACATTTCATAAAATATTTAGTGGTGGTGATAATAAAGACATGTCCATCTCAATATTGAGGTAATTTGTGTATGAGATCTAATCCCCACATGGAAAATGGCAAGGGAGACTCTATGGTTTGAAAAATGACTAGAGGTAAATTAATTAGATCATCATGAAGTTGGAAAGGAGTACTATTTTTAGCAAATTCAATGGAATCCTTTTCAAGAGTGGGTCAAAAGTATCTCATACATAAGTATTTGTAGGATATAACATGCCTACTATTGTGGCCACTACAAATGCCCCCATGTGCTTGTTCAAGAAGAGGAGGAACTTCTTCTTCCATAACAAAATAGATCAGGGTACCTTTAGCATTATGAAGATAAATGATGTTATATCCAAATATATATTTAAATGATTGTTTTTGAAATGCGAGTCTTTTCATAAAAATCAATGTTTAGAGGATATGTTTTGTGTTTAGTAAATTGAATAATGTCTTTGTACCATGGGATTTTTTAAATGGTGATAGCCTCGATGTGACAGATGAGTGAATCTCATGGTTGAATAAAATATGGGGATTTTTTAATTTGGATAAGAAAAGTGGAATTGCTAATAACTTGGTGTGGATTAAAAAGAGATGTTAAATAATAAAGAGAATCGATAATAAAATTTTGATCTCGAAGGATAGGCTTGATGGTAAAAGAATTGAAATATTTGGTAAGGGTAGTGGTGGTTTGATGATAATAAATTATATTTTTGATTTTTCATTGGTAATAATCATTGAACTAGAGATAAATAAGTTGGGAGTTACCTAAAGCATGTAGATATGTGATATCTAGATCAAGGGCTACTCTCATGCTGAGGATTAAGGCTTCATACTCCACCATGTTATTAGTGACATAAAATGTGAGATGAAATGATAAATGGATAATTTCATGAAGATGAATAATAAGGATACAAATTTCCACAACTCCTTGAAGGAATTTGGCACCATCAAAATGAAGGGTCCAAGTATCTTCATGTAAATAGATAGTAATTTTAGGAAGTTCTTTGATAACTAATTTAGGTTTAGTATTATCGAGGAAGATATAACACTATTCAAGATTACTTGAATCAAGGTTATAAGTGAAGTTATCAAAGTATTCTTTAATATATATGGACTGATTGAGACCTTTAATATATAGAATATTATCATTTTGAAGATTATCTTGAAGGTGGTTAGTAGCTAGGATTGGAGTTGTGACAAGTTGATCAGTAATGATTTATCCTTTGACAACTTTTTGTGTAATAATTCATAGATAAAATTCCATGAGAAGGACCATCCACTTGCCAATTATATCTTTAGGAAGAAAGGATTTAGGGAATAAGTGATGAAGTAGATCATAATGAATAATGACATAAGTGGTTTGATAAAGCATGTATTGTTAGAGATTTTTAGTAGCAAAATTTGTGGTGAGGCAATCATGTTCTACTTTTGTATAACATTTTTCATAGTTAATGAGGCCCTAGATAATATAATAGATGGCATATTTTTGAGCAAGCATTGCCCCAATTGATATGGGTGTATAAGATGTATATAAGATTAAAGGATGATTATTTGAATGTGGAAGAAGAGTAGGGAATCAAAGAATATTTTATATTTTTAAATTATTTTTGATAAGGATATGTACATTCTAAGGAATTACCTTTCTTGAGAAGAGAATTGACAAAATAGATATGATAAGCTATTGTGAGGAGGAACCATCTAATTACCCCAAGTTCACTGAGGTAAGTGTGAATATATAGAATGGAATGAGGGATGGGAATGTTGATAATAACATTAATATTGGAGAGATTGATGTCAATACTATGAAGAGAGACTAAGAATCTTAACAATTTGCTAAATTTGACATCAAAAATGCACTTGTAGGGATTTAATCTAACTTTATATTTAATGAGGTGATCAAATATGATAATAAGATCAAAGAGATGAGTCTTGTGGATTTTGGATTTTGGATTTGGGAATGAGTTAATCCATGTAGGTTTTGATAGTCTTATGAATGAGATCATGAAAAATAAGGGTCATCACCCATTGATAGGTATCACCAACATTTTTGAGGCCAAAGGGAATTTTAACATAACAATAGGTGATCCATTCTGTGGTAAAAGTTATCTTATGTTGGTCTTCGGGGGTAGTGTGAATTTGGTTATAATTTGATAAACCATCCATATGGGACAAACTTTCATAACCAATAGTGGAATCGATGATGACATCTATAGAAGGTAGAGGAAAGTTATCCTTGAGACAAGAAAGATTAAGATTGTAGAAATCATTACAAATGTGAATCACCATGGTGAATTTCTTCTAAATAGGGATAATATTAGAGACCCATTTTGAATAGTCCATAGGCTTGATAAACTTGTAATTGATAAGCTTGATAATTTATTTATGGCATAAAGTTGAAACTTTTGGTGGAAATTTTCATGGCTTTTATCACATGGGTTTGGTGTTGGGGTAAGTGATGATATTGTGCACCATGATTCTAGGGTCAATACTAGGCATGTCCTTATAGGACAAATAAAACACCTTATGATATTTATCAAAAAATAAGTTGAAGTTATCATGTTTGATTGGTGTGAGTTCATTAGAGGTTGTAATTGGTTAAGGGCATGATGGGGTACCATATTTGATTCAATAGTTTTCATAATAAATATAACATTAACACCTTATAAATGATATGATGCATTAGGTAAAAAGGAAATGGGATTTTATTTAGGATAGATGCTAATAATGAAGTTATTAAAATAAGGGGATTTATTTTTGAAATTTCTAAGTTTGTGATACTACCGAGGTAGTTGAGGTTCTTAGGCATTACATAATTTAAGAATGGATTCATCACTAGGAAAAGTGGGAAGAGGACCATAATAATTGACATCTACTTCGAGATCAATAATTTGACTACCATAGTGGTCATATTCATAATGTATATGACATACATACATGGCCTTGGCATCTAATGTAATTTGAGGAGTAGGTGGAGTAGGGGAAAAAGGTTGATCAAATTTTAATTAGTTTGTCATTAATGTCATTTATGTGGGAAGAGTTGTATGCAAGGATTGAATTTGTAGGTGGTATAGAAGATGCAATAATTTTCAAAGGTTCAGAAAGTAAATTTGTTCTACCACCCAAGGAATATCAATGAGTGGAGAATTAAAAAGAGGTACATGACCTTATGGAGTTAACTCAAAGATAATGGAACTAGTATTAACATCATAGTTGAAAGCATGTATTTGGGATAAAGTTTTCTGATAATGTTGAACATCCAAGTCTCATGATTGAGTTTAAGCCATGATATAATTATCATCATAGGTTGGAAAAATTATACATGCTTGAGATTTTGGAAGAGTTTCAGAAGGGGACTACCTAAATCACTGAATTTAAATGGATACATGAATAAAGGGTCTTAAAATAATTTTTCCAATCCATAATCATTACATGTGAAGGCATCTTCTGTGTAAGAGGCTTCCTGAGAATTGCATGGAGGGGGAATTTAGTGATCTCATCAATGAGAGGGATGGTGAGATCATGAGTTAATAAAGAAGGAAAAAACCACTATGATATGTAAGGAGGTAGCTTAGTAGTTTTGCAAGTATGCTATAATTCATTAGGTTCATCATCATCTGAATCAACAAGAGTGACATGTAAATCTATGTTGATGTTGATAAATTTAAGTAAGGGATAACTATTGATTGTTAGAATGGTAGGAATTTGATATTATGATTTAGGATTAGGAAGTTGAATACTCCAAGGGTTGGGATTGCCTTCATGTTTATAATTTTTGATGTTATGTAAGAACTTGATACATTAGATATCGAAAGAGGTGATATCCCTCATTATATGAGTTTATGGTTGTCCTAGGAGTATGTTGTAAGATAGGGGTAAATCTAGGACCATAATCTTAGTTTGAATAGTCTTGTGGTTTGTCTTGATGAACTACAAGACAAAAATAGATGTGGGTTGCCCTAGGTATGGGATGAGGTATTCCCCCTCAAAGTGGGAGTCGAGAGAAGGGAATCTAAAATCGGGTGCCAATTTGATAGGCAATGGATGGGTAAGGTGAGGTTGAAGTATGAACGCTGCAATAGTTGAGATTGCGTGTATACCACTTCACGTGATAGGTAGGTCAAATTGTCATAGGCAAGGTTGAGGAGCACTAAAATCAAAGTAACAAGTCCCCAGCTTTTTAGTCATAGCTGATTGGGTTAAATGATCAAGGCTATAGCTCTAATGGTCGAGGAGGACTAAAATCAAACTAATCGGTCCCCAGCTTTTTGGTCGTAGTTGATTGGGTTAGATCGATCAAAGTTGTAGCTCCAATGGTCATTGTGTTCCAAGTATCTGGGATAGGAAGTGCTCCTAAAAAACATGAGGGGATCAACTTGGTCATGATCCTATAATAGGTGTGAAGGTTGTGGACAATTTGCTAACTATTCGTGAGGTAGCATATATGCAATCAAAACAACCAAGGCAAAGTTGTCTCGAAAGTGGTCGTGGTCTGAGGAGATAGTCATGATCTCCAAGGTCATTAGTCGAGTAGGGATGAGATATAAGTGATCTCAAGTATTGTGTGTTGTGGTTAGGGAGATGTATGTGATCTCTAATGTGCCCCATGAGAAGTCGAAGGTGGCTTCTACAGTGGCAGGGCTGGTTATTTGGTCATGATTTTGGGTTGGTATAGATAGTTGGTCCATTAGGTAAATGAACCAATGAATGGCCAAGCTAACCTCAGAAGACCCCATGTCAATTGAGTGCTGCCTACATAGCCCATGTGAGGGCCTTAGGCCAATGTAGTTCTACCCAAAAGGGAAGAAGAGGGTAGGTTATGGATTGGTTTTGACTAGGTTAGGTCATGGTTAAAGGTTATATGGTTGGTTCATTAGGTAGACGAATGAATGAATAGCTGAGCTAACCTCAGAAGACCCCATGTCAACTGAGTGCTGCTTACATAGCCCCTATTTTAAGGGCCTCAGGCTAATGTAGTTCTCCCTAAAAGGGAAGAAGAGGGTAGGTTATGGATTGGGTTTGTCTAGGTTAAGTCATGGTTAAAGGTTATATGGTTGGTCCATCAGGTAGATGAACGAATAAATGGCTGAGCTAACCTTAGAAGACCCCATGTCAAGTGAGTGCTACCTACATAGCTCCTATTTTAAGGGCCTCAGGCCAATGTAGTTCTCCCCAAAAGGGAAGAAGAGGGTAGGTTATGGATCAGTTTTGACTAGGTTAGGTCATGGTTAAAGGTTATATGGTTGGTCCATCAGGTAGACAAATAAATGAATGGTCGAGATAACCTCAGAAGACCCCATGTCAACTGAGTGCTGCCTACATAGCCCATGTTTTAAGGGCCTCAGGCCAATGTAGTTCTCCCAAAAGGGAAGAAGAGGATAGGTTATGGATTGGTTTTGACTAGGTTAGGTCATGGTTAAAGGTTATATGGTTGGTCCATTAGGCAGATGAAAAAATGAATGGCCAAGCTAACCTTAGAAGACCTCATGTCAATTAAGTGCTACCTACATAGCCCATGCAAGGGCCTCAGGCCAATATAGTTCTCCCAAAAGGGAAGAAGAGGATAGGTTATGGATTGGTTTTGACTAGGTTAGGTCATGGTTAAAGGTTATATGGTTGGTCCATCAAGTAGATGAACAAATGAATGGCTGAGCTAACCTCAGAAGACCTCATGTCAACTGAGTGCTACCTACATAGCCCATGTGAGGGCCTCAAGCCAATGTAGTTCTCCCCAAAAGGGAAGATGGAGTCAAAGAGGTCGATAGTTGGTTTGGTCATGTTAGTATTTTTAGCATTTCCCATATGTTTGATGGTACATACTTGAAATGATGAGTGTATGATGATGTTACAACCTTTTCCATATTGTGTGATGGTGTATGCTATGACATAGGTTATGTGGTTTTTCATCCTTAGCAATTTTCCATATTGGTGATGGTGTATGCTAAAAATGAAATGAGTGTATGATGATGTTACACCGTTTTCCATATTGTGTGATGGTATACGTTGTAACATAGGTTGTGTCTGGTTGATAGTTGTTTTGGTTATGTTTGAAATGATGAATGTATGATGATGTTATAGCCTTTTCCATATTGTGTGATAGTGTATCCTGTAACATAGTGTTATGTGGTTTTTCATCCCTAGCAATGTTCCATATTCATGATGGTCTATGCTAAAAATGAAATGAGTTTATTTATGCTTTAGCAAGTTTCCATATTGATGATGGTATATGCTTGACATAAATTGTGTTTGGTTGATATTTGTTTTGGTTAGGTTGGAAATGATGAGTGTAAGATGATGTTATAGCCTTTTTCATATTATGTGATGGTGTATGCTATAACATAGGATATGTGGTTTTTCATCCTTAGCACTTTTCCATATTGGTGATGGTGTATGCTGAAAATGAAATGAGTTTATTTATGCTTCAGTAAGTTTCCATATTGTTGATGGTATATGCTTGACATAGATTGTGTTTGGTTGATAGTTTTCATGTGTATTGTTTTCCATAGAAACTAGTGTGAATGGGCTATGATAATTTATATAACACAAAGTGGTATTTGTATTAAATAAATCATGATGTTATGTTAGTGGTTTAGGAAATATGTTTTGGTTGTCATGTTATTGGCATGTGACGAAGGTGTGTAAGAAGTGAAAGGCGCATTGATCTTTCATTGACAAGGACCATAATGATAACATAAATAGGGTTTTTGGAAACAAAAGACCCATTCACGCATTACGTCATTGACCATTGGTTTGTGTTAGAAAAGTACTCTAATCACTTGACGTTAAGTGAGCTCAAAGTCCCTTGAGTATGTTGGGGTAATAGGTGTGATTATGTGAGATGTGAGGATAGCGTAACCCTTTTTTAGCAAGGATAACTTTGCCCCTTTTATAGGTGACCCCGAGAATGACTATAGGCAAGTCCATGACTTAATAGTTTGTCTGTCATTTTTTTTTGGGTAGATTGATCAATATGAGAAGTCTAATTGGGGATGTTGTTTTGTTTTGTGGTCATGTGAAGCTGATCGATGCGAGAAGCTTTTGAGAGGGTGTTGTTTATGGTAGCAAAATTTGGGCATAACCATCCTTCAAGGGAGTGGTCTATGTTTTGCTTTATAAGTTTTGATGTTTGTGAATAGCTTTCCTTCAAGGGAGCAATCTACTAATTATAGCAATAATGCAGCTATCTTTCAAGAGAGCAGTCTACATTGATAGTTAATGACCTTTGGTTAGGCATCCCAGTTTTATGTTTTGTGTTGACTGAACTTTTAGTCATGAACAAGACTATAGAGGTTTAGGGGTTTCCCTTTTATTTAGATAAAGCATTAATGCTTAAAAAAGGGTTAACTAATGTTTGTAGGGAAAAAGGGTTGAAAGGAATAGGAATGAGGATGACAGGGGTTGCTCAAGGGACGAGTTCAAGTTAAACATCAAGTGAATGATTACTTGATTAATAATAGAATAGTCACAGATGTAAGGCATTAAGGGGCTCAGGTTTTGGCTAGCCTTTGAGGGAAGATAGAAGATAATTTCCTAATCCATACTTGTGTGTTATGATATAAGGTTCGAGCCAATTAGGAGAAAACTTGCCTCGTTTGCTTCTTTCCATATTGGTCACGTGTTGGTTTTCTTTAAGGATGAGATCTCCAATTTTGAAATCTTGCTCTTTCAAATTTTTGTTGTAGGCATGATTGATGTGATCTTGGTAGATATGGAGATGATTAAGAGGTTGGTTGATGCTTGGTCGATGCTTGGTTGAGTTCGCGATAGTTAGTACAAAGTCGAATTCCCCCAATTGCTTTTGTGACAAGGACAATGTTTGACACCCATTATGGATAATTAATGAGTTGGATAAATGAGATGGAGAGAAGACATTGAAGCTCCTCTTTGACAAGGAGTACGATGCTAGGATGCATCCTGCAAAGCTTTTGCTTGATAGGCTTAGTTGGAGAAGGTGAGATCCTGATCTTCCAGGTTGTAGTTTGGAATCTCGGAATCACTGAAGGTGATGGAGGCAATGGTGGGTAACACTTTGACTAAAGCAGCCAGTGGTTGGAGGTCTTTAGGTTGGATCTCCACTGCTTGTAAAGATTTGATCAAGGTTTGGTGATGTTGTGGAGAGCTTTGTATTAGGTCATAAAAAGACTTCTTCATAGGGGATTGGTGAAGTTGTTTCGCCATGGAGTCATGAAGTGTCTCTGAAGATGTTGGTTGGGATGTGCCCAAGATTGAAATCTTGGGTTTTGGTGGTTGAGAAGGCTTGACGAATGGATATGTCCAAGGGAAAGAAACCTTATCTTTTACTTTATCCTTTAAAATTTGTGACCTGGTGGCCACATTAATAGTGTTGATTTCAAATAAAGGGGGAGAAGGTGGTAGAGGGACCATAATCTTGCGTTGAGATCCTGATTTAGGTGAGGATGTTTGGGAGGCATGGGATGGTGTCGATGGTTTATCAAAGGGGTCCTTAATGAGAAGGGTGCCCTTTTTTAGGTGTTGGTGGATGAAAACTTTAAGAGTGAAATAACACTTAGTATCATGCCCAGGTGTGTGATGATACACATAGATTTTAGTGTCGTCAAACCAAGATGGTTTTGATCCAAAAGGTTGGTATGGCTTAATGGGTGGGAGAATGGTGCTAGAAGACTACAATAATTAGTGTAACAATAAAGCATAGGAACCCACTAATAGGTTTGCATGTGTTGTTGCAGTAGGGGTTGACAACTTATATTTAGAAGTTGTAGGAGGAGTTTTTTGTACCACCTTTTTGGTAGGTGGTGTGGCCACACGAGTAGATGGCATTTTCTTGATGAGAGGTATTGGATTTCATGGAGGAAATATGTTTTTGATAGGTAGAGGGAGTAATGGAGGTAGTTTTTTTTTGTGAGGTGGTGGAATAGGGAGCACTCCTTTTAAAGTGGAAGGATGTTGACCCAAGATAGAGGGTAACGGTGAAGGTGGAGGAGTTCTTCGTACCACCTTTTTAGTTGGGGGAGGAATAGACTGACGTGGTTTAACAGCCTTCTTTGGTTTAGTGTGAGGACCACTATTGTGTGGGGTGAGGTTCAGCTCTAACTTCACTTGTGGGTGAGTAAGGTTTGATATTGGGTGAACACTTAGAGATTTAATCTATTTCGGCATGGTGGATCCCTACGAGGTTTTTGGTTCAGATGTGGAAGGTTGAGCTTTTGATGATTTAGGGATGGAAGCTCGATCCTTATTAGAGGCTTTGGGGTGAATTGTCACAAAAGGATTGGCAGTATAAGGTGAAGCAGGATGTGTAGGATAAGGAGCCTTAAGTCACTCCCATAGTGCCTCATGTTTTAAGTTCCTAAAATGGAGAAATCCTAAGTTTTCTACCAATCGAGAGAAGGGTTTAGGTGATGTCGTGCGAGGCTTTACAGTCGGTCCTTTGGTAGATTTGGGTGATAGTGAGAGTGGAAATGTGTTGGATGTAGTGATCGTGGGCCAAAGGCAAGAGAAAACTATCACCAAATCTTCCTCAACTTAATTAGGTGATGTGGCGAGTTCTTCTCTTGGTAGAGAAGGGATTGGAGAATGTGGCTCTTCGAGAGGATAGAGTGCAGGGATGATCATGCCTTACACATGTGGTCTAGGAGTGTGGAAAGTATGATCCTCCATTGGTGATAAGAAGGATGAGGGCGAGGCCACCAATGTTGGTGCCATCAAAGCATCCTCTAATATGGGAGAGGTCAAAGTAGCCTCTCCTACGTGTGAAAGAGGGGTGGATGGAGGACTGTCCTCCATGGGTAGAGGACAAATAGGAGAGGAAGACTCTTCTAAAGGGGGAAGTAGAGGGATTATGGCACCTTCTGCATGAGGGCATAGGGTATGAATGGTAACTTCTTCTAATGGTAGAAGAAGAGGGAAGGTAGGGGCAAGAGGAATAGGTAATATGGGTTCCTCACGAGGTAGAAGTATGTGTGGAAGAGGTGTTTGATGTTGTGGGGGTGATATGGGTAGAATAGGCTCTTCTACTCATGGTGGAGAAATGGGTTGACTAACCTCTTTAGATTATGGGAGAGGTTGGTTAGGAATGAAAAGAGAAACCATGTCGACCGTGTGTATATTACGCTCTTGAAGATCATCGGCCATGGTCTGAACACTATTCTAACTTGGGGGATGGTTAGGAAATGGTTGCCTAAAGATATCTATGTCTTGGTTAGCTAACGCATTTGGGTTATCCAAAATAAGATCCCCCTTGTCTAACATGTCTTGAATAAAATTCTTAAGGGTTTTTCAATTGTCTGTGTCATGACCGTTGACACGGTGATAGTTACAAAAGTCATTTTCCCTATACCATGTAGGGATGGCTTGTGAGGGGTCAAATTGGGGTGGTGGTTAGATTTGAGGGAGGTTGAGGACTCCCTACTTCACTATTTTATCTAATATGAAAGCGTATGATTCTCCTATTGGAGTGTATTGATGCTATACATACCGTTGTTGGAATTGTCTTGTGATGTTTTGTGATGTGGAGGGTTTGGTTAGTTATGGTAGAAGATGATGATCTAAGTACCATAGCATTTTCCAATCCCTTGGAATTGGAATGGGAAGAAGAAGATTTAGAAGATGAAGGGTCAATGGATTTTGCATTGGTATTTTTGCTACATAATTTGACCTTATCCTCTTCGACTACGCAGAGATCAAGCTTTGGGCCATGGTGAAAGCTTCATCAAATGTGAAGAAAGTTTGAACCTGCAAAGTGGATGAGATGTGCTTGGCACATGCTCTTGAAAAGACCTCAATGAGCTCAGGTTGAGGTAATGAAAAGGAGAGTTGGTTGATCAAACCTCTCCAACGGGCGACGAAGTCTAGTATCGACTCATCGTCGAATTGTCTGATATAATAAAGGTCAGTGATGGAGACCTTTTTAGTGATATTGATTGAAAAGTGGTCGAGGAATAGCTGAGCTAGTTGAGTGAAGGTAAAGAGAGAGTGACTGGTAATATAACTATACAATTCAAGGGTGGCACCAGAAAGTGACATGGGGAATGTGCGAAGTAATAATGCATCATCGTGCGTTATGAGGTAACAAGCGTGCCCAAATGCTCATAGATGTTGTTGTGGGTCCTCTTTACTTTGAAAGCAAGTAAATTTTAGGAGTTCCCACTGGTTAGGGTATGGTATAATAGGCAATAAAGGGTGAATAGGTTTGTTATAGATTTGTTCGTATAAAAGAACATTCTTCAAATTTAAAATAGATGTCTCAAGGTTGGAGATCTTATCCATCAGCATCTTAATGAGATCGGTAGATGGATTGGCAAGAGGGGCACCCCCTAAGTTATAGGGTACTTAGAAGGCATTGGGAGGGGCATATGATGTACTTGGTTGCATTTGTGTAGGCACAACATATTGGTAGTTTGTCATAGGGACTGATATTGAGGTCAAGGGGGCTTGTGCCATGAAGTTGGAGGGCATAACTTGACTAGATGCCGCCAAGGGTGGTTGAATGGTGGTGACACTAGTTAAAGGATAGGTAGTCACTCTTGTATTTATGGGTGTAAGAGTGGGTGGGATAGAGACAATCAAGTTCTAGAAAGGTGTCGAACTTGGTTGAATTGTTTGTGGTTGAGGGGGTACGGAAACCCCAATGGAGGTAGGTCCAGAAATAGAAGGAGAGGCCAAATCTTGAACATTGGCCAAATCTTGGAGAGGCCTAATCTTGAATCTTGAACTGGGCATGCAAGAATGTCTCTCTACATTTTTGCTAATTACATTCAGAAGAAGAAGAAACTAAACTTAAGAGTCAAGGGTTTGTATGTCACCTAGATTAAGTTGTGCACCGTATCCAAGCATTGTAGGAGCTCCTCTTTGGCTGTGGAGGAAGACACCTATAGATAAGAATAAGACTTAAACAAAGAAAATGTTAGAAGATGATAGGGTGGACTACCAAGCTACATGCTCGGTCCTGAAAGCGTAAAGCTCCCTGAGGGATGACAGTCCACTATTTAAGACAAAGAGATTTGTATAAAATGAAATGATAAAAGACTTACAAAAATGAAAAGGTAGAATGTTGTGTACCTATTCCCTATAATCCATGAGTCTCAGCAAGCCGGTCAAAGGTTGTGTCTAGTCTTTAGGCTGTTTAGATTGGTTTTCTGGTTTGCACAGTCACCGACGTCAGTTATGCTGTCGATGTAGATAGGTAAATAGTGATGACATCGATTATACTGCTGATGTTGGTAGGGGCAATAGGTATTTGGATGAATTTTAGGGTATTTTTGTGATAGATAGAGGACTTTGGGAGTTGGGAGGTTTGTGTAGAGTTATGGGAAAGAGAATAGGGTCTGAAGAAGGGGAAAAGGTAGAGGATAGGTGTGAGAATAGGGTAGGAGTCAGAGAAAGGATTTTCAGCCCTTCTACAAAGGAAGTCAGGTTTTTTTACAGTATTCAGAAATAGTAAATAGAAACTAATTACCAAGTTATTCTAGAAATTTGAAATGGAGCCCAGAAGAATACTTAGCTTTTTGGTGAAGACCCAAGGGTGTCAGAATGCTTGTTCCCATTGTGGCTGATGTTGAGGTCCTCATACAATGCTTCAATCCAATCTCTGGAATGACTTGTGCAAAAATTTGATAGCTTGGAGAGTGATAGTCAAATTTTGATGCTTAGTCTCAGAGTGTGCGCGTCAATTTTTGAAGAGGTGGGGGCTAACTCAAGGTTAGAGTCTAGCTTATGTAACTGACATCAGTGATCCCACCGACGTCGATAGATAGTTGATCAATGTCAGTGGATAGAGAATGGGTAAAAGGGATATTTTTAGCCCTTTGTCCATTTATCCATCTGCCAAGTGCATTTGCCATTGGAGAATGGTCAAAAGATAGGTTTATTAGGAACAAGAGTTAGTTAGGAGGTTAGGATGGAGTGAGAATAGGTCATGCTTTAGATGACCTAGTCTCAGGGTGACTCATAGGGTAAGAAATGGTCTTAGGGTGAGGTGTTTCGGTGAGGTGTCTAGGCGAGGTGTCCAAGTGAGGTGTCCAAGGTGAGGTGTCTAGGTGAGGTCATTAATTTAAGATAAGTAATTTATTTTAAATTAATAAAGTGTGTAAGTGTTTAGAAATGGACCAAGGGGGGGTTAACGTAATATTGGTGTCTACAAGTCTTAGGTCCAATTGTAAGAGGGAGACAAATACAACCAAGTGGATTTTGATTAGTTTTGTTAAATCCATGGTAGGTGAGGTGGGTTTGATTGAGATGATCTTTATTATAGCCAAGATTTTGGATGAGCCACAAAGATGTCACATTAATATTGGACCCTTCATCTACTAAAAATTTATGAATGAGGGTGGTATTAATGGATATTTTAATGAATAGGGGTGGATCATCAGTGTGAAAGAGAATATCATCATTAATCATGTATTCTTAAATAAATTCAATGGAAGGTTTAGAATAAGGACAAATGGATTCAATGATATGCATGTTAGTTGGGCGAGGCTTAGGAAAGGCTGTTCTTATACAAAATATGGATCTTATATTTCTTACAATTTTTACATGAGGAAATTGAGATGATAAGGGGAGGTGCAAACTAAATCCATAAGATTAATTTTTCAAGGCATGGATTTGAGCTCTTGCAAGAAGTTCTAATGGGATTTGGAAGAAGAACCAGTGTGAGGTTTAGAAGGTAAGGTAGAATTTGAAGGAATTAAAGTGATTGGTGGTTCATAAGAAGGATATGGTTCCTCATTAGCTTCTAAATCAAGGTGAGTGGTAATAGTATCTTTGAGGATTTTCTCTTCTAAAGATGGTTTCTTAGGTTTAATGATAGGATCCTTGTGAGCCATTTTTTGATGATAATTGACCTTAGTCACATTGACATATTGAGAAATATTGTAATATTGATCATAGTCAACATCATTGGAACAAACATCCTTGGTATTTTATTAAGTGTTAGAAGTGGAAAAATATTTTTAGTTATTATAAAAATATTTGGGAGCTTATCATTTTTGAGAAGTGGTGTTGTAGTCTTGATGATAGAGTTGGATCATGGCTTCAAGATTGAAGGAATCACCAAGCATATATGAGATAAAAAAATTGGTAAGGCATCTATAGGTTTCATGGGACTTACTAATGTTGGTGTGGAACCAAAAAAATTGATTAGGGTCATACCATTTAGGAGGATTACTAGGATAAGTAAATGGTTTAGAGGGCACTAAAAATTGTTTCATTTTTTACACAATCAATGGTGTGTGAGAAGATAGAGGATTTTCAGCCTTGGAATCTCCTAGATTGGTTTGATGAGTATTATTGATGATTGAATTGGTATAAGTTTGAAAATACCCCTTGAGGAATTTTGTATTAGGTTTAAATTGTTTCATTAATAAGTCTTGATGCTTGTCTTGGTCAAGAGCTTCGTTAATCATTTTAGGGGCAAAAGTTCAAGCCTTATATTGAAGAGAAGGATTTAAATTAGTTATAAAGATTTTGAATAGATTATCATCAGTAATGTTATGGATGGACTTGTGGACCAAATATTTCCACCATTTTATAAAGTCACAAGTTGATTCACTAGGAGATTTCTTAGCATTGTTGATATGGCTAAGGCAATTTTTGAGAAGATCATTATATTAAAATTATTTAATGAGAGGATTGACTTAATCCTCTATTTTACATATGGAATGTTGGGGAAGTTAGTTTTACCACTCTAATACATCACTAGTGAATGTTTTAACTAGAATTCTAGTTGTGGTGAAAGTATTAGTTTGGATCCATTCTTTGTAAAGATTTCCAAATGCCTTGAGGAAAGATGTAGGGTGTTTAGTCCCATCATACTTGGTAGTTGGAGATATGTTACTAATATCAATGGAAATAATGAAAGGAGATAAATATTCCTTTTAGATTTTTTTAAGCATCTTATTATTCAGGATAAGTTGGGGAATGACATTTCCCATAACATCTCTAAGAGGTGGAGGAATAAAGTTTTGATTATTTTTAAGGATTAGAACCAAAAGATGTTTAGACATTTTGATAAAATGATGTTGTAATTAAATAATTTAGGAAGTGTTATATGTTTTTATTAAGTTCATTTGTTGCATGATTTATGCAAGAATTTGAGTCATATCAATTGGCAGGCTAGTGTTTGTAGGAGGGCTCCTCAAATGGGTATTAGGGGAGGGGTGTTAGGAGGTGGATTACCAATGGGGATATTAGATAAACATGTGTCAATAACTCCCACATTGTGTTGAGATACTTAGAGATGTGAATTATATTAATAGGTACAAAAAGGATCTAATCCACCCACTTCATATTGAGGTGTGATTTTAACCATGTTACAATCTATAGATGAGGGAGGGGTAGAAGTAATCTGAGAGCAAGGGTTCTTTTAGGAGGTAAAGAAAGGAAGAAGATAATACCCCATATAGTGTCTAAATGGATTTAGGTTATCAAAGAAGATTTTTATAGGGTATTTCATGATGCTTGATGAAGGAAACATGATTTAGGAAAGAAAAATTAAGGATAGATTCAGTCAGATAGAGAAATAAGCTTGCTAAATAGAAGAATAGGGTCAGATAATAGGTATAGAGTCAACTAGGTTGATAAAGTACTACTAAAACATAGGATGAGAAGAGTATCGAGTCATATGGGTCAATTATGTACTACTAAATAGAGGTAATAATAGAAAAATAAGAGACACATTCATGTAGATCAACTATATACTAAAAGTAGGAAGGTAAAACATAGTCTATGAGAGATTATATCAACCAGGATGATAGTGTTATAAAATAGGGGAGAAACTTTAAAAGATAATTGAAGCAAGAATAAAAGAAAACACACAAACAATTGGATTAATGTGATTGTTCCTAATGGGCACACAACACAAAATCTTGCACCAATGCTGGCCAATGCAAGATTTTGAAATACAACATGCAATGATCAAAGAGGAAGCATTCAAATAAAAATTAAATCATAAATAAGTGGAAACTTTAATAATTATTATATTATTCTAAATTTTTGAATTAAATGTTATAGGAAATTTGGTTAAAATAGGGAACTATAAAGGCAATCTATGAATGGTTTCAGGATGTTTGGGCTAAAAGGGATTTGTGTTGGAAATGGTACTGGCTTGGTATTGGAGCTTAACCCCTCACTTTATAATCCCATAGTGATAAGGGGTTGGGTGCTTTTACAATATATACCATTAACCATGTATTTATACTTGGCTATAAAACCAACTCGACTTCCCCCTTGGTGATGGAATCTAAGTAGGTAGGCCTTGGGAAGATAAGTGTTTAAATACATTTTGAATGTTATGTGATTTGGTAGTGTGTGTAAAATAATAAAGTAGTGTAACTAAAATGGAAATTTTAAAATCCACCTATTTAGACTATGTGAGTTCTTCTAAGCATGCAGATAATTGAAAAATAAATGTGAATTAATTACTAGCAAATAGTTTTTAATTTCTTAATTGAGAATAATAAAAAGTTAGTTAAAGTGACACTATATGCAAACAAAACAAAACAAAGTCGATTGGGTCACTACTATTTTGTAGAATCAAGGTATTTAAGAACAGAGTTGAACAAGTCAACTATCTCTCTCAGATAGAAGATAGGCTACAGAACTAGGTCAACTAGGTTGACCTAGTTAGCTATAGGGTTGCATTTTTAAAGACTATTAACTTGTGAAAAATAGAACTACAAGAAATAAAAAAATGATATAAAGAGGAAAGAATGAAAATTTGGTTGGATTGAATATGGTTAAGATTGAAAATTTTATGTTGAAATGCCTTAATTGCTACTTTCAAATTCTAAAAATTGGGTTGATTAGTTTGACCAAGTTCTATAAAACCTTATATACTGAAGAAGAATAATAGGGTCAACCTATTTGACATTGTTTGTTGACATATATGTTTGTAGAAATAATTAGTAGATAAAGTTGACATATTCGATAGTGTATGATAATCTAGAAATGAAGAAGGGTACTGTGTTGACCTACTTGATCTAGTAACCTGTAGCTAATGAAGACCTGCATAGATAGGACATAGTCATTTTGAATAAAATGTGTGTTAAACTTGCACACATAAAGTTAAAACTATATTGAATAGTTCAATATAGTACTTTAAATATGGAAAAGTATGATAAGATGATAACAAATAATATCATGAAAGAAAACTTGCAAGGGTTAGATTCACATCAGGTTCACTAGAATGTAAGCAATGGGAAATGCAATAGATCTATAAATCAATCCTAGATCAGAGAAGATAAATCCTACTTAAATTTATGATTGTGAATAAATTAGATATTTGAGTTCATGAACAAGATATATTCACTAGACCTAGACAAGGGATATATTACCATAATAAACTCACTATGGAGGGTTCCAAAGTCTCTAGTCAAGCAAAACTTTGAAATAACCCTAACTAGGTCTTATTTTTTCATATTCACTAAACTACTAATAAGTAAATCAAAATATAATCTAGTACTCACCATAGCTTATGTCATAAAGTTGGTGGTTAGTAATCATAAAAGTAAACATGCATAAAATAGTCCCAATTAAGCTATGTATAGGTAAGACCCTAATGCATGAAAAGAGAAATATATTCAAAAGCCATTACTTATGTTACTTCTATCAAATAAAAAGAGGATAAAATTTAGAGATACTTAACTTGAAGATGAACCCATCGAGACTTAATCAATCCCTTATCCAAAGGTGCTTTGTAAGAGGTTATTGTGGTTTGTAAGGATTTCTAAGAAAGGCCAAAACATCTAAGAATTTTCCACAAGACAAAATTCTTTTCCAAGTAGAAACCCTAACCTAAGACTCCTCAAGTAGAATGGTAGAAGAGTAGATTGTAAATAAGCACAAATGAATAATTAGCTTTTGATGTATCTCTAAGAATGGAAAAATGGATGTGTTTATATAAAAATATATAACCCTAGTCCTTTTTGAAAGTTTAGGCTAATAAGGTCAACCCAATCAACCTTGTATCGTTATTGACAAAAAAATTAGGTCTCGATCTAGGTCGGCCAAGGGTGGACCTAGACCCTAAATAAGTTTTATCAATTAGAGTAAAAGGTTGATGGGGGTGACAGTGTAACATAAAACATAAAGATGATTTTAATCTAAGGAAGGGCTAATGAAGGCAAAAAATGATTAGAGGGTGAAAAAGAGGAGGCAAAGCTTAAGGGAATATTTTTAGGAGATGGTTGGATTGATAAAAAGTGGTAGTAAGGGGATAAAAATCCTATGAATCACCAATGGTCTACCCACCCCTTTCCCAGTGAATCCTTTAAGGCATACACTCAAAGAGATTGAGACTTGAGAAGTTCTTACAAGATAGAAAGCATTAGCAATTGATAAATTTTGAAAATATTATGTGCATACAATTATGACTACTAGGTTACATATTTTTATAGTCCACATCACAGATTTAACATTATTTGTATATTGATATTGATCATCCTACACTACTCATATTTTTTTCCTGGCTACTACTACTTTAGACTCAGATTATGTACATCTTTTATCTTATACAAATTTGTATAAAATTTTCATGCATAATTTGATTTCTAGCTTTACTAGTTTAGACTTGATTGTGTCTCTATACTTCAACACCTATTTGAGATCATTTTAATATGAAATTGTTTTACTTCTCTATGTTTATTCCTTTCATTATATGTATGCTTTGGACATGTTCCCATGTCCTTGTGTGTTATTTATTGTGTATGTGGACATTTGAACATGTCCTTCTATGTGGATCTAAGCCAATATTTTTTGCTCTATGTGTATGTGGACATTTAAACATATCCTTGTATGTTTTTGCTTTCTCAAATTTAGTAACATATGCCCATGTCCCTTGTATTATGCCCCTTTGGCTTACTTTTAATGCCTCATGTGTGTTGTATGTATGATTTCACGTATGTGTCATGGTCATGAACTTGTCTCTTTCTTATTACACACTCTAATTTTAGATGACATGAGAGACCTCATACATCTCACCTCTTTCATTGGGTTCTGTGATGGACATCATGCCCCATCCCCTACATAGTTACTAGTTTATTACTTAGATTTTTTGTTCATATAAATGCTTACATTGTTATATCTATCTTAATAGCCTTGTGAATGCTATTTCTAAAATACACTATACATTACCAAATTATGCTCATATTATATTACATTATGTTGTCATGTACACACATTATATTAGTTTATTAAGCATATCATATATCTTTAGGATAATACATATCATGCAAACCTTTTTATTTTGAGGATAGTTCTTGCACATGTTCAATAAATCCCATAAAAATATGGGGAATTCATAAAGGTTTATCACAAAGATCAAGCCATCTAAATGCACTTAGAGTACATTTTACAACATGCTTGCACATAATAAAGAGCTCAATTTTAGGAAAATATAGTGGAAAATAGTCAGGTAGAGATCAGAGTCAGTTTGGTAGAAGAATAACATAGTTTCACACTAGCACCAAAATTAGACACTAACACCACAACACTATTATCCAAGGTATGGTGCTATTGTTTAGTATCCCTAGAAGTAGGAAAATTCAAAATTGAAATAAAGGCATAATAATTATAGTCTAGGTTTGCATAGATTTAGTTATAAATTATCAATTTTTATTCAATTTTAATTAGTTTTGCACAAAATCATGCTAATTTGATCATATTAGGGGAATCATGCATGGCATGATCACTCCCATTTTAGTGTTAGATACTCAAATATAGATTATTATAACTCAATCTAGAATTCATATACTAATATATTAGATTTGTGGGCATTGTGCATGATACATTATTTTCGTATGCTTACTTATGCACCAATTGATTAGATGGAATGTAAAACTCCATGTAATTATCTAATTTATATACACTATACACCATGTTCCAATTATGCACTAGATTTATGTTTTACTCTATTTGTAATAGTTAGCATTACTGCATAGTCCTTAAGCTACATACCCAAGTGCTTGAGAGGCCCCCAGGCCAATTTTCATTCTAGAGTTCCTGAGTAGACACAAAGCCATTATATATAGTTTCAATTATAATCATATAAATTTAGTTGCATTGTATAATTTAGTTACTTATGCATCTACTACATATGGGTTGGAAATGATGGAGTCATAGTCTACTTGAGTTTTTGAGCCACCTACATGAGATGGTTGGACAAGCCATTAGTACAATCCAAGCTATTCATAGCTAATGATCCATTGAGTAGGGGTGGGAAATGATGGAGTCAAAATTGGATTAAGTTATTGAGCCACCCACACATGGGGATTGAGAAAGCCATTAGTTTAATCCAAGTTATTCATCGATTTGATCACTATATACACACACATAGTATGCCATGAGGTTTATGCATTGGTTCAAATAACCAGTGAGATGAATTCATTATTTTCTTATATATTATCTCTTTACTTAATTTTGTATTTGATTTTGACATATCTTAAGTAAGGATTGATTCTATGCATATTTCATTTGCAAGATACACAATGGAGCATACTTCACATACTTAGATCCAAATTCATGGAATTTTCCTCTTAGTGAAGTCCATGTACATTTATTTTTATTTATCCTAGTAATTTCAATTTATTGAATTTATAGAATAAATGGGGGGATGTAGTAATCTAAAATTTCACTTGAGTGCCAATAGTGTCACTTGAGACGACCCATCCCTAGCTTATCCCTAGAACTATCTTTGGGACTATCTAGACACTTATCTAGATTTTGTGTAGGCCACACACATCCCTATACATCTCAAAATTAGTCCCATACCCTTCCATAGGCATCCAAGCCATTAGTGCCTCAAATTTTTCCACCTAGACACTAACACCATAATTGGACACTAAGACCATAACTGCAATGTTCTATTTGGGTGGTATTAGCCTTTTCCATATTTTTAGATCCAAAAAATATGTTTTTAGTTCATTAGACACTTAGGGTTAGCCTAGACCTATTAAAAACCCCTCAAAATCACCAGATCAATATATATATATATACATGAATTTTAGCCTTTTTTTCACTAGTTAGAAATTAGATGCAAATACACACAAACAAGCTCAGAACAAGTTGTGGACAATCAAGGTTATTAATCCCTATTCTTCTCTAATTTTGAATATAGTCATATAAAACCCTCATAAGCTTTAAATACATAGTTTTCCAATCTCAATCCTTAATCAAATACATCAAAATGACATTCATACTAACTTTACTTGTGCTTGTACTAGATTTAGGTGAGGATAACTACATCAGTCTTGATCCCTTCTCAGAGGATTGGTATGTAGGAAAATCTCATCATAGTGGGGTGTTGAGGATGTCAACCTACCCAACTAAAACCACATGTTTTATACTTGTGCTAATAAAATATCCTAATCACATGGAGGTTTAAGGTTTACATACAAAATCAGTCACAATAGGTCACTAACAATGAAGTAGGGTTTGTTCACACAAGAACAAGCTTAGTAGACTCAGACACAAGTGATCTCAAAAGTTTATATTAGTTCATATATAGAGGACACTAGTACAATAAGTGGACATTAGTGACACATAACTACTATGTAGGGTAGGGCACTATTATCTAGGAGGGTTTTGGACATCTATATCTTATTTTTGACACTCATACTAACTCTTGTACTAATTTTTAACTTCTAGATCCTTCATATTAGGTAATTTCCACCTAAGTATTCATTTATGTCACTATTATAAATATAAATTTATCTAATTTATTTTAAAATTTAGTGGTTGTATTTATTTTATATTTTATACATTGATTTACTATACTCAAACCTTTTAACAACCTAGGGTTTATACTCCATAAACCTTTAAAAGTTAAATCCATTTCAATGAAAATTATTAATATTTATATTATCATTGTGCATCAACTATCACATAATATAAAAAACATTTTTTTTATTATTATGGAATATAAATAATATATTTATAATATTATAGATATTTTAAGTATATTTATTTAAATTTTTTAAAGATGTATAAATTTTGAGGTGTCTAGTTTGGAATTATCACATAGCTTATGTGATGGCTAAAAATTTGGAGCTCTAAAGTAAGATAGAAAATGAAACCAAATATTAAATCCCTATTTTAAACCTAAACTAAATCCTCATATTGATTAATAAAAATAAAATAAACCTAAAAAATAATATACTTACAAAATGTGTAAAATATAGTCATCACCTTCTCCATTGTTAACATGTGATTTTATCTTGATACATTGGATGTGGTTGATCAATTCATTCTCCAAACAAAGGTGAAATAAGTAGCATATGGTTGTAAATATCTTAGATTCTCAATGAATTTGTAGGATAATTTAGATATAAATTTGATAAATTGAAGGTGGATTATGAAAATGATGGATCAGACTTCCATTTATAGGCTTTCAGGTGAGAAGATGAATGGTTGGGATAAATCTAGAATTATTAGATAATGTAAATTATCAACGATTGGATTTGAGTCCTCATCTTAATGGATGATGATTAATTCCCATGAGAGAGAGAGAGGGGGAGATTTATTTGTTATTTAAATGACTCATCATGAATGGGTCAAGGTAGTTGAGCGACTCACTAAGTTAGTTAAAATGTTTAATGGTTACTCAAAAATTTGGTTGAGGAAGTTAAGGAGGTGGTTGGATGACTCAACATTTAGTTTAGATAAGTGTGAAAGATGTCTAGATGAGGTGGAAATTATATATTTTAATTAATTTTTAAGAAATATATGTGAATGATTAATTAATTAATCAAAAAGTGGAGGGAAATGGTATTAGTGAGAAATTTGACTTTAGGATGGTGAATGAATTAGTGTGTTGATTTTAAACAAAGCTAATTATGACACTAAATTTGAAAGAATTTAGGTGTGTACATTTTAACCTCTTTGAATGGGTATTGTAACTAAAATAAGTAACTCATTTTAAAAGAATTAAAAAAGTAGAGTGAAAATGGATATAAACAGATGATGCCCTAGGTAGATTTAAATTATTATGAATGATTCCCGCTTGAGTGTCTTTATGGGAAGAATGGATGAGGATGAACACTTGAAATGAATAAAGGGAGATATAAGATAGGAAATGATGAAGGTGATACCAACATAAACTTAAGTCACAGTTTCAATAAATGCTTGTAAGATGTGAAGTATATGTGAAATGATTTTCCCCTAATGGATAGGTTATATGAAGTGGATTTGGAGAAATGATATTTCCCATTTTTAATTTGCATGCTTTGATGGTGCCCCATTAATATTTTTCACATTAGTATATTTTGGGAATGTTATATCTCAATGATAAGATACAAGCTATGTAAGGAAAAATATATATATTTTTAATGATGTGATAAAAGGTTATAAGAATAATTTTTCAAGCTAGAATAGATATTAATAGGATTCCAGTTGATTGGTGGTACAATATGAAGTAAAACAAGATGAGATATTTGGATGTTATAGTTGAATGAAATAAACCCATGTACACTATTAACCTACTTGAGCTAATGCTTGCATATTTTGATTAGACTTGATGATGGATTGATTTTCCCCAAATAATAATATATGCAAGGAGTAGATTATAGGAATGCTATATCCTAATATAAGATACATGATTTGATGTGCCCAAAGCAATGATATATACAAAAGATCAGATGTGGGAATAATATATATTGTTAAAAATGTAGTGAGCTTGGATTGGATTAACTATTTTATTTATTGATTGATTGATGGATGGATGGATTGATGGGATAAATGATGGATTTTGTGATTTTTCAGTCCCAATCGATAGGTGCATGAGATTGAATATAAATATTAGGAAATGATTATGGATGACTAATTTAGTTTATTAATGCACATGCATAAAAAAAGAAGTGAATTGATTACATGGATTAATGATTATTGATCACATGATTGGATAACATGGATTTGATTTATTGATGGTAGATATAGGTGATTATGGGATATATGGGATTCTTGATGAAGCACATTGAGTTGGTTAGAAAATTATTTGTTGGTGATTGAAATGAATGAATGATTAAAAAGAATAAAATAAAGTGTCATCTGATAATGATGTGAGGTTGAATAATGGATTCAATAAATATATTTATTTCACAAAAATACTAACAACATGTCATTTTTATTTGTGTAAGAGAGAAAACATGGACTAAAATCTCTAAGCATTCTATGGGTCAGTCTTCTCAGTGCATCACGGGTCTTCCATGAAGTAATCCATAATGTCCTCATCCAAGATAACCCATAGATGCCCCATTTAAGGGTTGAAGTGAGAGCTAGTGTATAGATTATAAACACAAATTTTTGAGATGTATATGTTTTTGGTAATGTATGGATGGACACACACACACATGAATCATAGATAAATGTGATTGTGTTTATGGATTTTTTAGGGTTTGTGTATATAAAAGTAGATGGATGTTATTTTGTCTTCTAAATTTGATATGTTGATACATGTTAATATTTTTAGTATTTATTATGGAATAGACAAAATGGATATAAAAAATATGTTTATGAAAATGATATGGTTTAGGTAGTTGATTTTTATAGGATTTTCTTGGAGTTTTAACAATATTTTCAATATTATTTTCAAACATGATTGATAAATCTTTATTTTTATGTTGCATAAGACAATATGCACCAATGGTATGAAATAGCCATGATGTGTATTATGTTATACATGTAAGAACTAATTGAATCACAAGTGTAATACTTAGTGCATCATGATATAGAATATCATAATAAAACCATTTGAAATGTTCATATTGATCTAGAATCACCAAAAATAAATAATGAAAAAAAGATAAAAAGCATTTGAAACAATGAAACCATGCAAGTAAAATAAATAAGAGAGTAAATAAATAATTGTACCATAAAGTAAGAAAAACACAAAATGTGTAAAAAAAGAATGCAAGTAATTATATATAAAAGTTAATAACTATCTTATTGGATGTCCTCAACTAGAGTATAATCCTTTAACATATGAGATCTTTGATAATTATAACCATATGATGTATAATTTGTATGAGGTTAAAATGGTATACAACTAAGGATAAGGTATTTTTTAGGGATTATTGTGATTTTTTTGCATTTTTGTAGATTTTATAATGTTTTTTGATTTTGTTGTATTTTATATACAAGGGATACTAACAAAGGGAAACCCCATTCTAACATTGGGGAAGGGAGAAATAATGGACATAAGGGGTATATTAGGGAGTGGTAAGGGATGGATGGAAGTGAGGGAGTAGGGATGAATAGAAATGGATAGGAATTAAGATGATAGCTCCAAAGAACACATTACCAAATAACCAAATGTCTAGTCATCAAAATAACATTGTAAGGATACACTAAGATGTTTTTAAGAACATGTCTAAAGATGTTTTCACTTCCTTATTAAGGTCAAAATTAGGAAGAAGGATTGTGCTATAATGGGAAAGAGTGGATTGATAAGGATGGGTTTTGATGCGTTTGGGATTAAATGGATAAGAATGAGTTTACATAAATAAGGATAGTTTAGGATGGGGTAGGATAAGTACATATAGTTTAGTATGGGTGTAGGCTAGGTAGGGAAAATTTAGGATGGGAAGGATGGTAAGTATGGTTTAGGATGCATAGGATTGAAACATAATGTTTTTATCCCCAAAGTGTAACATTTAGACAAATGATTATTTTATGCATAATTCCAATTTTTTTTTCATCATGGTACATTTCCAAGGCACCATAGAAATGGTTTTCACTTTTGGATGGATTATTTTTCTTTCTCTATTTTTTCTCCTTTTTTACTTTTTTATTCTTTTTTTGTTTTTTTATTCTTATTTTTTTGGGGGGGGACATATCAATTATCTAAGTGTTTGAGATGCATGATGTTGATCCATATTGATCTTTTAGGTATGCACTCTAGGATGTCTTCAGTAACTTCATTGGTTTCTAGGTTGGATTCTTCCAAATTTACTAGGATACCGTCATAGCCCCTATGAAGAGGTTGTTTCCAAAGAGGATGAATTATAGGGTGTTTTGGATAAAGGATGTGTGTCAAATGCATTAAGGATCTGGAGGGAAGGTAAAATTATGATGAAAATGGTGATTTGGACCAAAACTCACATTTTATGAGACTAAGAGTAGTTGTAGGTTTGATGATTAGGAGATTTTTTACCTTGATAGTGTGTTAGAAAAATAAAGAAGAGTGATATTTTGGTTATGATAACACAAGTTAATGATTGATTTATTTATTCATTGGTGCATTACAAAGGTTTTCACCAAGGGATCTTATTTTTTTAATTGTGATTTGGATGTGGATTGTCCAGTAGCACCTCTAAGATGTTTTCACTAAGGGACTTATATTTTTTATTTCTAAATTTTATTTTGGATTTGGATTTCAAATTTTATTTTAATTATTTTATAGTGCCTCAAAGAGGTTTTCACTATGGGATAATGATTTTAGTTTTGGATTGTAAGATTCAATTTGATTGAGGAACACTTGTTGATCCTTAAAGTATGTTAATGTTTCTTTATGCTCCAATGGCTAGATTCTATTTATGAATTATATGAATATTTTATTTTCATGAAAGGAATCTGATAGTATGTAATATTTTTGATTCTAATTAAAGGGTGTTGGATATTGAATTAAAATATATAAGGATTGGTGTTGTCATTGAAAGGAGTGGTGGTAATATGATCTTCATAGGGATTATTAACAAATCCTATTTAGATTATGGATGAAGTTTCCTTATAAATAAAAAAAAAATTAGAGTTCTAATTTAAGATAATAAATGAAAATAAATATTAACTCCCTATTATAAAACTAAACTAAAACCTTAGATTGAGTAAAAAATAAAATAAACCTAAATAATAAGATAATTAAAAAATATGCAAAATGTACTCATCACCTTCTCCATTGTAAACATGTTATTTTATCTTGATTCATTGAATGTGGGTGCTTAATTCATTTAAAAAATGTGAATTGGGAAAAATATGGGTGTAAATAGCTTGTATTCTCAATGGATGCATAAGATAATTTAGATAGTGATTGGTAGATTGGAGGTGGATTAAAAAATTGATGGATGACACTTCCATTTACAAGCTTTCAGGTGAGAAGATGATTGGTTGGGATAAATACAAATTTATTGGATAATGTTAATTATCAATAGTTGGATTTGAGTCCTCATCTCAATGGATGATGAACAATTTCTAGGTGTGTGAAAAAGAGGGGGAGAGTTGGTTGGTAGTTGATTGAATCATCATGAATATGTCAAGGTAGTTGAGTGACTCACCAAGGTAGTTGAAACATTCAATGGTGACTCAAAAATTTGGATGAGGAAGTTAATAAGGTGGTTGGATGAATCAACACTTGGTTATGATAAATGTGGAAGATGCCTAGATGAGGCAGAAATTCTATATTTTAATTAGTTTTGAATAATTATGTGTGCATAATTTATTAATTATTAAAAAAGTGGAGGGAAATGATATTAGTGGGAAATTTGAATTTAGTATGGTGAATGAGTTAGTATTTCAAGTTAAAAAAAATTAATCATGACACTAAATGTGGTAGAATTTAGATGTCTACATGTTATAGCTAAAAATTTAGAGTTCTAATGTAACCTAGGAAATGAAAATAAATATTAACTCCCTATTATAGACCTAAACTAAAACCCTATATTGATAAATAACTATAAAATAAATATAAATAATAAGATACTTATAAAACATGAAAAATTTAATCATCACCTTATCCATTGTGAACATGTGATTTAATTTTGATGCTTGAAATGTGGGTGCTCAACTTGAGTCTCCAAAAAAAGGTTAATTGGGTAGAATATGAATGAAAATATCTTGGTTTATAAATAGATGCATATGATAACTTTGGTAGAGATTTGATAGCTTGAAGGTGGATTAAGAAAATGGTGGACTGTATGTTAATTTAAGGCCTTTAAGTGGTGAGATTAACAATTGATAGTAATCTAGGTTTATTTAATTATGATAATAATTAATGACCAAATTTGATTCCTCATCTCAATGGATGATGACTAGTTCCCATGTGTGTGAGATGAATGGGGAGATTTATTTGGTGATTCAATGACTCATCATTAATGGATCAAGGTAGTTCAATGACTCACCAAGGTAGTTAAAATGTTCAATGATGACTGAACAATTTGGTTGAGGAAGTTAAGGATGTGGTTGGATGACTCAAAAATTGACTGAGATAGGTGTGGAAGATGTCTAAATGAGGTGTAAATTCTATATTTTAATTAGTTTTTAAGAATTAAGTGTGAATTATTAATTAATTATTTATTTAAAAAGTGGAGGAAAATGATATTAGTGGGAAATTTAAATTTTGGATGGTGAATGAATTAGTTTGTTGATTTTAATCAAAATTAATTGTGACACTAAATTTCTTGAATTTAGGTGTCTACAACTTAAACCATATGAGACCTCCACATTAATTAACAATTTCACCATCTTATCTAAAAAATTCATATTGACTGGTGATATATTACCAAGCAATATAGTTACACCATGATATGGGTCTTGAAAAATTATTTCTAAAAAGAAACAAGTTCCAAAAACTTATGGTATATGTAGTATATCATGATTTTTCAATCTCCTTATCTATGAAAAAAGAAAAATTAAACTATGACAAATATATTTAAGAGAAGCTATTTTTATTTATATATAACACTATTACACTCCACCAATACTTGTGCCTACCATTGTAGCTTTGTTTCATGCATGAATAAACTTGAACCAAAGCATTGATGTTATTATGAGAGTAGCCCTCAATTCAAACCATGTATTTTATAGATGTCTTAAACATGTCAACATGACTATATAGAAAAAAATTGTGAATTTGCTATATAACATGCAAATACTAGCTAAAAAAAATGTGGTTATAGAAAATACTATTTTAACACATTTTATATCAATTAACAATAGAATGTCCTTAGTTTCCTAGGATTCTACATACAAAGTAAATAAAACATAATGATAGCTTATATCCTCATAACACTTCATTATATTAAGAATTTTATGAGCATCCTTGACAAATTTAACATTTATAAGTCAAATAGTAAATGGTAGTACTAGCCACTATATGGTCTTTGTTGTACTCATAAAAGCATTTCCATTTTATGCTTTTTATACAACATATTTTATTGGATTTCCAATTCATTCGGTAGGCCAAAGATGATGTTTTGCATGTGGAAAGGTGTCACATATATAACATAATATGTTTTAATTCTATAATTCTTAAGGGATGTGCATGCCACCTTATTAGTAACAAAGGGGTATTATAGCCCTCAATATATTCAATAATTAAAGATATGTGACTAGAAAACTTGCTATGTTTGATTCATTTCTTTAGTTTGTTTTCAAAGGTTTTATTCCAAATAGATTTCAAGATAATTTTGTTAATAGAGTGGGGTTTTTCATGAAAACTGATGAAATTTCTTGGGGAAGTAGATATGCGATAGATTTGTTCTATTGTTGATCTTTTCAAACATCTCTTTCATTTGATTAATGTGAAATAATCCATATAATTTTGGAATTAGTTTATGAACTATGAAGGTATTCCTTTCTGTTACTTTTTTTACAATATCCTTCACCATCATGTTGTTGGGTGTCCTTTCAAGGTTTAAGGATTGACACCGACTCACTCTCAATTGGTTTGGAAGAATAAGGATGGGATCCTTGATTAGTATTTTTGTGGTGTAAGAAAGGAATTTTATTCCCACTTCATACTTCATCTCAACCTCCTTCCATTCCATAGGTTTGAGGGGCTCCCTCTAACATGAGGAAATTTTGAATGAAATGCCAATTCTTGTTTCTTTTTCAACTCCTTCAAAGTTGGTAGAGAAAACCTCATCTCATTCTCATCCAAAAATTATGAGACCAAAAGTTGATATGTTCACTATAGATAAAAGGAAAGTAAAAATATCTGAGGCTGAGAGGCTAAGAGAGGAAGTAGAAGAAATGGTGAAATATGGAACTTAATGGATAATGTAGACCCTTATTTCTCAATGGGGGAGAAGAATAGTTTCTACTTGTGGCTAATTTTATTCCTCTTTATTGGAAATACTTTATCTTTGGTGTGAATGCTTCATCATTAGATCCTTTTCTTAGCTTTTAATAGTTTGATGTATTGTTGTTTTCTTTTTACTACTCTTTTGCTATCAAATAGTGTAGTTTCATATATTCTTTCCCTTTTCTTATGCTTGAGTATTTTTATGTGGTGGTTTTAATCTCTTAGTGAATTCAACTTATGTTTAGAGATATATTCTTTTTGTATAGTTTTAGGCCTCTTTTCGGGGAATAACCCCTTATTTTGTTCCCTAGACATAGTGCTTAGCTTTGGTCAAAAGAGTATTCCTAGTTCATAGATTTGGTCAAAAGTGTTTACCTTCAATTAAAATAAAATAAAATAAAACACAAGTGTCATTATGTGGATTTTGTATCCACCATTTAAAGGATTTATGTTGTAAAAGAAATAAAATCACGTTGTAAATGAAAGAAATTGTACATTTTGTTATGTAATAGAATTTGTAATTTTAATAATGTGTGAAATATAATTATTCCAATTTTAATTTTTGGAATAAAATTTATCATAACTTATCATGATAGATAAAAATGCAACTTTGTCTTCTTATGCATATTTGTGCTGAAACAACTACAAAAACTCTACAATCAAACTTAAAACACAAAAACACAAAAACATTATGAATAAATAGACCAACTACAAAAAAAGAGGACTTGGATTGATATGAAAATCATGAATTATTTTGAGATAAATTTAAAATTAAATAATTTATAACTAAAAACAACAAAACACTCTATATTTTTTTGATCAATTTTAGGGATTATAGGACCCCTTCTCGATAAAAAATTTATTCAAAAAACCAAATAAGCCTAGATTAATGGAAAAACCATCAAAGCATCTAACCAACATACTTAAATTAATACCAAATACCATAAAGTATTAAAAAATGCTTTAACTTAACAATAAATAACAAAAAAAAAAAAAAAAAAAACATAAATATAAAATTACTAAGTTTCACCCTTATTTTCTTTACTTTGAGAGTGAAGTATTTTGGAAGGGGAACTAGGATTAAAATTCCCTTTTTTTCTTACTTCTGACTACCATCCATTCTTATGATTTACTCAAAGAACCTATAACCAAAAATGGAGAGATATACCTATCCATCTATGAGCTAATAAAAGCCTTATTTATGCTAACTAAAACCTTATTACTATTCACAACTAACCCCACAACCTATTAAAATTGAGGTGGAAAAACCAAAGGAACCAAACCTACTTTAGATTCTTCCTCCTCAAGGACTTATGGAATAAATCCTAAAGGCAAAATAGGAACACTATATAGAAACACTGTGAGAAGCTCTTTACTTGCCTCCTTCCACCATGTCAAAGAATCCACTTTATACTTATAACTTTGGTAAGAATCAGAGAGATGACCAATTTTGAAGCACTTCCAAAACTTGAAAGGAAGTCCATCGTAATCAAGGGTTTTTGACCAATATCTACCTTTAACTTTTAACTTGATCATTTTAGGAAGGTCCTAGGAAATATATAAATAGATAAGAACCTTATAAAAAGTTTTTTGGGAGAAATTCAAAGAAGCATTAATTTCCAAACATTCCCCAAGAATTTACCAATAGCCACCAACCTAGACTTCAACCAAAACTACAGAGGAAGATAAAACAACTGCACCTAAATGGGCCTATGAGAGAGGTTTTTAGCTAAAAGATTAAAATATAAAAATTAGGGTTTAAGAAAAAAGAGATGCTGATAAAATATCTAAGAATTGGTTTGAATGATCTTATTAAAATCTACCAGAGAATCAAAAATCACAATAAAAAATCCTCCAGCATAGGGATAAATTTCTAAGATGCCTTCCACTAATTAATCATAGGAAGGTAAGGCTAAAACCTATCAAATATGAAAAATAAACCCCTTTTTTCATACCAATCCTCACTTTCAAGCACTTATTTTAGGGCCTTTTTATAAAAAATGACTAGGAGTGAAGCCTTTGCAATGCCTAAGGCCCTAGGCTACTTACTCTGACAAACTGATTGAACAAATGGAGAATCAATTAATCATAAATCTTCCTTGAGAGGAGAAAATGGATGTAATATTATCTTCCCACCAACTCCTATAGTCACCTTCCTTGGTGATCCTCTAACCATAACCTCCCCTCACTTATCATTTCTACCCCTGAACCTACCATTGCTTCTATTTGTCCATCCCTACATCTAAAACCCCCATGCTATCTTTTGAACACACACACACACACACACACACACACACACACACACACACACACACACACACACACACACACACACACATATATATATATATAACTAAGGAAAATATACTTACATCCCTATCTAAGTTGTTTGAAATGAAGTCTTTTGGGATAGGTCATAGAAAATTTGTCACCAACCTACAAAACACTCTATATTACCACATTTTTATTGATCTAATTATCATTGTTCTTTTTAGAAAAGAAAAATCTAAAAAAATCAATCCAAATTTATTTTTAAAGTATTTTAATTATTTAAGACTTAGTATATGTAAATCCTAGGTTGTTAAAGGGATAGGCATATAGGGTAAGTATAGATAAATATTGCAAATAGATATACCAATTTGATTTACCTAAAATATACATACAATGAAGGAATCCACTTATCTAAAGTGAAACACTAGTATCTAGATGATAAGAAGGCTAAAACAGGCTTGGGAATCAATCTCAAGTCCATTCTAAAACCAAGGTTGAAAAATATCTTTGGAAAATATCATAGTTAAAAGGATAATAGAGCACTATGCTAGTGTCTAAGGTAATGTGGTAGTGTCCTCCTATAGAGAGAAAGACTAAGACTTTTAGTGATGTTTTCAGAGGGTTCTAAGAACATGAAGGTGTGTTCAAGAGCATATAATCATCCATCTATGTCACTATTTTGATAATTCTTCTCCAAAACCCTAATGAACACATCCACACATGAAATAACAATGGGATTAAATGTAAATATAATGGAAAATATGAGTTGTGGGATGTTATAATCATGTGATGCATAATCCCTATTATCTTGAATATGACCTACATTAATCCCAATGATAGGGTCTTAGATTACATATAGTTTTCCCTTAGGGAACATGCATAATCAACACACATGATATGATAGATCCCCTTCTTTAATCAAGCATGAAAATTGAGGTGTGATTGATGAGTAATATGTAGATTACCGAACTATACTATTGATTGATTTTATGTAATTATGTTCCAAAATAATAAGTGATAGATGTAAAATGCCTTATAGAGATATTTATATAGAAGAAATGTTAATTTATATGTGATATCCTTATTCACTAGCTGATGAGGTGAAAGAGAAAGATAAAATAATAAGAGGGGACTTAAGGAAGGGAAAGGGCCTTAAAAATCTTATAAAAGTAACTGTTAGGCACTAGCACTAAAGTGGACACTAGTGTCCAGTGTCTAAGACTATGTTATTGTCTCAAGACCATAAAATTGAACAAAGACTGTGGTAAATAGGCCAAGGGGTCCCTATGACTAGGACATGATGACATAGGACCATTGGAGGTGCATAAAATAGGAAAAATAAGTCATAATAAAGATCAAAAGACCAAAATGACATATGAACAAGATTCACATCCATCATTAAGACCTTCTTGTGAAAGAACAACAAAAGACTTAGTACTTATGTTTACTTGACCAAATTAGGGTGTGTAAATTTCCCCACCCCTTTTATTCTAGTAATGTAATGAAATATAAGTGATAGAGTAAAAATAAATATAAATGAATACCTCTACTTACCTATGTGATCAATTTGTGTGGAGGATGGATGTGCTCTAGGCTTGATGCACTTTTTGGCTAGAGAAGTGGATGATAGATGGAATGCTATCTGTGAAGAGGAAATCCATAATGTAGATGCCCCTATATTGAATATGAGTAATGAATTTAATGTGAGGAAAAATTACCCATCTTGGTATATAAATTAAGTTTGAGGAATACCTATAAATGTGGATAAATAAGCCCTGCTTGTCCAAACTTTAACATGTGAACTAAATCTGGGAAGTATCTATAACTATGGATAAACAAAATCCACTTTCCCCCACTTTGGTATGTGAACTAAGTTTGAAAATTAATCTAATCAAAGGTTTAAATTATTTCTCAACTTTTGTAATCTAGGTCTGGTGAAAACTATTGATCAACCACTATAAACAACCATATGAACCAACCTAGTGAAATCTTGGTGACATCCTGGTGACAATGTGAGTGTAATCTATTAATAATAACATAGAGAATGGTATAATTTTTTGTTTCCATCTATATAAACTAGTGAAATCCTATGAGATTGAGGACACATGCCCTGCATCATGCCCCCAAACCAGGTATCTAAGTAATGTAATTATGTACTCTATACATAAAAGTATGTCCATGTAGGGATGATGTATTATGTACTTTACACCATAGTCATAATCTATGTTTGGAACTATGTCAAAACCCTATGTAAAGTTTAAGAATCTAAACCAATATCTAATAAGATCATGAAACATGATAAATCTAAGTCAACTTTTGTATCTAAACATCTAATCCAACCTATGTATTTAAACATATATGTCAACCTATGTATCTGAATATATGAGCCAACTTATGTATCTAAAAATATATGTCAACCTATGTATCTAAACATATATGTTAACCTATATAACTGAACATCTATGTTAACCTATATAACTTGACATCTATGTTAACTTGTGAATTCAAACATCAAAATCAACCTATGTATCTAAATATTTGTGCCAACCTATGTGTCTAAACATCTTATCCAACCTATGTATCTAAACATCTGAGTCAACATGTGTATCTAAATATCTAATCCAACCTATGTGTTTGAATCAATAAATATGAGTGTAGGCCAAACTATGTATCTAAGTAAATCAACATTTTTGTGAATGGTGTATATGTGGCCCCTTTTGGTGAGATAATCAAGACAACGAGAAGGGTGTCAAAAAAGTGATGATGGTAAACATGTTAGAGATAGTTGACATGGATAATATGAGCATAAGATTTATTATTTTGAAATTTTTATGAGAATTATTTAGAAATTAGTAATCTAAACATAAAGAATGGTATAATGTTTCCATTCCATTTGTATAACCTAGTGAAGTCCTATGAGATAAAGGACACATGCCCTAAATCATGCTCCCAAACTTGATATCTAAGTAATGTAATTATGTACTATATGCATGAAAACATATCCATGTATGGATGATGTACCATGTACATGGCCCCATAGTCATATGATGAGTTTGGAACTATATCAAAACCCTATGTAATCTAGGAATCTGAAGCAATAACTGACAAGATCATATAACTCAATAAATCTAAGTCAACCTATGTGTTTGAACATATAAGAAAACATACATATTTGAACATATATGTCAACTTATGTATCTAAATATATGATCCAACTTATGTATCTAAACATCTATGTCAATTTGTGTATTTGAACATCTATGTCAGCCTATGTATTTGAACATCTGAGCCAACCTGTGTATTTGAACATCTATGTCAACCTATGTATTTGAAAATCTATATCAACCTATGTATCTAAACATCTAAATCAACCTTTGTATCTAAATATTTGAGCCAACCTATGTGTCTAAAAATCTTAGCCAACCTATGTATATGAACATTTGAGTCAACATGTGTATCTCAATATCTGATCCAACCTACGTGCTTGAATCAAGAAATATGAGTGTAGGTCAAACTATGTATCTAAGTAAAGAAACATCAATGTAAACGTTATAAATATGGCCCATGTTGGTGAGATATTTTAGACTATGATAATGGTGTAAAAAAAAGTGATGATGGTAATCATGTTAGAGATCGCTGACATGTATAATATGAGCATAAGATTGAGTATTTTGACATTTGTATGAGAATTATTTGGAAACTAGGACCAATATAAGCTTGTGGCCTATAGTGAGTTTGTTAAGAAAATATAGACTTTATAATTTTGTGAATTCAAATTTATTGGGATAGTAGTGTAATTGGTATAGTGTGGGGGATGTCATCATTGAGTCCTATGCACAAGAAATGGATCTAAAACTAGAGTTACAGTTCTTAAGATATCATGTTTGGAAGAATTTGGTATTAGTTTTCAAAATCTATGTGCAAGGTCAACCTTAGGTAGGTGGCATTTTTAAAACATGGTTTAAATAGATTAGTTGATTGGTTTTGAGAATAATTTAAATCAATTAACTTGAGATAAATTATTGGTCTAAGCTTAGGAACATGTCAAGGAGACAAAGAGTGAACATGACCTACTATGAGGAGGTGGAGGTGATCATCCAGGCTGAGGATGAGGTTGCCTTGGTAAGGAACCTATCATTTTACCTATTTTTGAAAATATAAACATGTTTTTTTCTCATTTTTGTCATTATTTAGTGGGTTTAGGGCCCTATTGAGGAGGGTCATGTTAATGTCCCAATGATTGCACTAGTGTCTTAGGCTATCATGCTACTGTCCAAGGGCAACATTGTTGTCCAGTGCTATTGTCCATATGAAATTATACTGTTTTATGGAGGGAAAGTTATAATTTATATTTAATGATTTTTTTTGCATGTTTATATGTCACTTGGAGATGCTAATGTCAAATTTTACTATGTTTTACATGCATATATACACATGAGGGAGTTTTATAGTGGATAGATGATGGAGTGATTATGTAAACTAACCCTATTAAATTAAAAGAGAGAAGTTATTGATAGGGATGGTTTGGGTTATGTGGCATCATTTGCATCGATGCCTTGGGATTTCCATATGATGACAACTTTTGTGAGTAGTGGAATATATATACCTATATGTTTTGGCTAACCATTTGGGAGATCACTATGAATTTGGAGGATATTTATAAGATACTGAGAGTTCTAATTACTATTTAGTGGGCTATATTATAAAAGGTTACTAGAGATAGATCTATAGATTGAGATTCTAGGTACTTTTTAGGCATACTTATAGGGAATCATCAACAAAAGAGCTATAGTGATGTTTTATTATCAATTATTATTATGGCTAATGTTTCATGGTTGAAAAGTTTCTTATAGTGTTATTAGATTCATTCAAATATTTGGATGGCAGTGATGTATCTATTTCATATAAGATGCATGGGATTATGAAGGGTATAAAGGAACATGGGACCATATACTCGTGGGGTCATACTATGTGAGCCCATTTGTGTCAAGATTTATACCATTTTACACATGATTTGTTCATGGGTGGCATTATGTCTTCAAAATTATTACATTCCTAGGATTATGAGCTTATTTCTCTAGTTTGGATTGGGCCCACCCACATATGTTTATAGAGATATGGATTGATACATCTCTCATACGATCAAGGAACATGATGCACTATTGACAGGTGTTGGATTGGTTGGCAGTTGGTGACTTTATTTAGAGACCCTATAGGGGATTTTAGGGGTGTACTAAGGATGGTGTTCATTTGAGATAGGTTCAAGCGAGCTCTAGTTACATGAAAATTAGGTCAATGTGTTTGACATATTTTAGTATGAGAGGGTGACATAATAGTTATGCGTTATCTAGGATTTTACACCTATACCATGGGTGTGGTTGAGGAGTTCATACAATTTGATGAGGCTAGGTAATAGGCTGAGACCATCGATGGCTAACCTAGCTTTGATTCTATTAACATATCAAGATCTAGTGATATAGATTGCTAATGTGGATGATGTGGGGGATACCAATTCTTACATAGTATGGTAGAAGTAACATAGATGGCCACCATTATTTTTAGGAGATGGGGATATCATGTAATATATATTAGATCTGGAGTCTATTAGGGAAATTGAGGGTATGTTATGATTATGGATTTTTATGTTTAGTTTAGTTTAATGTTTTACTTATCGATGAAATATTTAATGAACTAAGTTAGTGTGTGGAGGTCTAGGAGATGATGAGTATTAGGAGACCATTTAATGGGGTTGTTTTATCTATTTACACATAACTTTCATTAGGTGCACACTGAAGTGACTAAAAACCTAACATGCTAGTGTAAAAACATTTCATGTAAGAATGCATTATCATACACTCATTCAAAGAACACAACAATGGACAAATTACCATTATTTTTATTGTGTGAAGGTTTATTAACATACAATGGCACTCGAACACATCCACTTTACTCAATGATTAACTAGAAAAATAAATAAATAGTAAATGTGGACCAAAACTTAATTAATTTAACAACAACATATACGATAACTAACATCATTATTTCCATAGTCATAAAAATAAAATTTTAAGCAACATAGGTTCCATTAATCATATTGAAAAGTGGTTCATAGGTTACATAAACAAATGTCTAGTAAAACTCATTCATATAACTTTATGTTATCTAGTTGAGTACAATAACAATATCACAACAACAATATCCTCAATCACATAAACATAAAAATAATTAAAAACATCACAAATTTATATTCAAGGGTATTTATACTTATTTTTCCATGACCATATACTTACTATCATAATCACACTCATAGTGAATCACCAATGATCATTAACAAAATTGAGTCATGATAGCCAATTACATTGATTTCCTAAGGACCTAATCCTTTGTGCCCTTATATTCTCTATTTGGTGATGGATATTCATTTCCAAGTGACTATATTCCTATGGTATGGTCTTATATTTGTGCTTCACTTAGTCTCTTTCATCCCTTCTAATCACTCCTTAACTATTTATTGCTTCCCATGCACTGCCTAGGTCTTCTTCTTTTATTTTGAGTTCTTCATTCTTGGGTTCTCTATTTATCATGCATATTTACTCTGACTAGGTCTTTGCATGCCGTGGAATCTAGTGCCATGATATTCTACATCATGAATCTTCTACATCATGCTTCTTCTACACCATGCTTCTTCTAAAAATGAATTAGCTAAAATTTAGGGCCCAACATCACCACACACTATGCCATTAGTCCATCCCAAACTAATCATCGGTCTCAAGCTCTACCTAAAACTCAAGGCTAACATAATCAGTATAATTCTTGAAACCTTCCTAATGTGATAAGGTGTTTAAAAACCTAGTTTTTATTTATTCAATTATCACTTTAGCTTCTTGGTCTCCTCAGGTTGGTCGAGACAATCACCTACTTTATTTAACAAACATTCAAGGGATGTGCAAGCATCCTTATGAATTCCCTCAAGTGTGGTGACCTCTAAAACAACCTATTCTTAGAGTACCATAAAGTATGATTTTATTTATTATCTATGCATGCTTATTATTTCCTCCATGGCTTTCACATCCTTAAATGCTTTGGCATGCTCTGAGAGGTCTTCTATTAATAAGGATTTATCAAGCAACTGTTGTCGCTAAAGCTATTTTTATTAAAGCCAAGATTCCAAAATCATGTTAGGCCACATAAAATTCTAAAAAAAACACATATAAAATGGGAATAACATATCCAACTCTATGTAATCCTCTCTTGCACACCTCCCCAACTTATATGAACTATTCTATTACCCATATTTTCTCATCTCAGGGGCTAAGCTATTCTTTGCATCATTTCAAAAGTAGATCTATGAGGGTATCCATGTTATATATTGCCTCACTAGATAGGGGTACTCCATTCACTAAAACTGAGTCTTGGATCAATATTGCCTTACATATGTTTAATTTTTTAACCTTGGTAGCTATTTCCACCTCAAATTAGTGCTTAAGCTCAACTAGTTCTTCCTCTAGCTTTGTCCTTGAGGTAACCTATTTATTATATATTGCCACCATCTTGAAATGTTTATTCTATGCCCACCATGCATCAAAATATATTAAGGCATCCTACCTTATGATCTCAAAGGCCAATTTCAAGAGTACTACACTAGCTTGTATGCAAGTAAGCTAACATGGATCTACCCAAAGGGTATCATGTAGTATTATTGCTTATGGATATAGTATAAGACTATTAGAGGCCATCTTAGATTAGAATATTATACATATTTAATAATAAAAAAATTTCACATTAGGTTTATTTAGATGCATCCTCTTATGTAAAATGAGAGTACATATATAATAGCTTATTAGGTATTTCCTTATGGTAATACATGCAGAGGTTTGTGGTTACATCAGGCTTGTTTGTTCTTAGAATAGAGTCATCAACTGACTCCTTCCCCTTCAAGGGATGTTAATCAAGTATCTCAACATCCATGTATTATTCTTGGTAAGCATCCATAATTCCAAGTCCACTCAGTCCCAAATCCATCTTAGAACCATCCCTCTCTTCACCAAGTATATCTTTAATCTCCATTTATGCCTCCTATAGGGTGGTCTTTTCATGCTGTATCGATTGAGGTGTCTTATCATAGTCAGGAGTGACTTAATATTCATTACTAGAGACTATTTTTGGTGTCCCTTTTGGAAAATCTCCCTAATATTACATTGCACCATCCTTAGGCACCACCATCTTCTATTCCAAAGGAAAAATTTATGTTGCTAGATTTAGGCCTTTAGGTTGACTAGCTGGTGGATCTTTCTTTGGTGGTACCTAGGTAGTCCTTTTCCTTTTTAAAGGTTTTAGATGAGTGCTTGTACTAGAATCATTTTCAAGGTGATTCTACTTCTTTTCTATCACCCATTTTTGAGGGAGTATCTCTCTTTCATGCCCTATGCTCCCTGAATATTTTTTCTTGGGCTTTAACATATATAATAAAAAATGAATACAATTTCCCACCAAAGTTTGATAAAATTTTATGTTATTTCTATCTAAATAAATATTTCCCCAATACTATTACTTATTAGGAGATACGTATAGATGGTAGAGGGTATGAGTGTTTAAATCAATCTATTCTACAACAATATTCATAGGCTGTGTGTCATATATTTGGTTAATGATGTTTATGAAGTATCATGCCATGAAAGAATATGGTAGCTTAATACATGTAGATAACTCTCTAGGGGGAGACATTCAAATGTGCATAAGGGATAAGTGTTTATTAATGAAAAACTTGTCTTGGTCTCAAACCTATATAGGTAAGTACTTTGAAATGAGCCACTCATTCCTAAAGGCTTCCTTCATCCCATTATACCATCCTTTCATCTTGATTTTGTGGGATGGAGTGATTGAGCTAGGGAAGGTAAATGCCTTATACTTCTCCACAATAGTTTTATTCTTAGGTGGGTATTCCTATTTCATCTCTCCATAGGTGTAGTTGGGTACACCAATTTCATAAAACACCATCAACAATACAAATGCACCCCATACAAACCTCCAGTTGGGTACCCAATGAGATTTTTATGCATCCTCTATGATTTTGGTAGAAAAGTAATGTGCCCAATTAAAATTAAACCCATTGGTGTCTTATTGTGTAATGTATATATGGGTGATATCCACCTCTTTCCATATATCTCCACCTCTAACCTTTGTCATTATGATATGTGCAACTACTCTGATGGTGGGCTCTTGAAGACTTAGGATGTGCATGACCTGGACTTGTTTTTGGTACTCAAGTATCATGGCCATCTTATCTATCTCATCTTAGTATTCTAAGTAATATTTAAGGTCCACTCCTAAGAAATACAACCCTAATACTTTACTGATTTTTTCTTCTATAATCCTCATACAATCCCTAGCAAAATTGATGTAATCCTCATGCACCCACAAGATCAAGAACTTTACCAATTCAATTGGATTTCCAAAGTAAAGAAGATTTAAAAGTTGGAAAATGCCAATAATATCCAAAGCATTAAAAATATTCAATTCACAAACCAATTCACTCTTGGTGTTCTAGTGATCTACCCTATAGTCATACTATAACTCTACTTCATTCCCAAGCTAGCGGTGGCTGTAGTTAAATACGTTGCAGGTTAGCATGTTGAAAACCCATTTTTAGTGCATAATATTTCATTTATTTACTACATATATTCAATCATAAAAGGTGATGGAGGGGGAAAAAAATTTCTTCTTTTCTTAGTGCATCATTTATATCTCTATGTCTCTCTCATGCTCTCCTAGTTATTTAGGTGCTTCTTTGATAAGTACCATCTCTCCATCCACACTCAAATATTCTTCCTCTAGAATCACATGCAATGGTTCAATTTATTGAGTCTTTTTATTTGGATGAATCACCCTTCATAGAGACTGAATGTTGAGACAACCATCCAATGTTCCCAAAGGAATGCATGTTAACTTATGTAACTACTTAAGCTCTCCTACTTCAATGCCATACAATGACAAACATCGACCTCTATAACTTCCAACTCTATAAATTACACAAGTCTTTAAAATTCACTTGAACCTATTTGTTCTTCTTAGTTAATACACAATAAAAGACCTTAAAATACCCTAAATTTGTTAGTTTACTCTCATCTAGAAGCCTATAAATCATTCTGTAATAGCTTGAATTTGCCCCTTTAGATGTATAATTTTACAATTGTAGTAATAATAAAAAGTGGAATGACCCATGTTTATATTTTTATAGGTTTGAGGGGGTAACTTACATTTACTATCCCTCCTCCTTGACCATCTCTTCATGTAATAAATTGAATAATAGTATTGCCATGATGCAGTTTTGGCATACTTTCCATTACTACTATTCTCCTTGTATTAATTGAATTTTCATTCCTATGCTTTTCCCTAAGTGCATGATAAATATAAAGAATATTTAATGTTTTCTATTGAAAAGGAGGGGATCATTCTTTACCTTAACTATATTGTGGTTACATGCCATGTCCTACATACCCTTTTATCCTTATACACTTCCACGTATGTGCCTTTGCTCCCACACATATTCATATATAATAAATCTTCGCCTCCATAGATGTAACACTCCTACCCCACACTAATAATTGGTCATGGTTCTCTAGGATATTATAAACAAGTATAAAACAAAAATTTTCAATCTAAAATTACTCAAGGATGCATAATGAGTGTCATGCTTTATTGAAAAAAAATAAAATCCTAGTCTAAGAAAATAACATATGCCTTATTAGTATATAAATGAAGGACTATTCAAAAAATTATGGTCTCAACTGACTACCGTTGAAATGACTAGGAAGGAATTATCCATATAAATGCTTTAAATTACACTCTAGTGGGATGGATAATATGAATGATGAAGGGACCATCCTAGTGTACATGAAGCTTTCCATAGTGGTAGGCAAACTTGGAGTCATATACTAGACTTGTATGCTAAGATAAAAAGTCTTATTCTTTAGACATTGATCATGTTAGGCATTCTATTTGAATTTCTCCACTCCCTGACTCTAGTGTGTGAGAAATAGAGTTTCATGCAATTACAATGAAGTATTGAGGTGCACTTTTAAAGATGCTTCATCATGCAATTGTCCTACATGTAAAATTCCAAAAAAAGGAACAAGAAATTACACTAGAAGAATTGTTTTGGTATTAAACACCAGATTGAAAGGTGTGCTCTTGTTTAAGTACTTGTAAGTGGTTTGGTAAGCCCATAATACTATAAACACATGATCATCCCAATTAATGTATCTAATATTATATATCTTGGTCAATGTAGTACCCAATGTCTTATTGAATGCCCCTACTATACCACTATCCTAGGGATGATACAATGTTTCTTTATGGTCAGTGATCATGAAATCTTTTAGTAGGACATAGATAGTCACATTAAGGAAGTGAGTACCTCATTCACTAGTGAAACTCAAAGGATAACTAAACCTGCTAATGATATTCTCCTAGATGAATCTAGTAGTAGTAGTAGTGGTAAAATCCCATGTTGGCACAACTTCATCCTGATGAGTTAGATAATTAGTATAAATGATAACATAGTGTGCACCAATATGCCTCCCTATTGGGTTTATGGGGCCAATAAAGTTAATATCCCAAATTTTCAATAGGTTCTAAGATAAAATAAGATGAAGGGGCATCACATCCCTCATGTTTGGATTTCCCATATAATGGCAAATGTCATACTAGTACACATAAATCTTAGTATCCTTAAATAATGTAGGCCACCATAAGCTAGACAAAAGAACCTTTCACAAAGTAGCTTCACTAGCATAACATCCTCTAGTGACACATTTCTAGACCTCATGGTGTACCTCAATGCACTTATGTTGTGTAACACATCATCATATCACTTCATCCCAACTAAGATTATAAATGCCTCCACTATAAGTTATAATGAAGTGGCTCAAATAGTGAGCTACCTATTTTTAAGAGTGCTAAGGTAAGCTAGGACTGGGTCAGTATTCAAAAAACTATTTATATCTTCTAATTCCTTAGAGATGTTTGAGACATGGAATAACTACATGTTATGTAAATTATCTTCTATGACATGCACCGGTTCACTAGATTTAATGCATGAAAGATGGTCTAGACTACAATTGGCCTTACCAAGCTTGACCATAACTGAAAAAAAGAATTATTTAAATAACACAATCCACTGACAAATGAAACTATACAATACCAATTTATTAACCAAATAATTTAATGCCTCATGGTCTATGATGAAGATAAATGGAGTTTCCAATAGGTATTGATGAAACTTTTGGATGGCATAAACCATATATAATACTTCACACTCTATAGTTATATAGTTACATTTAACCAGAGTAAGATTTTGACTTGAAAATTATATAGAGTGTTCCAAGTTACCCTCACTAGGATCAACAAGTATAAAACACACTACCATTTTAGAAGCATCAAAATGGACATGGAAAGGCTTTATCTAGTCTAGAAACTAGAGAATGGGTGTAGTGATAAGATTATACTTTAATGAAACAAAGGCTTCTTAGTGAGTACTATTCTAAATGAATTGACCATTATTTTTTAGTAACTTTTTGAAAGGTGCAAAAATCCTATCATATCTATGAATAAACTTTATATAATATCCAGTATGCCCTAGGAAGGCATGGACCTCTCACTGGATGGTTAGTGATAGAAGTTATAAGATGATGGTGATCTTGGCTAGGTCCATTAAAATTCCATCATGGAAGATGGCATGACCAAGGAAATTTACAAATGGGGTACCAAAAAGATATTTCTTAAAATTGAGAGAAATATGAGGATTCTAGTAGTGCTCAAACATGAGATAGAGATTATAACAATGCTACTTCACTAAGCCATAAACTATCTAGTCATTAAGATAAACTTAAAGGAACTTATGGATAAATTCATTATAATCTTCAACTGCATTCTAGGAAAACACATCAGGGGTATTATTCAATCTAAATGACATGAAATTATAAGCAAAATATCCCCACTTAGTTATAAATGTCATCTTGGGGCTATATTTTTCCATGATTTGAAATTGATGGTACCTAGAGAAGTCATTAATAAAGGTATAAATTTCACACATAACAATGCCTTAAAGGATCTCTTTAGTGAAAGGTGTTGGGAAAGGGTTGACAACACAAGCATTGTTAAGTATTCTTTAATATACACAATTTCATATGCATCCATACTTTTTGATACTTATTACCATATAACTCACCCACTCAAACTCATCGCTAGGAGTAATGAATTTTATGTGTAACATGATATTGATCTCTTCTATGATGCCAATATGTAAATTAGGATTCATATCAAAAGGACTCTTTATGACTGGTCGATCACTGTTTACCAACTTGATGTGAATTTTACCCAAATAAGAATGCACACCCTTCATCTCAATATATTTCTATGGGAAAAAATCCTTATACTCTTTCAATAGATCAAATACCTTAGTGATATCAATATTAGATTAGTAATCCCACATAATAACCATCTTGGGTGCTTCCTCTATGCCAATAGTACATTGAATGGTCTGGAATGGTTCGAAGTGTGGGTGTTGTTCATCTTGAATGGTTATAAAAACATTATAAGCACCATGCTCCATGTGTATAGACAAATGATTGGTCGATGGATCATATCCATCACCTTCATCAACTTAAAACACAACTTTCTCCTTACATTTTAGATTTATTCTCTTAGTGCATGATTTAATACAGGTGTAGGTAATGGAGAGGATGCTTGATCTTAAGTTCATTAAAAATATTCAAGATTTCCTCTTGTATGCCATGTATGCTTTGAGTCTAATCTTCAATGGGGGCTAGGTCACTTATGATAGCTTAACACATATATTTTAGTGTAGGGAATAAATATATCTAAGGGGATGAATATGATAATGATGCAATCATATACCTCTTGATAAGATGCCAATGAATTTTATCTATATCATGATCTTTATAGACATACCATGCTCTGTCTGAAGTGCATATAGTGCCATAAAATGTATGAACCCAAAGGTAATCTAGAAAGAAAGTTTCATCTATCATCTTTATTATCTCAAAAAATTTAAGGTGAGGATTTGGAGCTCAAATACCACTATAACTAATAGCACCATGTATATGGTTATCATGGTGAAATCAATGGTGTAAAGAAGAATAAACATGATCCCAAGCAAGCAAATTCTCTTGATGATTTTTCCACCACCGAGTAGATGTGCCATCAAAAATATGAATGATTGATCATACTTAATCAACATCAGAGTCTTACAAATATTCCAAATGCTGTACAAATTATCAAACCTCCATTTGACTATGGAACCTTAGATCTTCATCAAGCCATGTGAGTGGCATAACCATGATTAGTCCATGAAGGAGATGAAATTTTTTAATGGTGTTTGTGATACTTTTGTTGAGTATCATCATGACTACCTATAACACCACATATTCTCATATTAAGATCATAATCACACTAAGCTCAATAGTCACATGTATTACTAGTGATGTTAGATAGCAATTATGTATCCATATATCACAAGATGCCATCAGGGGTGGGGTCATGTCATTCTTTACTTCAAGCTATTATGTTATAAATTTGGTTGATGTCCTCATCAACATTGACTAATTTAACATAGGGAGGCATGTGAAAATGGTCCAATATAATGAAAACACACTGATCATCATTTTTAAATATAATGTACCACTTATTAAAGATCAAATAAACATTATTGGTGTACCATGGATGACCCAAGAAATTTGGGAAGTCAAAAACCTTAACCAACTTTATGACTTCAAATTCAGCTTTGAATATAACACTAAGGATATTCATGGTGGCATATTGAAGTACACTAATGGGCAAAGTGCAAGTTTTGTTAGCCATGAATAACACATGGGGTGAAGGTTGCAAAGCTAAGATGGCCATATTCTGCTAGGCATACTTTGTGATAAAATTTAATTTAGTGCCAGTGTTAACTAAGATATCTTGGATAACTTATCCATCTATGGAAACATTAACCAATATCTCCTTATCCCCTTCTAAGCTAGGTTAGATGGGAGTATATTGTCATCATGCATAGTTTAACTAATGATATTAATTAATCATTATAATATTATGCCTTAGAAAGTTTCAAAATAATGTTACAATGTCCTCATATAATAGTCATTTTCATAGCTCTTAAAATTCATCTTGTGTAGTGTCATTATGGTCTATGGCTCTCTACATATTGACACATTGCGTGGAATCATGATCCTTAAGGAACTGGATCTATCCTCAAAAATATCTTACCAAGTTCATAGTGTCCTAAAACACCTCCTTTTTCTTTTGAACATTGGGATAATGAGTAGCACAAGGTTCATTGTGCTAAAATTTCTTAATAGGTGGATTGGACATAGACTAGGACTAGCCACCACTTTATGTTGTAATATTAACTTTAGGGCCCATCAGAGTGATAGGGAATAATATCTATTATGATTTTTCAATATGTATCATACCAACACCCTTCTAATTTCTTTCCTTTGTAATATCTATGTACAAGTCAAGTCACTCCTCTAGATAATACTCATTTTACAAATGTAGGATAAACTGGGCAATAAAGAACCACACTTATAAAAAATTCATGGTGGAAAGTGTCCACCTCCACATCATTGACCTCAACCTCACCTTTTATAACCACCTCCATTCTATTGGTTATTTTTAATAGAGTTTTGATACATATTGTGCATGTGCTTCATGAATGTCACTAATGAGATGACAATTATTGGTATCATGAGTGTATGCATCACATATATTAAAATAAGTTTACACCTTGGACTAAGTGTCATATTGTATTAAAGGAAAACCCTAGACATCAGGTTATTCTTGGAATATTTCAAAATATTACCTTAGCATGCTTATATGTTCTTATGGGGACAATTTTTTTGGTTATAGCCTTAAAACTCACAATTGACACACCATAAGCCTCTGAAAGTGTCATGAGAATTGTGTGAATTAAGATTTTATAGTTCATATGCCATTATATAAATCTAAGCCTCCATAAATGGACTGATCCCTTTATCAATACTGTCAATAAATTTAGTGTGAAGGGAAGCTTATAAGACCTCATGGAGGTTGGTAATAGTTTTTTGAGATAAGGTTTGTCTAAAGGGGAATAATAAACCTCACACAAACCATTGATCATGTTGAGAAACA